>CM032229.1:171565000-171675000 GCA_019009955.1 Riptortus pedestris | reverse complement strand
TCTAAAACTGTGGCTTACTTATTCATGAATCAATTGTTGTTTCAATGCATTTTTCGTAACTCAAGTATTATTTTAATTGAGTTATTTGTACTTTCGTACCCCTCCCACCCCTTTTTAGTCATCGGTTTTTTTTTCCCATAGAGAATATGTGGTGAGTTGAGATCAAATGTGTTTTATACCACCACAAGGGAAATCTGCTTAGTTTACGCAGTTCCTGCGTGACGGTCTTTTCTTTTTCGCCGTAAGCCAACCTGGAATGCCGGCAGAGATGATACTTGTGCGGTGGCGTGAGCAGTAGTTTGCTCATCTTATGGCTGAGGTGGTTATTTGAAATTGTATATGGTGAGTCGTATGGATACGCCTGGTATGGTAATGTCCTGCCTCTGGCGTATTGAAAAAAAGGATAAGCCAATGGTATGTTGTGCCTCGCCGATAATCTCCCGACTGTGTCATTATAGGCATCATCTGCCAATGTTCCTGCCTTATTCCGATATTATCCCGACCTTCCCTCCGGATCCTAATTACGTCCGTCCTTGCCTACGTGCCTTGATAATACGGAGTAATGTATTCACAGACTCCGGGTTATTTCTGAGCATGATAGCTATCGTAGGCTCATCTTTGAATATCATTGAAATTATTACAATGAGCATAGTTTTAATGAGCTCCGGGATTAGTATAGCCACTGATGGAAGCAAATCAAATCAGTCTTGTGAAATAATGACATGGCGTCGTATTAGAGATAGCTTGATAAAATAAAACATGACTTATCAACAAGTGGCTTGACCAGCTTCAGCAATAATAATCCTTTGGGTAATTGATATTCGTATTATCTCTGCTTCAATCAGAGTTACACAAGGAACCTGTTAATATGAATTCTGTGAGCAGTAGCCCGCTGTACATGTTACACAACTGATCGCAGCAACGAGATTTGGGCATCTTCCTAAAACCAAGGTCCACATCCCTTTTCAAAACTGGCCATATTGCTGAAAAACTGAGTATGTCTTAATCTTCTTCGCTATTGCGCCAGCTGCGTAATCTGCTTTCTCCGCCATGATTTCACATATATGGGTTCACGCTTTCCGTCCCGCTTCGAGCTACTGTCTGAATCAAGTCTAAAGTATATATATAAATGTGACCTAACGTTTTCAGTGTTTTATCAAATGGGTCTGGAATCCATCCATTCGTGAACGTTGTTGTTATTATGGCAAAAGTCTACGCAAGGTACTTCTTACCATGAAATCCCGAGACTAGAAGTTCTGACATCCCCAGAACCATAAAATAGGAGGGTGGGCGATGTTCGTTATAAGGCCATGCAGTGGTTTCCCGTTGAAGGCTTTGTTAGCTACCTTATTACTTCATCTCTTGTCATAGCAAGTAGTTCTAGAGTCCTTACCTTTTACTAAAGACCTCAAGGTGCCACTGATGTAGTGAAACCGATTGTCAAATAAAAACATTTAATGCAGGAATACTACACCTTCCTTTCCCTTTTTTGCATCATCCTGCAACATCCATCATTCAACATTACATAATAAAGGGTTCTGCGAGAATGGAAAGAATTTCATCTGAGGCTAAAATGGCTAGACGTTCACCTATCCTGCTTAAGCTGTTTATTTATAAGAACATGCAACAATGGGAACGACCATTTCTATTTACTACCATCCTACCACCAATGACATTAAGTCAGTGAGAAAGTGGACATAGAGATAGATTTTCAATTAAGCACCATTTCCATTTTTCGGTTTTGCTAACTAATTTTAAAGTTAAGCGTGGACAAGGTAGCATAGGCGGTTACTTCTTAGACTCCGTGGATGTATCATATTGTTACACTTTTCGTGCATTATGATACAAAAATAATTATTATACAAATTTTAAGGAAACTCATAAACAATAAGACCTAATAAGTAAGTTCGCCGTTAGGGAATTACACGCATTGCATTTAATTGAATGGTGAGACCGATGCATGGAACCATGATCATTTTTTTATATAATACATATATGAATTTGAACGTACAATACGTTTTATAAAAAAACCAAAAAAAAAAAAAACCCGTTCAAATTGGGGAATACAATACATGCTCTTGTGTTCATCAAACAATACAAGCCGACGAGAGGAGGGAGCGAGGAAGGAAGTTACAGATTACTCCGTAGCTATTAGAAATGGTGAAAGTACCTACTAAATTTACAGGTCCTTTCTTGCTTACCGTGAATAATCCAACAAATTACACCCCATAATACTTTACGGTCGAGAACATAGAAGCGGAGATATTCATGTTTTGTTACTTGACCTCTCTCAAAAGCACCCCTTCGTATGGTTCTATATGATCGTCTGTCTGGATATATGTTAACAGTCCACCAAAAAGTTTAAACACTTAGGTCCATTCGAGTACTACACTTAAGTACTTATTATCGAGTTCCTTCTTAAAAGTGAACTGTTGAAAACTGGAAACAGCTGTTGCTCCGAGTATAAAGCTATACGTTGCCAACCAAATATAGAATCCTCGTATCCTCCTGGAAATACTTGTTGAGTTACGATGAGTCAGTTGTATGACGCCAGTATAATTACTTAACGACTCGTTCAATCGGTCATCCAAATGACCTCATACTTTCGTTTCCCCGGTGGAATCCCAGCGGAATAGGAGAGATTCGGCTCTCTACGAACGAGAACAAAAACTAAATGAGCCACGATAAAAAGTATTGGGCTGAAAGTTTTTCCTCTCCGCCCTGAGGTACGCCATTAGTCAGATTGCTCGGATCTAATGATGTCTGCCCTTCTCTCTAAATCGTCCTCCTCCCTACTTTCCAAGAGATTCCCCCTTCTTATCTTCCACATCCTCTCTCTCTCTCTCTCTTAGCTCCACTTATTTCTTACAGATATTTAGTAGACCTACTACTTCCTGCACAGATTTTCGATAGCCTTACACCGTTATAACCTGAAAACTAAGTGCGTTTGACGTAAGAACATTTCCTGCTTTTTTGTGTGCTATATCTTTTTTAAACCTTGCCCTGTAAAGAAAACGATAAGATCTACAGTAATGGCTGTACTCTGACCGAAGGGCTTCTTTAACTAAATATCTTGAGTGGAAGACATTATTTTATTGAACAAGTTCACTGTCCGATATAAATCGTTCCTTGAACCTGAACCGAACTTTAAAGATATGTTCACACCTCACAACATTTTTCCTCTTTCATAAAAAGTGGTCAAAAGAATTCAGAAGAGATTTATTAAAACTCTCCAAAAAAAAAAAAAGGCAGTGATAGATGTGCTTGGTGAAGCATTTAGACTCACTAACATCAAGAAATTATTATTAGACACTACCGAGAGCCTATTTAACCATTTTGTAAAAATAAAGGCGGAATTTGTTAACGACTAAAATCTGACCATGCTGAGTGGGGATTTAGAGAAGTAGGAAAATAAAAAAAAATTGGTGAATTAAATCGAAAAATTTTATATATCCTATATGTGATTTTCATTTAATGCAGTTGTATAAAAAAATGGCGTTATGCCTATTTTAAATTTCAAGAATTCTTTCCTTGGGGCAAATCAAGAATATAATGTGAAATTTCATCAGTATGATATTGTAGCCTGTGAAAAATCTACTCTTCAAATCTAACTTAAGTTACGAACATGAATAAAAAAAACAAATTTTCTATTGTAACTGGGTCATGTCTCTGAATAAATATATATTTATTTAAAATATTGAAGTTGCAAACTAGGTCTCTTGTTTATTGCTCTAACAAATGCACTATTTAGTTCATAGGCATTACACAATTTCTTCAAATCTTAGCACATTGTTGTAATGTTAGTGCGTTTGAGTGTGAGTAAAGAAATTTAAACCGACTATTTATTTGTGTGATCTACAAGGTAGATTGGGTGGGGCTTACAGGTAACTTTCGAAAAAATGAGTAGCTTTATGAAGTTAAGAAGTTGAACTCATGATGACAAAACCACTTAGCTGAAATGAAACTAAAAGTTTATCTGCATATTGTTATCTTTTTTTTTTGGGTAGAGAATAAAGACTTCTTTCGCGGAAAGGTAAAGATAATATCGTAATAATGCTTATTCCCCAAGGAACTAAGAAGGCTGAGAAACACGTACCATAGTTATGGCGGAGACATACAGGAAACATTAATTTATTCTTGAGATGATGGTGTCTACTATTGGAGTGCCACAACAGACTAAACTTGCTGCTTCTAAGAGTTTAATGATAATATCTTCTTTTCAGTGTAATTTACTTTTTAACTCTTTCTTTTCTTATGTAACTTCGTGGAGGAATTCCATACTTATAGACCTGTTTTATGCCATCTTGTTTTTCTCTAAAGCCGATTTTTTTTTTTTTAATCTCAACGATCACAAGGTAGATAATTCTTTTTTCTTGAGTTACACTTCAAATATTCAAGCCCCAAATTTTTAAATACAATGATTACTTTTTAACGATAGACACAATTTTAAACTCTTGTTGCTGAGACAGGAAACGTTCTAGCGATCGCAATTGTTGTTTCTTGTTGCAAAATTTGACATTTAAGCGTTTCATATATAAAGAAAGATCAATTTCTTGAAATCGTATCAGGAGGGGGGGGGGGCAGAGGTGGGGAAAGCAAGTGCTGAAATATAGAGGATAGCTAATTTACTACTCATCCCGAATAAACTTACGGGACATCATCTTTGCAGATTTCCCTTAAGGTAAATCGGCTATTGAGGTCGTGCGTGATTTGCGAAAAATTTCCACAAATGCCCATGGATCCTATCTCCATATCCTATGAGGTCCGTTCAAAATTATATATACATTTGTCTGTTACAGCTCTAGCGGTCACAAAACATTACCAAATTCGATATTTAAACGTTTTATGTAAAACTAAAGCTGAAGTTCGTGGGATTGAGAGGGTAGGGAAATGCGAAAATTCAAAATATCTCCGTTATTATACGTCGCATTGAAAAATCGCATAGAATCAATCGTATTGCGAATTGAATGCACTGTAAAATTGTTACACACATTTCTTCGAAATCTTGAATAATAACCGAGCTATTCGCATTTTTTTTAGTTTTCAGCCTTCAGCAAACCCCCACTCATACTCATTTCACATAAACAATACGCTGTTTTATAATAAACCACTTTATTCGAAGCTTAAATACCAAACATTGTTTTCAAGAGACCTTTATTATATGAGGTACACGCGAATACGTTCTGTTGATCGTCTCCACCTTCATTTGTTATAGGATTACTAAAATTGGATTGATTGAGATTATTCTGATTCTTTTCAATAAAATAAATATATTATATCCAGATATTCAAGAATATTTCTCTCTATCTAGTCAGGTGTGAGAGGTTGGCTGACCTCTTTGTTTACAATTCAGACGCTTCCTCTTGTGGAGGTTATTAAAATTTAAATTGACTGAATCATTTCTCATTATGATTTGTATTTATTCTTTTAATATTCACGTTCTTGTTAAATGTACCCAATATGTAAATTTATCTATTGTACTTCAAGTTTGAGGTCTGCTTAGTTTACACAGCCCCTACTTTTTCTACTTCACCAAGCATTGGAATAAGCTTACTGGGCGCCATTTTTTCCAGGTTTGTTTAGACTCTAGCTAGAGGATGTTGGAATGCGACCTTGTCCCTATCGTCCCTACCTGCTAGGGTTGGTGCACCTGCCCTAGGCCACCATTAGAACCAGCTTCCCCTAACAACATTCAACGGGTGGCAAGCCTGACGAAAAGGTTTTTTTTTTTCGCCAGGCGCTTCCACGAATGCCTTTTTATATGGCTATTTCACCCCGTGAGTCGTTGTAACGCTCTGGAATTATTTTCGCATTAGCCTGAAGAAATTCCGCTGCTAATGTTGCGAAGGCTGGCTTATTGTTCAGAATCAGAGTTGTAATCGTGACCGTTTGCAATGTTTATTAAAATCGACCAAACGCAAGGTAGCAAATTTTCTTAACAGTTATTAAGAATGTTGTCTTACTTGTCATAAGTTTTGAGAGTGTTAAATTGATCTCCTTTTTGATTTTGACTTAGTTAGAAACATAATATAATTTGAAATAACTTAAATGTACTGGTATATAGGAACAACATTTTTTTTTTTTTTTTATGAAAACCATTTAATATTGTTGTCTTTATTACTAGGCTAATATTTATTTATTCTCTTTAATGTTTATTTATGGTTTTTAAATTGTTATCTGTTGGTTCAGTTTTTATTATTTTTCTATAATTATTTTACTTTGTTAACTTTTGAGCTAAATCGCCTAGTTACTGGTGCTCCTGTATAAATAAATAAACCTCCTTACTCTAATTACACAACTAGTATGCAAAATATATGACGGAACTTGCATAAAGTTTCATATTGATACTCAAAATTCAGAAAAAAAACAAATTTGTTTTAATGTCTATATATGACTGTAGTTTGATGCGATTAATGTCCATTGTTCATGATTTTAGGATATAAATTTATGTTTTTCGTACTGCATATATATATATATATATATATAAAATTGTAACCTCTGTCTGTACATTGATTTTTTTCGCGAAATTTCACGATAACTTTTCGTTTCACATGTCATAGACACCATAACTGCATTTTGTTTCTTTGGTGTCTGTTTGTTTGTTTGTTTGTTTGTTTATTTATTTGTTTGTTTGTTACCTTTTCACGCATAAACGGCTGAACCGAATTTTATGAAACTTGGTATGTTTATTACTACTAGCCCAACTTAGACTTTAGGCTATATAAATATTCTCTAAGACAAACAGGAGTGGGGGTTATAAGGGAGGCCTGAAATTAAAAATAGCGATATTTCGTTTCCTATTGCTTTTTCAGCAAATATGCCCATTACAAAAGTTGTTTATTTTGTAATTTAGAGTAACTTTTGTTATATGCACTTTTGCCGTAAACGGAAGTATAAATGAGTTATACGCTAAAAACATTAGCGGGAGTCAACAATTTATTAGGCATTAAAGACTCAACCGAACTAAACCAAACTCGGTATGTGAATTAGTGCTAACGCCTTCCTTATAATAAGCCATACTTACATTTCTAGGATCGGCCAGGAGTGGGGGTTATATAGGAGGCCTGAAATTAAAAATAGCGATATTTCATTTCCTATTGCTTATTCAGCAAATATGCCTATAAAAAAAGTTGTTTATTTTGTTATTTACAGTAACTTTTGTTATATACACTTTTGCCGTATACGGAAGTATAAATGAGTTATACGCTAAAAACTATAGCGGGAGTCCACAATTTTATTTGGCACAAAAGACTCAACCGAACTAAACCAAATTCGGTATGTGAATTAGCACTAACGCCTTCCTTATAATAAGCCATACTAACATTTCTTGGGACGGGCAGGAGTGGGGGTTATAAGGAAGGCCTGAATTTAAAAATAGCGGTATTTCGTTTCTTATTGCATTTTCGGCAAATATGAACATAACAAAAGTTGTTTATTTTGTTATTTAGAGTAACTTTTGTCATATTCATTTTTGTTTTTTAACAAAGTATAAACGAGATATACACTATAAACTAAAGCGGGAGTCAACGATTTCATTGAGCGCTAACGAGTAAACCGAACTTACAAAAACTCGGTATGTCAATTAGCATTAATTCTTCCATGATTATAAGCTATATTAAAATTCTTAGGTTAGAACGGGAGTGGGGGATATAAGGGAGGCCTGAAATAAAAATTCGCGATATTTCATTGTCTATTTGTCTACGGGAAATACGACAATTTGGAGGACAGTGAAGACTTACATAAAAAATTAATTTTATTATTAACAAATGCCAACAACGGGAATTAACCCTAAACACTGGGACGGGTAAATGTCAACATATTGTGCAAATTAAAGCCTTGCCAAAAAAATACCATCACCATTCAGCCTCAAATCGTTTCCCGGGCGAAGCCGGGTATCTGAGCTAGTATATATATATATATATATATATATATATATATATATATATATATGTGTGTGTATATATATGTTCATAGTTATATCTGCAGACGCCCTGGGGAAGGAAATGAAGAGTGTCCTCCAATAGAGTATATCCAACAATAAAAGCATCAATTTGGAAATTCTAATTATGCTAATATGGACATGAGTGGAGAAAATTCCACTAGAGGTCATAGTTCATCCCTCCGTAGCCTGCATAAGGAAACTAATGATAGGCCAAACCCGGAACGAGACAGCTTGCAACAAATGTACCGTTGAGCCTTGTCCCACTTAAAGTTTGTTACTATGAATTTAGAAAGAGAAGGGTATATATGCATTATAACACAGACTTTATTATAAAGTACACAGATGTAAGTATAGATAAATTTCCTATGTATGAAGATGCAGGGTTCGGGGATGCAAATTATACAAAGTATATGTATGGGATATATTTCTTTTGAACTAAATGATCTAAAAAAAGGTAGATTTTAATTGAAGAAATTTCTCATTTTTTTTTAGTTGTTCTTCTTTAACAACTACCTTAGGGTACCGTTGCAAAACTTCACATATTTTGCTATTCCTTTGAAAACATTAATTTGATTCCTTTAAAATTCAAAT
Organism: Riptortus pedestris; assembly: GCA_019009955.1. Taxonomy (NCBI): domain Eukaryota; kingdom Metazoa; phylum Arthropoda; class Insecta; order Hemiptera; family Alydidae; genus Riptortus; species Riptortus pedestris. Next base: position 171,666,467 of record CM032229.1, on the reverse strand, counting down.
CCTTGGTCTCATTTCTATTTGTGGATTTCTGCAATATATGATTGCCCCGTAGAAAGTCCTTCTGTAAGTTGTAAGTTTAGGATATGTAATTTTAAATGCCATGGACCAAATTATGGCCAACGTACAGGATTTCATTGTCAGTGATAGAAAGGAAATTCTTGATTGTAGTAATTCATTATATATATTCCTGTTAACGCTCTAGCGGTCGCAATTTTTGTTTAATCGTTACCAAACTCGATATTTAGTCGTTTTATGTAAAAAGAATGACCATGTTCGTTAATGGCTGAAATCGGTCAAGTGAGAGGGGTGGTTTAAATGGGACGAATTTCGAAAATTCGAAATATCTCCGTTATTATGAGTCGGATCAAAAAATTGTATAGAACCAATTTTATTGCAAATGTATAGTTCTATAAATGTTGTTATGTACGTTTTTTCACTATCTTGATTATTAACCGAGATATTTGCATTATTTTACTTTTCAGCCTTTAGTAAACCCCCACTCCTACTCATGTCATAACAGCTTATTGTTAATATGTTTAACAATAAGCTGTTATATTATGAAGCACATTATTTGAAACCTAAATACTAAATATTGTTCTCATAGAACTTATACGTTTTTAGATAAATGAATATACGTGTTGACGCAAACACGTGAGAAATCTGCTTAGTTAATGTAGCCCCTGGGTGAAGAACTTTATTTTTCATGATTTAGAGTTGGTTGGGATGTTACCTTCCTATTTTTATTAAATAAATCATTATCAAGCTCTTTTGTACAATTTTAGAATTATTCTTATTAGCCTTTGTAAATATTATTAATTATTTTTAACTTACTATAAAAGCTTATTGGTATTGAATGCTTAGAGTTAACCACACATTTCTAGCACGGAGAAGAATCTTTTTCTTTGAGTTCCTCACAGAATGAAACTGTAGCAATACGGAAGCACAATGAAACTCTTAGCTAACACGATAAACGTAAGAAATCCGGACGCGGCGAGAGTTAAGCTGCCTTGCAACGGCTAATGGTGACTGCGGATGACAGAAAGTTAAATTTACTTTTATGATTTCCTCGAGGATTGAGACTGATGTGACGGAAGTCTGAAGTTAGGATATAGCTGTGTGAGTGCGGCGTCATCACAGCAATTCGAGTGTTAGCTAACTCATTCCTTAATTACTGTCATTCCAGCTAGGACCAGCTGTTAACATAACTGCTATTTCCGCTTTGTCATAAGAGCAGCGGAGTCTCCAAATAGAAACGCCCAGTTTCGCTCAAGCAATAAATGTAAAACTAACTTTCTACGCATTATCGGTGTGTAGCAATCTGTCAGTTTGACTACAGTCAATGTCGAAAAAGTGAAAGCCAGTTACATTAAATGTAGCGACCAAAATTTCAGCATATAAACTGAACACGGTAATAAAAATGTTTGAAGCGGTATTAAAATGTATGCAGTTTACCAACAGTACAGGACTGTGGCCAGAAAAATCATGCACCGGATCGAAAAGGTTTACAGAAAAAATATGATTAATCCCATTTTATATGAGGATTTTATTTTCTATTTGCTAATATTTTGTATTTCTTATCCCTTTCTTATTGTAGAAAATCAAAAGATTGGTTCTATAACATTTTATGATCCGACGCATAGTATCGAAAATATTTTGAAATTTACCTCATTAAGCCTACACTTTTCCAGTTCCGATTTCAGCCAATAACAAATCTGATCTTTAGTGTTGACTGAAACGGCTAAATATCGAGTATTGTATAAATCAAATAAATATTTTAGATAAAGAACGAGAAATCTTAATTGTTGACCTAACCACATGTTGTATTTGCATGTGTCTATACAAAGTATTAGTTCAAGGAAAACCATATTTCGTATTTAACGTTGGAATTAAGTGTTTCATGATATAACATCTTTTAGTTAATATGACATGAGAAGGTGTCAGAGTTTAGTCATGGCCGAAAACTAAAATACGGAAATATCTGTTAATATTTAATATAGAGAAAACATGTATATCAACATTTATGTAACAATAATTATTTATCAACTAAGGCTAATTGGGACGCGTTATCTACAGGTTACCATCCTTTTCTAGCCAGGGTGGGATTATGGATTTTATTTAATGAATTCCTTCACTAAATAAATTCCTTTGTGCAGGCGGGAATCGAACTCGCCACATATAACATTAAATTTGCAATAAGATCGCTTCTTTACAATTTTCCGATCCAACGCATAACAACGGAGGGGAGGTTTAGAAGGGAGGAATTTCGAAAATTCTAATATCTCTGTTATTATACGTCGGATCGAAAAAATAGAATCAATCTTATTGCAAATGTAACGTTCTATAAATGTTGTTATATACGTTTTTTCACTATCTTGATTATTAACCAAGATATTTGCATTTATTAGTTTTCGGACTCCAGTAAACCCCCCAATCCGACTCATGCCATATTAACAATAAGCTGTTATGTTATGAAACACTTTATGAGGAACCTAAATACCAAACATTGTTCTCATTGAAGCTTTACGTTTTGAGATAAATACGTAAATACGTGACGCAGTTGAGAAATCTGCTAAGTTAGCGCAGCCCCCAAGCGTGACGGACATTTTAATGATGAGACATTTCATCCTAACCAGATCATATGGAAATGGATTTACTGTTATTTGAAGAACACAGCAACAGCTTTGGGATCTGTTGTGATTGGCTATGTTAAAGATAGTTTTTTTTCCCTGATATTATTAAGCTCTTTCCTGGCAATGTAAATCGTAATTAAATTTGTTTTTTATTTCTGTTTCTTCACCTGAAAGGAAGTTGAATCATTTCTAAATAGGAAAATTACTATAATCTACTTGGACAATTGTAAAGTCCTTGAGAATCAAGTCCTCAAGTTGTATTGAAATCTCATATTATGCCAGGTATTTTTTTATTTATTTTTCCTTTGGTTTTAATGACTTTTGTATTGATTATAGAGCTTTAATTTTACATTTAATTCTCAACTTCCTCGAGCGGCACTCATTATATCTGAGTGGCGTTAGTTTTTAATTCAGCCTCTCAGAGTCAAGATCAAGTCCTCTATGTATTCAGTGATTTAATCACTAATGAACGCTCTCCAAGTTGTAATTCCTTCATGGTTCTTGACCAGCTGTAATGGAGATACACGGATTGCGCTAAGGGAGTAAAAATGTCGTTCACCTTGGACGGGGATTGGAAACCTGAACAGAGAACAGCTTCTGGTATCCTAGCTTTTAGAATGTACCGTTAAAATAACTGGCACATCAACTTCTGTACGGTTCTCCTACAATTATATTCTTCTTTTACTTTTCCTTCCCGTTTTTTTTCCTTGAATGACCAAAACCACCGACTCGAGGCAGCTCTGGATATAAACTATTGGTTGTATATGATTATTGATTGCGTCATGTTGCATGTTAGCAGTGTTTCTCACGTTGACTAAATAAAAAATAATAGTTATTTGCTATGGCAATATAAAATATTGGATTTGCTTAGCTCAAAAGTAGAATGGTTAGTCCTCCATTACATTCCATCTATCCGAAGATGATCGATTTTAATAGTGCAATATCTTATATATTATTTTCATGATATTCATACTCCAAAATAACCTTTTAACACTGATTAATTGAACCTATGCACAATTTATTACATTTTTAGCTGGTACTAAAAATATTAAATAAGTTATTAATGAATTTGTAATTGGCTTGAAAATATGCCCCACTCTTAGACATTCAGTTCTAGTTGATGGACCAGGAAAAAAAAGTGATTGCAAATTCACATTGCGTATAAAAATTATGTAAAAGTCTCTTCAAAGAAATTAATTTTATCTGTATAGAAGCTTTCAACGCATCAACTTAATTATCAAATAAATTATCTCACGTGGTAAACCTAGAGTGGCGAGTTCGATTCCCGCTTGGGCAGAGGAATTTATTTAGTGACGGAATTCATTAAATAAAATCTTTAGTCCCACTTTGGCTAGAAAGGGGTGGTAACCTGTAGATAACCCGCCCCAATTTGCCTTAGTTGCAAAAAGTGGACGTTAATAAATAATTTAATTTAATTATTCGTTATTAATTTTCGGTTTGTTACATCAAACTAATTCTGGGGCGATAATCCTCCTCACTAAGCCTATTCCCATTCTACCATTTTTATTATTGTTTGAAAATTGTTAAACATTGTATGACAAACAAGGTCGTTATCTAATTATAAATATGCCAAAAACGTTTAGTCATTCGCATGGTATCTGATACACAAAAATATGAAATTTCATCGAAATTCTGGAAAGTATATTTAAAAAAATAAAAGTAAGAGAATTGAAATTTTGATAAGTAAGTTGCCAATTTAGTAAGAGGAATTAAATTGATAATTACAATGTTTTAAAGTATACTGAATATTTTACATATTCAAAAAAAAGATAACCTAGAAGGACTCATTTTCAGAGATGACATGAATTTTATAATTAGCTAGAAGCTTTCTTTGAATATAAATATTGACTTAAATTACTACATTTAACTTCATAATGTCAAACTCATTATTATGTGATATGAAACGTATTTAAATTTGTGTTGCATCGAAACACGGACATCGTTAATCATTTTTAAATGAGGATAGCAAAATATTTAAAAGCAGTTTGTTTAAATAGAAAAAAAAACCTTTAAAAAGTACATTGATCATGAAAAGACCTTCCTGTCGCCCAAACATCAAAAGAGAACATGATCTAGGAAAGATCTTTTTATTCATTATTCTCCAGCAGTGAAAACCTGCTGAACAATACTCTTTCCGGTGGTATGTACAGGTTGAAGTCTTAATTCACAACCTTAAATAAAGGGATCACAGACAGGTACCAAGTACCTGAGGAGGAACTGGGTTACCTGCTTTTTTCAAGGAAACATCTATTTTATAGATTTCTTTTTGAACTCTCTCCCAACCGCCACCCACCAATAGTTAAAGAAATAGTGGGTGGTTTCCATTCCATGGTAGTCCTCAAACGTTTTAGTTAATTATAAATTTGACATCAGAATTCCCGATGCGTATAAATAAATTAAATACCCCCTTTAACATGAATTAAAATATATTATTGCTATTCCATAATGTCAAGAAATACGTTTATTGATTGAGTATTTTTAACTACCCTATGAAAAAGGCTCCATTAGTTTGATTATTTATTGTTTATTTATTTATGGGAGGTTAAGATGTTGTAAAGTTAGCCTAATTGAATTAGTGTAGTTATTTATGAACACTTTAGGGTACTAAGGCTAATTGGGGCGTGTTTTCTACAGCTCACTACTCTTTTCTAGGCAGGGTGGGACTACTGTGTTCTGTGGAATTTATTTAACTCGTTCGTCACTAAATCAATTCCTATTGCTCGTTGAATTATCCACAAGAATTCAATAATTCGAAAGGCCCTTTTTGTAATAGTGGGCTCTACTGTACGTCTGAAGAACCAATGGTTTTCAACGACAGCTTTTACCATCAGTAAAGGACTTGACTTTTGGAAGGCTGTTTCTCTTTATTCTATTTAAATTGGTATTTGTATTTGGACTTAGCCTTCTTGATCCTTTTCCTAGAAAACATCTCATTCGGACTACCGAATCTGTAGTATTGTGGAGAATATTCAAAATCTACACACTCAATAATGCCACCACATGTCTCAATCAATCCTCTACTATTTCGTACACCCTTAATGAATGCAATTTCTTGAACATGAGCAGTAAATCCTTTCGAATTAACTACAGAAATGAACCTTAAAATTCCGAAATCCTGAAAATGTTAGTGATTTTTCCTTAGATATTGGACGGTAGAGGAACCAATTAATCAGGATCAATAAAAAGGCCTTGTCCTCCACCAGCACTTTCCATATTAATGTACTTGTAGAAGTCAAGGCCTGTTTAATGATCCTGGAAAGGTTTGGTGCCGTTATTTCTGCAACCAAAGTACATTTTTTTCAACTTAAAAAGTCACCCAAAACTCAATTCCATATTTCCGTCTTAAAAAAGAAACAATTATTGCTTGTTATTCATGGATTCTGTTCATTCACCCTTTAAGATTTTATCTCATATGCGATGTAGAGACTATTTTCTGTATTTAAGGTATTAATTTATAAATAAATTATGCACTGTCTATCTATTATCTTCTTTGAAGAATTTTACTAGACATTTGTTACTAAAAGACCTTGTAACAGTAAAGATATGGCCAATCGTTGCTAAAGTAACGGGCAGTAGCTTTGGCAAATGCTAATTTTCCTGGTTTTCGGTCTAATGACATTGCCTATTCACTTCGGTCGATACCGTTAGGTCCCAGCGACTCTTGGCAAATCGGTCAACGCCAGAAAACAGGGAGGTCTTGCACAAATGCACCGAAACAGCCAAAAAACTATTTGCCTAAAATATACAATATTATCTAAAACGAGTCTAAACTTTATTTTTTGTGCCATTTGTGGATTACGAATACTTAAAAACCAGAAGGTAATAACAAAAACATCCAGTTAAATATCCTAAAGCAAAGAAAGTTAGTTCCAAGTTCACGTTGTTATCTTCCTTTTGAACAATTCTTTGGATATGTTAGTCTCTGCTCTTAGAAGGAGTACAATAAAATGTCTGCAGAAATAAGTTTTGACGAATTTTCGGTACGTTGTTGAGTATCATAATTCCCATGAGAAATTTTATTTTTATCATCGCAATTGAGTGACAGGATCTCTTTTTAGCACCCAACAAGGAATTTTTGTTATTAAGATTGAGCTTGTTAATGATACAAATGAGTATTGCGTTCACAGAGAAACGAACCTCGATATGAACAAATTTTGTCTAACTAATAGTACCTATGATGATATGGGGGATTGGAGATACAAAATTATAAATATTGCAAACGATATATATTGAATATATTTCTTTTGCTCTAAAGTATTTCAAAAAGGTACATTTTAGTTGAAGGAATTCCTGATTTTGTTAGTTGTTCCTCTTAACGAACTTCTTTAGGATTCAGTCCCAAAGCTTCACATATTTTGCTATTACTTTCATCGCAACTGAGTGACAGGATCTCGTTTTAGCACCCAAAAGGAATTTTTGTTATTAAGAATGAGCTCGGTGATAATAAGATTTTGTTCATAGGGAAACGAAACGTAAGTTATGGACAAATTTGGCTTAATATAAGCCTTACTGGAATAATGTATAGGATTAACAAACTCAATTCTTTTCACTTGAATAATAGTTTGGTTGAAGATTAGGTAAATCAGTTGTATTTGGACAAATTTTAATTAACTGTACACAACTTTTTGGAGTGCTCCTTGGGATTTGTTTAAAACATTTATTAATCTGGGATTAAATCTTGTTGTGCGTGTCCAATTTTCTTCCTTCCAAATTTCTTATTTTTTTTTACAGAAAAAAAAGTATAATAGTCGTGTAGTGTTGATAATCTTCTTCATAGAAAAAGAGTTTTTTGTGTTTTCGAATCCTTATCTGTTGCTTACAATGGCTTTACGGCTGATGTCCTTGTTTCTCTAAATTGTTTATCCTTTCTGGTTCTAGTGCGTATCTTTACCAAACCATCTCGGTTGGCATTTTTGTGTTTCCATCACATCCTTTTCCTTAATAGTCACTTTTACTTCTTTCTATATTTGAGATTTTAATTCAGAGACCGAACACGATTTTTTTGCATTTATCTCTCATTTAAATAGCATAACCTCAACAACTGTGTGTGTAACCATACGTTTTCGTATTAGCAGATTTCCCTTAAAGCAATCAGCTATTGAGATTACAGTAGTACAGGACTGTTAACGCTCTAGCGGTCGGAATTCTTGTTTGATCTTTACCAAACTCGGAATTTAATCGTTTTATGTAAAAAGGAAGGTCAAGTTCGTTAATGGCTGAAATCGGACCAGTGGGAGGGGGGGGTTTAGAGGGAGGGATTTTTGAAAATTCAAAATATCTCCGTTATTATGCGTCGGATCGAAAAACGGTATAAAATAAATCTTATTGCAAATTAAATTTGCTATAAATATTGTTCTATTCATTTATTCTGTATCTTGAATATTAACCGAGATATTTGCATTTGTATTCTGCGTGATACTGTTATGTTCGAACTTTCCGGCGAGAGCTCTGGCGGCCGTTTCTATAACTTCGCCCCTCCTGAATAGGTTTAGAGGTTAGGTCAACTGTTTTTTGGGGCTAGAAACTACTGGGTTATTACGCCCTAAATAATGTTTTAGGTTTAGAGGTTTCTTACTACTACAGTTGTTATTAGGCAGATTTCCCTATTGTAAAACTTCACGTGGGAAATCTGCTTAGTTTACGCAGCTCCTGCGTGACGGACTTTTTATCTGAGATAGATGCAAATTTGTTGTTTGCATTTTCCTTTCTATCTTGAAAATTTTTATTTGATCTATACCATACTCGATGTTTAACATTTTCTGTGGACACTCAAGATCACATTTGTTAATGGCTGAAATCGAACATGGAATATTGGGGACTTTTCGGTAATTCATATTATATCTGTTGTTGAGTATTAACCTCATTACGTAAAAATTCAATGAGAACAATATTCGGTATTTAGGCTACAAATAAAGTGCTTCATTATATAACAGCTTATAGTTAATATGACATGAGCAGAAGTGGGGGTTTACTGAAGGCCGAAAACTGAAAAATGCAAATATTTCGGTTGATAATCAAGGTGGTGAAAAAATGCATATAACAACATTTAAAGAACATTTGGTTTTCAATAAAATTTGTTTTTTGCTCTTTTCTTATACGACTTAAAATAACGGGGGAATTACGAATTTTCAAAAATTCCTTCCCTCTTCAGTAGAAGAGGACATTTCCTTAGTAGGATTGATGGACATTTGAAGAAAGTTTTTGAAAATCTCATCATGAGTACTCCAATAGCAGATTTCGCTTTAAGGGAAACCTAAAAATGGAAATTACTCGGTTATTATTCAAGTTTGAAGGATAGTACATTACTTATTAGAGATTAAGTTTCATAACGACCTATAGGAATGCAAACCTGACAATTCAAAACATTTGAAATCACTGAATTCTTTATCCAAAGCCTCGATTCATCTTGTCCGATTTCGATACGAGTCGTTTACATATGTTGTAAAGTAGTGTTCAAACAAAAAGGGATAAAGGAATCAGTTTGCTGCAAAAGGTCAACGCGACAAAGACACAACATTCATCGCAATCGCTTTGTTGACCCTACACGTTTCAACGTCATATGGCGCCGCTCCAGGAACACACTCGACACCTTTCTTACAACACAATGTGTAACGAACTACATTCATAGTAGGCAGTGGAGCTACTGGTTCGGGGGCCAAGCCAAGGCTAACTATCAACAAGGTGACCGGCACACACGCCATTTGATTTTAACCGCTATCTACTAACGAGAAATTCAAACAAATTTTGTAAAGATACTCCAGGAGAAAAAAAAAAGTCCGTCACGCAGGGGCTGCGTAAACTAAGCAGATTTCCCCCGTGAAGTTATACAATAGAGAAATCTCCATACGGCAAAGGGCCGAACTACTTTTTGGCGGGAATCTCGAAACGTTCGTTATCGGCCCAAATGTAATAAAAATCCAAATATCTCGGTTAATATGCAAGATAGAGAATAAATGTATATAACAATATTTATAGTAAATTAAATTTGCAATAAGATTGATTTTTTACAACTTTTCGATCCGACGTATAGTAACGGAAATATTTCAAATTTTAGAAAATCCTCCCCTCTAAACCCCCCCCTCCCACTGGTCCGATTTCAGGCATTAACGAACTTGATCTTTCTTTTTACATAAAAGACTAAATATCGAGTTTGGTAACGATCAACCAAAAATTGCGACCGCTAGAGCGGTAACAGAAAAATATATAGATAGATAGATAGATATATATATATATATATATATATATATATATATATATATATATATATATATATAGATATATATATATATATATATATATACAGTTTTGAACGGACCTCATTTTCGTCATCTACTAGGTAGGATCGATGGACATTTGAAGAAAAACTTCGAAAATTCCGTCATGAGTACAACCTCAATAGCTGATTTCCCTTAAGGGAAATCTGCTAATAAGTAATTTGTTTAAAAGTCCGTAACGCAAGGGCTTTGTAAACTAAGAAGGTTTCTCATGTGCTCGAATGACCATAATGGAAATCAGCTATTTTCGAAACATTTCTTCAAATATTCATCAATCCTACCCAGGAGATGACGAACATGAGGTTCATTCAAAGTTATATATATTTGTCTGTTAATCCTCTAGCGTGGGGGGGGGGCAAGAGGGGGATTTTCGAAAATTCGAAATATTCTGTTACTACACGTCAGATCGAAAACTTTTATAGAAACAATCTTGTTGCAAATTAAATGTACTATAAATATTATAATATAGATTCATTCTCTATCATGAATATTAACCGAGATTTTGGCATTTTGCATATTCGGCTATTGTCAGTTCTGTTCATGCGATTCCGCTGAAAGTTACTTCGGATGTCTCTGTAACTGTTCGACTTTCGTGAAATTGGTGTAAAGACTGGTGTGAGCTTCTACTTTTGAAGATATAAGCAAATACGTTCTGTTGACCCCCTCCCTTTCTTTAGTTCATGGACTACTAACATTTGAGTGATTGAGATATAAATTGTTCTGGTTCATTATGAAATGCTTTACTAGATATAATAAATAGTTTTCAATAAATATGTTATATTCAGCTAAATTTCAGTAATTCTTTTTCTTTCCGGTGAAGAATATGTCTATCTACCTGTTCAGCTCTGAGTGGTTGGGAGATCTTTTTGTTTACAACTCAGACGGTTTCCATAGGGAGCTTATTAAAATGAATTGAAAGATTTCTCATTGCCGTTTGTATTTATACACGGTGTTAAGTGTTACCAGCATGCAGATTCCTCTATTGTAAAACGTCTCGTGTGAAATCTGCTTAGTTTACGTAGGCCTTGCTTGACTGACTTTTTGAATTAAATAGCTTGACAAAAGTCATTTATATTTTTCACGTCGAGTCCACGACGGAACCAATTTCGACTGTCGTTAATCAAAGAGATTGACACGAATAAGTAGCTTGAATAATAATTAGGGATTACCAAACATCTGTCACGTAATTAATCAGCGATTTTGAATAATCGGAAGTTACGCACAAATTAGTTAATCAGCTAAGCTAGTTATCTAAACCCACATCAATAATATTGACGAGGTTGCAATCAAATAAAGATGGAAGGTAAGATAACCTGTTACAGAACTTAGTCTACTTCTGCTCAAGTATGAACTCTTATTCAAACATGACTTGAACTTTCAAGTAGACATGGAATATTTAGCGATATAGTTGCTTAGTGTTGAAATCGAATGCAATTTTCATGCTATCCGGGTTATGCGGTTTACTGCAGCCGGAAAGAAAAATTACAAATAACTCAATGTTCAAATTACAGAGTAATGTTTGGTGTAACGATTACAGAAAAATAAAATGCTCAACAAGATTAATGTATTAACAAATTTCTATGCGAGTCATAATTACAGTAATATTTATTATTAGCAGATTTCTCTTAAGGAAAATCATCTATTGAGGTCGTTACTCATAACGCGATTTTCGAAAATTTATATATATATATTTGTATATATTTAAAAGGTATTAGTATAATTTTTGTTTGTCTGTTACCAAACGTGATATTTTTTTCACGTACGTTACGTGACATAAACGTTTTATGTAAAAAGAAAGAACAAGTTTGTTAATGGCTAAAATCAGACAAGAGGGAGAGGGGATTAAGTGTGGGAATTTCCGAAAATTCTTAATATCTCCGTTACTATGCGTCAGATCGAAAAACTGTATAGAACCAATCTTATTGCAAATTAAATGTGCTATAAATATTGTTATATACATTTATTCTCTGTCGTCAATATTAACCAAGATATTTGCATTTTTTTGTTTTGAGCCTTGAGCAAACCCTCACTCCTTCTCTTATATTAATAATAAGCTGTTATATCATGAATCGATCCATTCCAAGGTTAAATGCCAAATATTCTTTTTATTTAACTTTTACTTTGCTAAATATATGCAAATGTATTCTGTTGATCCCCCACCCCTTCTTTTATTCTTTGATTATTAAAATTTGAATGATAGAGATAAAAATGATTCTGATTCATTACAAATTGCAGCACTAGCTTTAGTGAATAGTTTCCAATAAAAGTAGTATGTTATATTCAGATATATTTCATTAATCGTTTTTCTTTATGGTCCATCTAACTATTCAGAGCTATGAGGTTTGCTGGTCTGTTTGTTTACAATTCAGCCACTTTTCATTGTAGAGATTGTTAACTTGTAAATCGACTGAAACATTTATCATTACCGTTTGTATATATTCACTTAAGATACACGGTAGTGTTACTAGTATGTAGGTCTATTGTAAACCTTCGCCTGGGAAATCTGCTTTGTTTACCCAGCCCATGCGTGACGGTCGTTTTCACTACTCTTGGCTAGATTTCCGTCTTGACTTTAGTTTTGCGTGAAGTGTTTAAATATTAAAAGCCTGGTTGGTCAAGTGGTCAGCATTTGCTACATATACTAAATACTAAGATAGCAATACGGACCAAAAATTATGCTTTACCATGCTTTGCTATTCCTGCATGACTTTGGCCAATGATACCATAATTAGCCAATCCCGGATGGCTTTGTATGACTTGGCCCTATACCGTGGCCAATTATCTGTTACTTTGGTTCACCGTGAACATGATATGTCTGCATATGTCTTTATATAATCCACCACAATCATTTATAACTGTATTTAGCTTTCTCCCATTGAGTGTATTGTACTTTCCGAGTTAATATTTATATTATTTGCTAAATCTCTTATATTACCTAAAGCTTTAAGCATAACTTATTTTATATTTTCTTTTTCAGGTGAGTTTCCATTGATTTTCTGCAGCCAAGGTACTTTATTACACAATTAAGTATTTATACTTCCTTCCATTATTTTTATTAATTTTATGATTTCACTTGCACTTTGGGCCAAATTAGTGGACTATTTGTAGGACTTAATACGTCAAAGCTAAAGAAGCGTTTATAACATGTTTCCTATCACCTTATACGACGTGAGAAGTAACTAATAAGCTTTTTTTTTTTTTAACAAGTGATAGAAGATCATAATCTTCATTTGTAAATCTAATTTCTTTGTAATCTCTTCGGGGTTTTTCCGCCTTAGATATTTCTAGCCCTTCATAATATGCTATCTATCCCTTTAGAACATATTTTCAGCCATTATAATAACCTTTCTATTCCCTTAGACAATGTTTTCTAACCCTTTTATAACATGGTTTCCATCCCCAAAGACGAGAGTGGGGCTTGATACTATATACTTAAATAGATTTGCACATTGTTGACAAAGTAACTATTCGAAAGGAGAAACCTCATTTATGGAATAATGCTAGGTAATTTCATATAAACTAATGCATTTAGAATAACTAACGTTTTTCTCTGTATATTCAAAAAAGCAGATTTCCCACGTGTAGTTTAACAATAGAAAAATCTGCCTAATAACATCGGTAGTAGTAAGAAACCTCTAAACCTAAAACATTATTTAACCCAGTAGTTTCTAGCCCCAAAAAACAGTTAACCTAACCTCTAAACCTATTCACGAGGGATGAATAGTTATAGAAACGGTCGCCAGAGCTCTCGGCGGAAAGTCCGAACATACCCTACTGGCGACCACACGCAGAATACAAATGCAAATATCTCGGTTAATATTCAAGATACAGAATAAATGTATAGAACAATATTTATAGTAAATTTAATTTGCAATAAGATTTATTATATACAATTTTTCGATCTGACGCATAATAACGGAGATATTTCGAATTTTCAAAAATCCCCCCTCTCTAAACCCCGCCCCCTCCCACTGGTCCGATTTCAGCCGTTAACGAACTTGATCTTCATTTTTACATAAAATGTTTAAATTCCGAGTTTGGTAGCGATCAAACAAAAATTGCGACCGCAAGAGCGTTAACAGACACATATATATATATATATATATATATATATATATATATATATATATATACACAGTTTTGAAGGGACCTCATTGTCGTCATCTACTAGGTAGGATCGATGTACATTTGAAGAAAAAATTCGAAAATTCTGTCATGAGTACAATACTTGACCAATTTTGCTAATAATATTAACATGTTAAACTTTATTTGATCTCCATGTTCATATTATTAATTTCATTATAATTATTTTATTATGTTTTGTTTATTTTTATAGTTATTTTATTTCTATTTGGTAATTTTTATTCTTTTTAGGGATCAGCTGATTTTAGGCCGAATTTTCATTAAATTAAATCAGCTGTTTTTTGTTCGTTAACCACATGTTTTAAATAAAAGAATAAAACAGTTGACTAATGGTATGAGGCTTAATTTTAACGTTACTGTCGCTCCTCTACTGGCTATACAGTCATTGTTTGATTTATATGCTATCTTTCATTTTATCTATTTTGTTTTACTATTTTATGAGGAATAGAAGAGTACCAAGGGAATCAATCAATACGAGGTAGATGTAGGGATTGCCATAACTGCCATTTCGCTGGCCACCAGAGTTACCGGAAAAGGGGGAAAATCGTCATGTGGTTGGGCTGAACGAGTTAAAAAAAAATATTCCTTCAGTAAAATGTGACCAGAAATGCCGTTGTTTTTTTTTCCTTTAGCAGTTGGGCGTTTCCTCGCTGGAAACCTGTCTCGTTTTCTGATTCCAAAGAGAGCGGGATAGGCCGATAGATTGACTATCTGGAAGGAGCGTGGGCTGGAATCGTAATGAGAGGTCGGTAAGACACGAGAAGGGTCGGTGAACCTAGCACATCCTCTGCCTCACAAACAAACAGCCTTTAGGCCCTTTCCAACACCAGTTCACCACTTCCTTAAACAACGGCTTCCGCAGGAAGGGACTCATTTTATAGACAACTCTATTAACCGCATAATAGTTGAATTGTAGGCAGCAATGTCGCTGGAAATCTGAATTTCGTGTATGGAGCGAGAATTCCAGGTCTCCATGCCAATGATTAGACAAAAAAATATGCAAATATTCATAGGCTAAACAAGCCCTATCTTCAGGAGATCCTTTTATTTACCCCAAATAGCCGTTTGTGCAATGCACATCTACCATTTGCAGTTCCTTTATGCGCTAATTTCAGCCTTTGCGCTCAAGACAATTGTCGTATGATATACGATAAAAAGTAAAACGGCAAGCCCACGAGAAGATTGTTGTCTGAACTGGGCTAGTGAGTTCCAAAGAACATCGTTGGAAATCCATGGTTGCTGATGAATGGTTCAAGGTAGCAGCATAAGCTCGAAACTTTGAAGAACCTTAGCACATAATAGTGAGTAAGCTAACTGATGAATAAAATGGTCATTATACTTGCTTCCGAACTATGCAGAGTTCCCACCTGTTGGAATGCCAGGCTGTAGCGTCATCTCACATTCTATTTTCTGTATTTCTCACTTAATATGAGGCCTATGCATGTAGGGTTTAAATGATCAGGACTTGAGATATATATGGATACAGTTTTTTTAAGAAAAATCACATAAGCAAAAGGAGTTTACTGCGGGCTGATACTAAATGTCATTTTAAATCAATACATTATGTAGCATGAAAATGAAACTGTGAATGGCTAAATGAGCGTACTATTTATCCTTTATTTTAGTCAACTAGTGCCAATTTCAATAAGTGGGACTGTTTAGCGTTGAGTAGCAGAAAATTGTTTCCCTACACGCAACGAATCTACCATTCAAGACCGCATTCCTCTATACAATTCTTTAAAAATAAAAAAAAAAAATAAAAAAAATGAAAAATTGTGCTTTTGGAGTTTTTTTTTTTTGGTCGTTTCATTGTTTCTTCTTCTTCTGTTTTATGAGATTATTTTTAGAAAAGGATAGACGAAGCTGTTACTCCATTGTTTTATCCTTGAGTGTTGCAATTGCGTGTAGTGTCTGAGTTGCGTTATAGGTTTGAATCTAAGAGCCCGAGAAAATAATTTGTAGACAAGTTGGGGTCACGACAGGTAGTAAATGCGAGGATCAGAGGTCTGCAGAACATTCTAGGATGAAGCTGAACACTCTGAACGGCAAAGTTGGGGGCTTGGGGATTGCTGGACAGGAGTGGCTCAGGATCAAGGACCGTTTTGCATTGTAGAAAAATTGTTATCAATCCCACTAACGCATTGTAATCCCACTATTTGTGTATGTATTATTTAATAATAGTTTAACATACTAGAATCTCCTTTACTACTTCCCCCTTCCCTGTTTCCCCTTTTTAGTCGGGTCAAACAAGGAAAACTGAGCGGCAAACACCGTTTCCTTGGGAGCTCCATAGATCATCTTTTTTAGCCAATCATCGACGCGCCAGAGCTAATGCTCTGTCTTGTTGCACGACATGGAAACTTGGTAAATTGCGACCGGGAATGAGTCAAGGGAATTATTTTTCCATCAAGAGATGCTTGAAACGCTGGAACGTAATGCGCTCCTCGCCGTCTGCTGGACGTGCTGTCATTTGGGTCATTCGCTCCGAAAGTACTTATGGAACGTGTCCACATCTGTAATGTTTCGCTACGTCTCACGACCTCGGGTTTCATGACCAAATTGATACGTACACACTATTTTCGTTTGGTCTCAGTCATTATTTCCCCGCCATTAGCATAATGGTTCATAAGAATTTAAATGCTGAGAGTGAGCATCCTTTGTTCATTATAGTGCATACGACCCAAAAATTCGCATTTTCTATATTGAATGACGCATTCTATTATGAACGCCGCTCCGGGAAGATGAAAATTAAATGTAAATTTAAAGATTTATAATCAATAGAAAAGCCATTAAAACCAAGAAAAAAAAAACCAGACATAATCTGAGATTTCAATACAACTTGAGGACTTGATTCTCAAGGACTTTACAATTGTCCAAGTAGATTATAGAAATTTTCCTATTTAGAAATGATTCAACTTCCTTTCAGGTGGGGGAACAGAAATAAAAAACAATTTTAATTACTAATTATTTATTGATTTATATTGTCAGGAACTTAATAATATTAGAAAAAAACTATCTTTAACACAGCCAACCACAACCCATCCTGAGTTCCTTAAACAACAGTAAATCCATTTCCATGTGTTCTTTTTTAGAATGAACAGTCTCGTCATTAAAAAGTCCGTCACGCAGGGTCTGCGTTAACTAAGCAGATTTCTCGCGTGCTGTACGTATTTGCATTTATCTCAAGACGAAAAAGTCCAATGTGAACAACATTTGGTACTTAGGCTTCAAATAAACCGCTTTTCGTTTTTATTAATAAAATGTTAAATGTTTATTATTAGCGTCCACTTCGTGTTACTACTGCTAATTGGGACAGGTTATTTATGTGTTGCCACCCTTTTCTAGCCAGGGTGGGACTAAGGATTTTATTTAGGAAGTTCGTTACTAAATAAATTCCTAATGCCCATGCGGGAATAGAATTCATCAATCTAGGCTTTCCATGTGAGATTAAGACCAACGCTGTGTATCTCACACGGCTAATCTGAGCCCCATTTTAAGAATAATGTACCCTCTTATTTTCGTCATTCTAGGACAATTAATAAAATATTGTATAAAGCCCAGAATGTGATAGGACTAAAATGGTAGGAAAAACCTCAAAAACTGAGTATTTTCATAAAGGAAGGGTTGGAAAACGTTTGTTCCCAACGAGCCTAAATAGCCAAGTGGTTAGGTAACATCCCCTGTGACCTCTGCGTTCTGCATTCCTGGGGTTGTGCAATGTCTGGAGATCAGCCCAGCTTTTCCTGGTTAGGAAGCTATGCAAATATTATAGAGTCCGATCCTCCGATTGTGGAAAGTGGGCTTCCGGGTGGTTTCCGCCCCTCTGAAATAATGGCGTGCGTACCCCAGAAATTTCCAAGCATGTGAAAGGGGTTGATAGACGAGATAAAGGAAATGCAATTAGAAGAACACTCCCTTAATTGCGCCTCCGGGCATACCGGCGAATGTGACATTCGCTCTCTTTCATGATCCGCAAGTATTTTCTCCGATAGCTGTGACATTCCAATAGTTTCGAAAGCCCAAATGAATGCTCCAATGAAATGATCATTTACACAGTTTCAAGAAAGCTATTGACAGATTCTCTTGGAAACAAAAAAAGTCCATGTAGCAGGCAGGGGCTGCGCAAACTAAGCAGATGTGTCACGTGCTGATGTAACACACATGTGATTTCATCTCAACAAGTATTCTCTGTTTATACGTAAAATGAGATATTTTGAATTTTCATATCTGGTGAAAACAATATTCAAATATCTGTAGGTAACAATATTTGGTACTTAAGTTTCAAATCAAGTTGTTTTTTATGTAACAGAGTATTGTTGGGGATTAGTGTGCATGAGTGGGACTGGGGGATAACTGGAGGCTGAAAACAAAACAAATGCAAATATCTCGGTTAATATTGAATATAGAGAATAAATCTATATAACAATATTTATTGAATTTGCAATAAGATTGGTTCTATACAATTTTTTGTTCCAACTTATAATAACAGATATATTTCGATGTTCCGTAATTCGTCACCTCTTAACCCACCCCCCCTTCCTCCCCTCTCTCTTCTCCGATTTCAGCCATCAAAAAATTTGGCCTTTAGTTTTGCCTTGTACACTTATATATCGATCGAGTTTGTTGACGCTCAAACAAAAATTGCAGCCGCTAAAACCTAACAGACAAATATTTTTCGGAAATCGCACCACTAGTACTACCTCAGTAGCTGATTAACCAGTTTTAAGTTTTAATTATTATTGTTAAAATTGGAAATTCCTATCTTACGACAGTTTCCTAGGACTATTTATTGTTAACGGAGAATAACCGCTTTGTTTGTTGAAAACATAGGAAGAAGATTATATTTATTTAAGATACTCTTATTGCTCTTACAGCTATTCACTTTTAAGCTATATCTTTACGGATAAATTCCTCCGCTGGTACTACATTACTCTTTGCCATTGTTGATATATTCTGCAATACATACCATCCCTCTATTTTACAGTATCAGTAAACATTCAAGATAAATAAAATTAATGAGTCAAAGGATAGTTATTTTTTCCAAATTTAAGGTTAGAAATTTATTTCGTAAAGTGAATAACTCATGGAATTGTCTGTCCATCCCTATTTTCTACACTTCCTGAATCTACACGATCATTCTATTATAAGTGCCCATCTGTGATCTCCTGCTCAATTTTCATTGATTTACCTCTTGGTTTTAGAGGAGTTTAAAATTTTGATCTTGGTTTTTCAGGATAGTTAATTCAAAGGACTTCTTGATTGCCTCGAAGTTCAGTTTTTAGATTGATTATTGGACGCAGATCGTATCAGGAAGTCGTCTTTGTTATGGTAATCACTTATTGATAAACACTTGATTATAGAAAATCTGAAACTGGAAATTCAATTCATTTTCATGTAGAACATTGGTTCTATGAGATACAATGCTGAATATACGGATCATTAAATCATTGAAGGTTAGAGAATTTAAAATACCATATTTGTGATTAAAATAAATGGATCGTACATTCAGTCGTGTGTAAATAGCAGTGATATTCAACTGGGAAGTGTTTTTGAGCCTCTGAAATTGTTAAGTTATTTAAAAGTTTAATGAGCTATGTTGAAATTTGACTTTTATTTTTTCCCTAATATCGACTAAATTATCTTTTGAGGACTACTAATATTATAATAGACCACCCGATTAGTCTTTAATACACAAGGTGGGTTAGGATAGAGATAAAATTGAAAATTGCAACCAAATTGATGTTATAGTTACTGATATTTGGCCTATTTATAAGTCGTCTTAGCAGATTGTATGTATTAACTGTAATGCAAGTGCTTTTTGATGTTACATTTTATTAAAAGTGAATTAATTTCCTAATTGAGTAATTGCCTGCTAATTAATTCCAACAATTACGGATCTTTAACCCTATAAAGATCCGTTACGAATAAGCTGGTGCGACTTCCGCTACAGTCTGGCAGTTCATTGACTCTCTATGGAGATGTGAATAAAAAAAAAATAATATGACCATATGGTTAGGTTTCGCGGTGTATGGTTCATTCTCCGTATCTCATTCTCGTGAGGATCATATTGTCGTGAAATGTCAAGCCGAGCTTTTCCTTCGAACAATCTCATCCTTTTAGATTTAACCTGCAGATGCATCTGACGGCGTTGCCTTGAACGGTTTCACGTGCCTTTGAATTTCCTGTCTGGAACGCGCACGTTGTATGCTCATACGGTTGGATTCGGATTGACTTTATGAACTTTAGAAAGCTCCACAGGTTCTGTCTTGGACTGGTATTTATTAGTGAGGTCTGAAGGATGGTGTCTACAGAACTTCGTGGGGTAAATACACTTCAAAGGCTTGAGTAGATCACGTTTTACCGTTTTTAGCAGATTTTTCTTGTGGGAAATCAGCTATTGAGGTAGTACCCATAATGGGATTTTCAAAAGTTTCTTCAAATGTCCGTCGATCCTACCCAGGAGACGAAAAACTGATGTCTATTCAAAAATTTATGTATACACGCTCCAGCAGTCTGATCGATACCAAAATCGACATTTAAACGTTTTTTGTGAAAATTAAGATCAAGTTCGTTAACTGCTAAAATCGGAACAGAGGGAGGGGTGGGGTTTAGAGAGAGGAATTTCCAATATTCGAAATATCTCCGTTATTATACGTCGGATCGTAAATTTGTATAGAGTCAATCTTATTGAAAATTTAATGTTCTATAAATATTATTCTGTACATTGTTTCATTACGTTGACTATTAACTGAGATATTTGCATATTTTAGTTTTTGGCTTTCAGTAAACCCCCACTCCTACTTGTGTCGTATTAACTATAAGCTGTTAAATTATGAAACACGTTACTTGAAGCCTAAATACCAAATATCGTTCTCATTGAATTTTTACGTTTTGAGATAAATGCAAATACGTGACGCACGTCGGAAATCTGCTTAGTTAAAACAGCCCCTGCGTGGCGGACTTTGCTGATTTTCTGTGAACTCTGAACAATTCAGATTACATTCCCCAGTGGTTTGGTCCGTTCAACACCTTTTTCGCCTATATCTTAAAATATTCGTTATCATATTTTTTAAGAGTAGCTTAAGAATAGTATACGTCCAACTTAAGATAATTGAAAATGCGACAAATAACAGATTTGTGATTAGAATATCAATTGAGAAGTATACTCCAGATGGAGATTATTTTACTTCCGACTTGGCCCATGAAATTAAAATCTTCTATAATAAATAAAATCCCACCCTGGCTAGAAATGGGTGGTAATCTTTAGATAACCCGTCCCAATTAGCCTGAGTTGCAAAAAGTGGACGTTAATTAATAATAATATAATAAATAAAATTAAATTGAATATTTTATGTGGGTAACAGATTATCAGGCTCAATCTAACTATGTTAGGGCTAAAGCTATACAATAAATAACCAACTTTTAATAGCCTAATAATCTATCAATGAAAGTTATATAGGAGCTTCTATCAAACATATGAGTAAGTGAAGATTAAAATTGTTGTAAAAAATAGCAATTTCTGAGTATTTCAAACAAATTATAGGGAAATATTGGCTTCTTTAAACTCTTCAAATAATTTAAAGTTAAAATAAATCATAAAAATTGGCATGAAATCATACGTCATATGATGGAAATATGCTCTTACAAGCATAATAATAAATTGGACAGAGCCAATGAGCCACTTGTTGCAATTAGGGATTACTAGTTAATCTCTGACTAACCCAGAAAAAGCAACAGCTAAATATACCACTTATAATAGAACTTTGAATTTTAAACAGTAAAATACATGGAATAGTATAATTTAATAATATGATATTATTTAAACATTTTAGGGTTAATGATTGCCTGGTTTTATGTTTTTCATAAGCTTAATAGCTACTAAGTCAGTTATAACAATAGGAGGTCCTACTCACCAATGGTTACTCACCATAGGAGTAGCAATTTTAAATTCGTTAAAATTGTGTTAATCGTTTGAAGTCATTAAAGAATATGATGTCCTTTTTGCTTCGAGCTAATTATGGTTTGGATTCTTACATAAGGGAATTGTTACAGATGTTCTTAGTTTGGATGAAAAATTGTAAGTAGTGTGTCCCGGCAAACTAAACTAAGAGATAAAAAGGAAATACGTCATGAAAGTGGCCATGGATATGGTAGCACGAATGTAATACTCAACAAGATAATTAGTGAGCTTTCGACATTTAAAATGGAATTTGCTGATGTTTGTTTATCAAATATATATTATCATATTATTCAATATTTAACGAAATTAAGCAGTGAGATATAAGATAAGAGACTAGAGAGGTGAAAGGAAACCTTGCAACATATACCTGTTTCACTTAAGAGTCATGACCTCCTTACGACTTCCTGTTCTTCATCTCAAACCCATGCTTTGACCGAAATTTGTTATTTAGTTAATCTTTTAGTTCATTTTTCTATAAATGCCAGCGGTGTTTGTTATTTGAAATTTCTGAAGGATTGCCTCATAGGGCAAATATTCGGGAGTTGTTCTTGAGATTATCAGTGGAAATTACTCGTATAAAGGAATCGTGAATTACGAGGAAGCTAGAACTGAAGGTTTATGTAAATAGTTATAATTGAAGTGTTCGGGGCGAGTTCTTTCACATTATGTTTGCCAATTTTCATAAAGTTCCTCAAATGGCCATCGATCCTTCCTAGGAAATGAGAAATAGGTCTGATCAAAATTACATATATAATTTTTGAACTCTAGCGTTCGGACTTTTTGTCTTATGGTTACCAAAATTGATGTACAAGCTTTTTATACAGAACTAAAGACCAAATTCGTTAACTGCTGAAATCGGATAAGGAGAAGAAGGATTTAGAAAGGGAATTTTGAAAATTAAAATATCTCAGTTATTAGACTTGGAATCAAAAAGTGGTATAAATTAATTGTTATATACATATTTTCTCTATCAAGAATATTAACCGAGATTGCTTTTCTTAGTTGTCCACCTTCAATAAACCCCCACTAATACGGATGTCTTATTTTTAGTAACCTGTAGTATAATAAAGTTGAAGCTTTTATCGAAAGTTTAAATACCAAATATTGCTTTCATTGAATTTTGACAGTGTGAGGTACATGGAAATACGTTGTGGTTGACGTGAGTATTTAAGATTGTAAGTTCTTAATTCGAAAATGTTTATTTCATCGATTCCATGCTTGATTATCTGTTTTATTCAACACCAAAGATCATATTCGTTAACGGCCAGAGAAGTAATAAAGTGAGGTTTGGAGGGGGAGATTCGAAAATTTATAATATCTACGTTATTATTAGCCGTATGAAAAAATATTGTAAAACCAATCTTGTTGAGCAATAAATGCTCTACCAATGTTGTTCTATACAATTTTTCGTAGATCAAATATTGAACGAGTTATTCGTACGGTCTTGTGTTCATCCTTCAGTAACCGCCAACTTCAACTCTTAGGATCTTTACTTGGAAATATGAAATATATAGTGAGGTAAGATGAATATTGCTTGGGAAATTCACTTAGATTACGCAGCCCCTGCGTGACGGACTTTTTTTCATACAAACATGGGGAAGTTCCGATCTCTAAAAAAATGTTTATTCTGATGGAATGTTAATTTGGTGTATTTGCGTACTTATACCTCTAACCCTATGATATGGAGAGGTCTCACCATTTCCTAGACTAACATCCTTAATCCTACTCTTTCCCTAACCATCGCTTACTTATTGTTTACGATTATAAGAAGTCATTTTAATCACAGAAGTTGTTAGTGGGCTCTTCTTTCCCAAAATATCAGTTAACACTAAGCACTTCCTCGTCTCATCCGTGTAGTATTTTAGTGCTCTACCTTTTGAGACTGCTATCATGTCTACAACATTAACACTTCTACTTTACTCAATGAAAGTTTACGGCAGATCCGCTTGAAACTCCCGTTCTTTTCCTAACAAACAGGTGATCTTTGTTCATACGGCCAATAACCAGTTTCCCAGTTAATGTTATTGATTTAATTAAAACAGCGTGCAAATTTTTTTTGTTTACTCGGTTCCTTTCCATATCTGTTAAACTAATTCTTTAAAGTGCCCATAGTGAATTCTCTTTCATAATAAGAATGTCATTAGCATAATGTGAGTATTATTTGTAAGAGACCAACTGTTGGGGCTCTTTGTCCATGAGAAAGGGGTCTGGAAGCTCTATTATGAAGTTTTACGTCCACCATATTTATGTAGTTAAGTGTGCGCTATTTCTTAAGGAAAGCGGTGAGGCAATTGGGCAATCAAGGGTCGCTACTTGAATAGTTCTGAATGGTCGATGGCTTCCTCGAGACTTTTTTTGTATTTGTAATTGAGCTTAACGACTGTAATCAAATGCTGTCCCTTTTGACATGAATTATAGCGCATTTTCTTTGTCAACCTAATTCACTAATTAGGTTAATTCAGTCGATTCCCGAGTCCATTACTGCTCAGACATTGCAAGTATTTAAGGGAGCAATTGTGGTATTTTTCAGGTTGCTTGCCTTATACGCTCCAGTACGGATACAATTTCAGGATAGGGAGAAAATATGAAGTTTTACCACTTTCCATAGTTTTTTTTTTAAAGAACTTAGCTGTAACTCCCACAAATTTGAATTTACATGCATGATGAAGGGTCTAAGACAAAATGACGCAAATATGACTCCGTATTAGTGTTGTGTATTATTCGAATAAAAAGTCAGCAAATATCGATTAGTTTTTAAAAACCTGATTATTTCAACTACTTTTTCGAATGTCAAATTATAATTAACGTTAATAAATCATAGGGACATTGTTTAGGAGGCTTTGCATTTAATTTATAATTATTCTTATTCTTACAATATATCGCATTTCGCGACAGGAGCGATAGAGCGACGTATCAGTTTACATATTTACATAAGTATGTTCATTTCTGTATATATTTTTAAAATTGTCCTACAATATAAATTTGTTTTGAAAATATTGTTTTGCTTAAGTAGTGAACGACGAGGTCTATATACTGGCTTCGGTCAAGTAGTAATTCAGTCAAAGTGTATGGTGAGTCCTTAGGTAGTAACAGTCAGTTAGTATATGTTTTACAGTAAGTCTACAGTTACAGTGTTGGCAGTAGGGTTCCTCTTCTCCAGCAAGTAAGTAGTAAGTGATGCAGTAGTGAATTTAATTTATTATGAAGCCCAATAAATGTTTCACTTGCAAATTAATGCAAAATTGAAACCTAACATCAGCGTTGTTTACTATTCTATTGTACTACTGTTTACGTTATTCAAAATAACCTTTTCAGAATTATAAGAAAGTAAATTGCGATTAAAAACACACACGCATTAATTCTTAACACAAAATATGTCAACATTTATTTCGATAAATTTTTTACTTCGTATAAAACTCATATACATTATTTGTAAAGGTGCTTAATGGTACCAGTTTCCTATTTAACAATCTCTGTTTGTATTTATATGTTTAATGTTATACAAATTATTTACTAACAAATCCATAATTGTAAATTTATGATTTATCAAAATGTAAAAGCTATTCTTTATACCATATTCATAAACTAGCATCTTGATCTTAAGAAAACCGAGAGAAACTATACATAACATTTTTAATATTTTTTGTTATTTAAAAATAAAAGTATTTACATTTTAATTTAAAATCAGAAGTTATATTTGGCTCAGTACACATTTTTCCCATTAAGGAAAAATGTCCTTAGACCCATTATTTATTTAATTTTTAAATTTAAGGGATATACAAGTGAAATCGACAAAATTTAGGACAATGTACGATTTTCAAAGAGAAACTACTGTACATTTTAATAAGAATGGTCTTGAATACTGTCCTTTGTCGGTTTCTAAGGCCATTTCTATTTCGTCGAAGCTATTTAGTGAAGACAATGATTTTCGTTTTCGGGCTGTTAGTAGTCTTTCCACTTTCCGCATGAGTCCTTGCGCCCTCTAGCGGAACACCGAGGATCTGAGAATCATTTTTCCTCTCAAAAGTGAGGGATTGCTTTCTTTTTGAGTCATGCCGGCGTAGTTTTAAAAACACTGCATCACGGCAAGAAGAAACCTTTTTGTATAGGTTTGAGTTCCGCCATTATGGTAATGAGGAGAGAAGATATCTCTTAAGTCAACGTTAAAACTCGTCGAAAGTGGAGAAATGCAGAGAAGCTAGTTCCACAGCTAGGCCTTTGTGTATTCCATATTTTCACTAGTTTGTCCCTTTCCTTTTTAGTTTCTAATAAAAGCCAACTCTTCTGACGACTAATCTTTGGCTATTTACGGATTGGATAGTAAATAATTTATAGGATAATTAATGCCAACTCCTTTCTAGTGCCTTTCCTATCTCCAGCTGCCAAGTGGGTGAACTTGGTTGTAGGGTTGCTAACGCCTTTCACAATTTGCGCCTATAGTTAGTACATTTCTTGTAATACAATGTTACTATTGTATTGGCATGTTGAAGCGATCAATGTCAGTGGTTTCTCTTCGGGGTCCAGAATAACAACACTGAAGAATCCCTACTGAAGGGGGGGGGGCACGTATAAATACATGTATGGAAAAAAAGTTGCGTACGCCTGCGTAAACTTAGCAGAATCCCAAATGTTAGTATAACTAGCTAGTGATCTCATCTTACCACATTCGGACTAAAAAACAGAAAATTCGAGTTACTCGCCTAATAATTGCCTTACGAAAAAATACATAGAACAACAATTGTAGAGCATCAATATTTTAACAAGATTGTATCTATAAAATGTTTGGAAATGACTCATCAGACAGATATTTTGTCAAAACTAAGATATTCTGAAATTCCTGCTCCAATTTCTGACAATGAAATAAATGAGATCTTTAGTGTTAATTGAAACGGTTAAACATCAGTATGGTATACATCAAGTGAACATTTCCGAAACAGGAACCTTAATTGATAATCGAGTTTGGTAATGATAAAACAAAAATTGCTACCTCTAGAGTCAAACACACACAGACATATATAAAATTTTGAATGGACCTCAATTTTGCCATCTCCTAGGTAGGAGATCGAAGGATCCTTTTAGGTTCGGTCTGTCACCAATAAAAGACACTCCCTACATAGGGGAGGTCTATATATATGTGTGTTCATATTCATGCAAAAGAAAAAAGAATAATTTGTTTTTAGATATGTTAAGTTTCAATTATTCATTATTCAACACTTATTGTAGAAACATTTATTTTGCTTTTTTACTATCTATTAAGGTCGTACTCATGACGTGATTTTCCAACAATTTTCAAAGGTTGGTGCAAAATGACATATAATTGTCGATTACCGGTCTAGCGGTCGTAATTTTTGCTTGATCGGTACCAAACTAGGTATTTAAGTTTAGTTTTATGTAAAACTGAAGATCATGTTCTTTAACGCCTGAAATAGGACCAATGGGAAAAGAGGGGAAATTTCGAAAATTCCAAACATCTCCGTTATTATACGTCTTATCGAACCAATATTATTGCAGATGTTCTTTAAATGTTGTTATTTACGCACATTCTCTATCTTAATATTAACCGAGACATTGGCATTTTTTAGTTTTCGGAATTCAGTGAACCTCCACTCCTACTCATGTCATGTTAACATGGTTATTTAAACCCTAAATACCAAATATTTTTGTCATTGAATTTTTATGGTTTAAGATAAATGCAAGTACGTGACGCACGTGGGAAATCTGCTTTGTTAACGCAACCCCTGCGAGACGGAATTTATATATATATATATATATATATATATATATATATATAAAATAAAGGGAAGGAAATTGATAAAGCCTCGCTTCAATAACTCTGTTCTCTATTGAAATGAACATTTGCTTATAGATAATAGCACTTATGCCCTGTGCCTGATATCTGATAAGACCTGCTTGAGTTTGACATAAGCCTCTGAATACATCCCTTCCCTTCGGGGCTGGTGGCGAAAGTCTGACCAGAGCGAGAGTTGAACCAGAAAGCTAGCGAGCCGTAGAGACAGTCCCAGCTGAACCCTTCCACCCTTGCACAATCCATCTCATCCGAATCATCATTGCGTCACGAGTGGGCCGATATTTGGGAAAACCGCTCAAGATGAACTGAAAATCATTCAAGGACCCAGATTATTTCATCTTGAGGCGTAAGTCGCCTTAGCCCATATTCCAAAAGAAGAAGACCAAACCTTTTGTACGTAACATGATATTACATAATTGCGTATTGTGTGTTATTTCCAAAATATTATTTGTATATTACATTATATCATCGGAAAAGAGGTCAGCTCTGTTGTTATGGTTCTGAGCGATTCTTTAATATCAATTTTAAATATGGATCACACAGTTTTCGTGTTGGAATAGAGAGTACATTGATTTGATGCCATAAAGGAATCCCCGATGATTTGAATGAAATTATTTAAATTTGTTACTAGTATTTATATATTAATAACCATCAATGTATAGCTCGTTGAAAAGAGTTGTGGATTATCTTACCATTTTATTAAAAATGCAGTTCAATAAATATTAATGTTAATAAATATCATTGGAATGATGAAAGATACTAGAATTTCGTTTACTTGACTTTGACAAAAATTAGTGCTTAAAGTAAATGAAGTGTTAACAAATCTTCAAATGGGGTTTCTAAAGTAGCTTATATGGACGACATACCAGTGTTCTCCAGTGTGCAATTTGACCTTGGTTGTGGAACGCTTTCACAATATCAATTACTATCATTTCTGAGTTTCACTTTAGCGTAGAAGGGACAAAGTGTTTAGTGAACAAGGAGTGTGTTTTAACTGGTTTCTATATATTTTCTGGTTTCTTTAATGGCATTTATGGAAACTGCTTGGCAGGCTTTATAAAACGTTGGCAGGCTTAATGGTCTGAAATTAGTGAATAGGAAAGGATTTTGATTTAGTATAAGCCGTGCAGATTAAGCAGATTTCCGTTAAGGGCGACAATTTCCCTGAATTTTCTATCGGTCCTACCCAGGAGATGATGAAAATAAGGTCCGTTTACCTCTATCCGTTGTAATTTTCGTTTGATTGTTACCAGACTCGATATTTAAGCGTTTTATGTAAAATTTTAAGTTCGTTAAAGGCTGAAATTAGAAACGGGGGAGTTTAGAAGAAGGAATTTCAAAAATTCGAAATATCTCCGTTATTATAAGTCGGATCGAAAAAGCGTATATAACAAAACCGTACTTTATGAATAAGAGAATATATCATGAAACGTCTTATTCCAAGCATAAATACCAAATATTTCTTTCAATGGACCTTTATTATGTGAGATATAGCTGAGTTCATAAGTCATGAGACAGTGGCTAGGATGCGCAGTAGCAAAGAAGGCTATTGCGCATGCTCCCGTTATCAGTCTGTTAACGACTCTCGTGAGGTACGGATATGTATCGGGCGTCCTGAAAACATTAGCCCTCAGTGTGTATGAAGCTAAAATCTAACCCTATCTTGGTGATGTAGGAAGAAATGTCGATATAAATCCCTGCAAGGTCTTGCTCTAACCTCAAGCTAATACGTTGCAACAATTATTTTTGTTTTTAAAAAAAGAAATCGGTTTTCGATACTTGAATTTTAATATCGAAATACCGATATATCGGGGGGGGGGGAAATATCAAGTATTATTTAGATATTAATATTTTTTCACCATCCCTAGTGTACCTGTCAATAAGTCGCCATTTAAATTTAAATTGACAGTGATAGTGACATACATTCAAGCGGCGATGATAATTGTGAGCCCTTAAGCGGCATTGAAGAGATGGGGTGGTCATTTGACCAATTTTAAAGCAATTATATATATATATATATATATATATATATATATATATATATATATATATATATATAAAAGTTAACTTGTTATATTTTATTTAACTTCTATTAATTTAGGTGGTAAACAAGTTATTTTGATATTTTTTGAAATGTAATTTTGGTAAGAAAATTATCTGTAGGTTTTTAAAAAGGTATTTGTAAGTTTTAAGTATCACAAATCATTGCGTAATTTATAAAAAAAAAATGATCTTTACATTTTTAAAAATATATCTTTAAGTATTAAAAATAATTATCTGTAAGTTTAAAAAAAAAATTAAATAATAATGTCAAAATATTATTTATGTAAACTATGCAAGTATATGCAATTCCACTAACTTTCTATTATCACTAATCAATAATAAATTACGTTTTTTGTGCATTAAATAAATTATTATTTTATTTTTTTATTCATGTTTGATTTTTAATAATGTTTAATCAATGCTGCTTCTCATTTTCTGCACTAGATTTTTATATAAATTAGGAAAAGTAGAACATATACTAGAGAAAGGTTAGACTGCAGGTACTCAGTATCGATACTTAAAGGGCTGGAGCAAGTGTACGGCATGCTGGCAAATATGTTCAGCTTGGGTAGTACACGTCCTCTCATCCCCACCAAGCCTACCACCCATCCCCACCCCTATGCGCCGACTGTCTCATGTACCATGAACTCAACTATACATGAAAATAGTTATTGTGATGACATCTTTTAAGAGTTGGTTTTCTGGCAGGTGGAAGGGACTTCTAATGTAGGTAGGATGACAGAATTGGCTACGCTTCCACTGTATCAATTTACTAAAACGGCAGAGCGCTTTCGACGCAGTGCTTCATCGTCAGTGCCCTACTGACAGTTTTCTGTGTGGAAGCGTAACCAATTTTTTCATCCTACCTTTACATCTATTATGATTTAATTGACCGCCCACTTCTATTTATCAGATTATTTTTGGGAAATAGAGAATGTATGCTGGGCTGAGATCAGTGTGGTGTCATTCCAACATGCGGGAAATCTTCTTAGTTATGCAGGCCCTGAGTGACGGAGATTTTAATATTTCTGAGTAACAATATAGCCAGAATATAATATGAAATTAAAACGTTTTAGTGGGTTCTATTGTGACGTTTATGGGAAAATATTTAATTAGTGAGAAATGCATTTTGTGACGGACGAATGCATTATGTGTGTTAGGTAACTTATATTATGGATGCAAAATCTGTGGGAGAAACGCTCATTCATGCTTGATAACAGAGAGCAAAAGGCAAGTTCACATGGTGGCCCATAGTTCACAGGAGCATATGGGCATCCTTGGGGTTTAGATAATGACCCCGTGGGAAACAGGAGTGTCTCCTGAGGCTAGTGAACTGGGCATTGCTCGAGCAACTCCCCGGCTTGGATTCCTGACCACAACTCTGTAATACTATCTCTGTGAGCGAGTTTGACGCGGTTAGCTCTCTTTGTCTTGGGCTCCGTCTGTTTCCTCGGCCTGAGTCGTTCACAAGAGTAAAACCAGGAGAGAGGAAGTAGAAAAACCTCTTTTGCATAGACCAACTGCGGGGTAACGTTTTAGTATCCTTCCGCCCAGTCGTCTCTGAAAGTCTTTTTATCTTTTATATCTATGGAAGGAGTAAATGAAAAATCACAGCAAGAATTTGTAGACTTCTCATCCAGCAAGTTCGTCTGACTACACCTTTGGATTTAAAAAACGTTTTCTCGACGTCCGTAAAATAAATAAATATATATATAAAAATAAATAAATACAGTAATAAATCATTGAACCGATTCCCGGACTTCCAGGATTCTCAAGAATCACATAGTTAGACTTTATGAATTCATAATTGAGGTTATTTCCCTATTTCCTTCATATTCTCGCTCCTACCAAAGATAATTCTTGTTGATATAAGGTTTATATTAATTCTATATACTTCCTAAAGGAAGGTATTTTATTTAGTACATGTGCTACTCGATTTCATCTGTTTTACAATGTTAATTTCATTGTAACATCTTTGATTTAGGAAAAAAAAAGAAATTGAACTAATAATCTCAAACTACCTCAAATTTACTTCTGAAATTAGAAAAATAGAAATGTTTCTTATCATGAGGTGCATTTTCCTTCTAATTAATTGCAGTATTTAAGTTTTTTTTTACAATAATACAAAGTAACTCTAATAGGAACTAGTTTATAAATCACATAACGATGAAAGTCCCAAGTGAAATTGAGTAGGTGCCATGGCTGTTGGGTGGTTGATTGGAGATAGTTCTTTTAATGTGTAGTTTTACCTAGTTTCCTCAATGGTTTTGAAGTAGATAAATGAAGTGTGGAAAGATTGCCACTCAAATGTTTCAAAAACAAAGCAGATAACTCTCTTTTTTACGAAAGTCATTCCCAAAGACCAAAAATAGTTCTAAATTCAGTTTAGATTCAGTTTTAAAATGGTTAACATTATTTTTCACTGCGTGAAATCTAAACTGCAGTCATTATTACCACTAGAACATACAAAGTTCATCGTTATTAGTCCATATATTCAAAATTACCTTAGAGGACAAATTATGAAGATGAGTGAAGTTCTGATCATTACGCAGAGTAAATAGGCTGTTGCAAAAAATAGTATAAAAAAATACTAATTTTATGGTTGGTGATGGCTTGAAGTTGTTTGCGTGGTAATGGAGAAACAACATTAAATGACAGTATAGAAGTATAATATTAATACAACTATGATGACTGAAATTGAAGAAATATTCTGGGAATTTATGATGTTAAATATATTTTTATTTTGTACTCTTGGACGGTCAAGAAGATTATGATTCTTTTATAATAGAAGCTCAAATGATGAAGTTGGAGCTCGGTTGTGGCCGAAGTTGGATTGACGGCAATGATGATGATTACGAAAATGTTATATTATATGTACACACGGTATGACCCATATTACTTCCAGCACTTTCCGTAGAATCAGTTCTAAACCATGCTGCTCTTTTGGACTACGTCTTGCCACAAGAAACACTAAGAAGCAACAAGTGGTTTTTCTATTTCTTTGACTGTGGAATTAATAGAATAATTACTGTTATTAAAAATTGTTTATTCCGTTTTTGGCACTTTCGGTGAATTCCATTTAATTGTCTCAATAGTATACACAACTGTGTTTCTATTTCAACAACTGTGCTCACATAGGTTTAGCAACTATGCATTAATTGGTTTAATCCTACCTCAAATAATCTGTAAGCTGAGGTGTATCTTCGAACTCCAAATCTGAGGACAAATATTATTAAAAAAAAGATCAAAAATAATTTTTAAAGTGAACATCATACGCGTAGACTATTTAATTTACAGAGTAATATTTACTTTCAGACCAATTCCTAATTTGTTGATACTCGATTCGAGGTTACTGAATGAAAGTCTTTGCCACAATAACCCATGCAAGGGCCGGCGAAGTCAAGTGATCTACTGACCTTCCGGATTTTGATGACATTATAGACCTAAGTTCCCTACTTATATTTTCGACTTGCTTAATTGTATCACCTTACTAAGTGACAATCTCTGAGAGCCGATAGAAAGTTAGCAAAATAAAATTTAGTTTTCAATCTCTGGCTCCTCAATTCTCCTCACCGCCTATACCATTGCTATCCATCTTCTCTCGTGAATAATTTGCATAATCGATGTGCTCTGAAGCACTAAATCATATGCTAGACTCGTTCTGTAACACCTGTTGCGCTTCCGATATCTATTCTACCATTTCTTCCTTAATCTGTTTTACCTATTCCTGAGCAAGAAATTTATTTATTCTCTTCCTCTGGGAGGTCCACTGGTCACAGCAACTGAGCAAGGATCATTCAGTCAGGCGGAACTCCTCTATCAGTGATTCCCCGGACTTTCACTTTGCAAATCTAAAGCTCCAACAGTCATCTGGATTAGGATTTAGGTTCTTTATTCTCTCCTTTAAGATGTATAGTATTTCGACAGTAAGCTGCTTAAAAACTAAAATTCTTACAAAGAAATAAACCCATCCAAAGAGGCCGTATGACACCACTGTATCAGAGGCATTTTGCATTGTATTCCTTGTAAAGAATAGTCACCTGAAATGGAACTTCCATAGTCCAACGTTTACTAAAGAATTCAGTTAAATTCGCTTCCTGGTTTTAAGGGAAGTGACGTTACACGGGTTTCTTACTTCCATCACGGAATGCAATAAAGAGGAAAATGAAAAACAGAGTTCAACGTGCTTACGGAGCTGACAATGACCTTTGCCTTGTGTTTACTTGGCTGTCAAGTATTCTTTGGAGGAAAAGGCCTGCTCCTGAGTCCATTCCTTGCTGAGTGACTTGCTCCCGAACGATAGGTCAGCAGAACTGGTATTACAGGTCTTCCTGTATCTCCGCCTCTCTCTTCCTAGTCTATCCAAGAATGACGTCTCACAATACTGCCGTTTCGTGTGTCTGGCTGATTTCTCAGTGACATATATTTCTGTTATTGCAGCTGTAAGAGGACCGTCTGGGCTTTCGTTTCTTGAGAGTTTTCTTCCTGGTAGTTTTAGGAAATGATATTCCATAAGCGGTTATATCCTCAATCTCTATAGTTTAACTATACAGTATTTAATTAACCTTTTCTATGATTTATCTTGCTCTATCTGTCTCATATGCATATATTATTTATTTTGGGATGCTATTTTTAGAGTGAGGCTCAATAGTATTGAGTTGTAAAATAAGTTCGTAGCCTATATCAATATTTCAATTTAATGCTCTCTGTGTTTATAAAATGATGTTTACCTGGTCAATAAAGCTTAAATTTTCTAAAAAAAGAATTAGGTGTTCTTATGCATCAGTTTCAACCGAGAATCCTTATCTTTAAACGGTATGCTTGCTCAAAATGAAAGAGAAAAACAAAGGCACAGTTTTCCATCATGATAACGTCTGTCCTCGCGTGTCTTTGCAGACCCGGCAGAAGTTATTGGAGTTGGCTGGGATATGATCCCACACCCACCCTATTCACCAGACCTTGCCCCAAGAGATTTTTACTTATTTCGGACCCTACAAAACTCTCTTAACAGGAAATACTTTAATTTGCTTGGGGACTGCAAAACGCACATTCATTACGTTAAAATCCGAGAAGTTCTGGGAGGACGGAATTAAAAAATTACCTTTAAGATAGCAACACGTAATAGATCAAAATGGGTCATACATATTTGAATAAAAATGTTTAAAAGAATCTGAAGATTTCATTGAAATCACCTAAAACCTATTAGACGCCCCACGAAAATATGAAAACTCACTGAATGGATGGCTAACACTTCTCAAACGTTTTGTCTGGAACCAATTTAGTAATACTAATATATATTTGATATTCACCACTAATGGCAATGTCATTTTAGTCGTAAGAGACCACCCGCGTCTAAGCAGAGTTTATGCTAAAATAATTGTATGGTTAAGGTTATTCTGAATCTCGCTCTCTAGTTTAAAAACCGTCTAGTTTAGTAGCGTTAATATATAAATAAAACGCTCTTTGTGAATATTGGTAATAAAGCATGGACTCTCCCGTACAAATAAACAGAAATGCCGAAACTCTCTCATGATACTGAACAGGACTCGGTCTTTCAGGAGAGCGAACGTGAAACTTAGGAATCTACTGAGTAAAGTTTTGGCACAGTGCCCGAAAAAGAAAAAGATCTATCGCTACAATGACTGAAGTGTGCATGAGGTCCTTTATTCCTGAAACTCAGTTGTAAACTGACATGGGTCTGAGAAAAGTGTCTGCGGTGCCAGGAATAGTTCTTCTTGATTACAGGAACAATCAATGCTTATAATATCCTACCATCCTGTGCAAGAATGCGACATTTTCTCCTGTTACATGGGCACCTTTAATTCATCAAGACCTTCCTAGCAGAATCGGCCATCTTATAGGCTGCCTCAGAGAAGGCCCAAAGTACATAGGCCGTATCGAAAAGGCTGTAATGAATAAGCCAAAGGATGACAATAGCTCAATCTAGTTTTCTTTATCTAACGCTGTCCAGGATGAAAGAGACAAGGCACTGCCCGGCGCTTTTCCTCTTGCGACACGCCTCCTTCACATGTTGAACACTCATGATCATGTAAGTCAGCGAGGTAGAAATCATGGACGCGAGATTTAAAAGCCATTTCAGCAAAGACGTCAAATCTTGCCACATTCTTACATAGTTTTAAGGAATTCGACTCTAGGGAAGCAATGAACAAAAAAGTAAGTATAAATAAAAAAGAAATACTACTAGAGTTTCTAAAACCAACTATAGAATTCTGTCGGTCTTGAATACGTGGTTTTAACTTCTGCAGTAGGCAGGCTGTAGCGTTATACAGATTTTTCATTGGTGGGCCTTGAGAAAATCAACAAATCCTTATTCTACGGTCACTTGAATCACGGCTTTAAATGTTGTTTGAACAGAATAAAATCCAGATTATATCGTGTAACTGATTATTCAACTATCTGAGATTCAATACGCTTTCTTAGAAGTTTCATTTGTGAAAGAATTGTCTTTCCCATGTTCATATCTGAAAATATATGAACCACCAACCTGCGAGTGTTGTAATGTCCATCATACCGTCCCACATCTTCTCATCAATTGTAAGAAACACGATCTTCCAAGACGAGCTCTGAACCTTATACCGAACTTAAGAGAGCTCCTTAGAGACCACGAAGAATACATAAAAAGGCTTTTTACATTTTTAACTAAAATCTGAAAAAGAAAATATATTTTATAAGTCTCTCTGGGGTTTTGGGATTTTCCAGACGAACTTTAAGGGTTCTCTGCATTAAGTACTACCAGTTGTTTCGCTTTAGTGACAGGTCATATTTTAAACAAATATTTCGGCAAAGCACGATTTTGCTTAGAGTCTAGGAATTCGTAGATGTCGTCCAAAGTCATTTCTTGCATCTGACTCTATATTAGTTGTACATTTTATGAAGAAAATGTTTAGGAATGTGTTCCTAAAGGGTCATGATTGTTTTGTATTTAGTCATGACAGTTTTTAACAGCCACAGGACACCAACAGCAATGGAAGTATATGACTATTGTACAGCTGATTGATTGTTTTAGCATTTGTACATCTTATGTTAAACAGCTGATGTTAATATTGGTTGTGAGAAGGTAAGGTGAGTCAATAGTAGAAAGAGAGCTGTTAGATACGGGCCTTGGTTCCTAAGGTGTGTCCCCCATTTCTCTCTTCATACCAAGGCTGCTTTACACACCTCTCTAGCAGCATTCTTGAAGGGCTCAACCTTCATCGCTTCCTCTATTATACATCTATCTATAAGGGTAATTAATTAAAATCTGTGGCACGTTCCTTCCTCTTTAGTGACTGGATCCAGTCTTGGGATGATTGTGTTGGCCATTAAAACAGGTGGTTTTTTCCACTACAATACGTGTTTGCCTTTGTTGTTGACTTATTGAGCAAAGCCATGTGCTATTTTTGCTATCTTGTGAAGGCGTAGTATCACTCCTCAGAAAAAACGGAGCTATTTAAAACGACTTTGAAAATATAATCATTTTGCCATTAGTGCCTTGCTTACGTTAACTTCATTCTTAAGGAAGACGTCATGAATGTTCTATGTATTCCTTTCTCGGTACATTCCCGACACGCAGTCATGGAATGTGTTGCCGGAACCCATATC
This sequence comes from Riptortus pedestris, assembly GCA_019009955.1. Lineage (NCBI taxonomy): Eukaryota > Metazoa > Arthropoda > Insecta > Hemiptera > Alydidae > Riptortus > Riptortus pedestris. Next base: position 171,628,985 of record CM032229.1, on the reverse strand, counting down.
ACCCAGAGCATGTCGATAAATGATACCTCTTCAATGAAAGTAAAGTTAATGGAATTACATGGTGGAAAGGTGGAATTCGTACTTAAATAGAATGGGAAATGTCTGCTTTGAAAAAAAAAAAATCATTTGAGATTATATTTCAGTCTTTTATGTGGATAAAGTCCAGTAGAGCGTGTTAGACTCCAGACAAAATTTGATTTGAGTTCATGTGCTGTAGTTTGCCTGACCGAGGTTTCTCTGAAGTAACTACTTAGTTGTCTTTCGGTTGTGTGTGGCTAGGGAAACCGAATGGAAAGGCCAACATAAAAGACATTCTTCAATGTTCTATTTAATTTCATCTACTTGCGTTTCTGGCTAGTTAACACCAAGACTTTTCATTTTAGTCTTCTAGTCTTCGAGAGGCGAATTAACTGATATAGTTTTGCCTTGCTTCCTGAACAGTAGAAGCAACATATACTTGGTTGCCAGTTCAATTTTCTTAATGATCATTGATGACACACTTGTCACTGAATAGAATATTTTTTTAAATGTTACTCTTCTGGCATGTATTCCAAGTGCATTGTTCCTCCATGCATCTTGAGCATTGTCTCAGTGGTCAATCCTTGAAGAACCACTGGCAGTAACGGAGTCACTTTCCCTAATTTTCGCAGTTCACGACCTCAGTGGATTGCGAAATTCCCAGCTCAGTGCTTTTAGTTGGTTTTACCCAATTGCGTCAATAGTCTCGTGAAATACAAGGATGGAGTGCCTAGAAGCTTATTTCTTCCCAAATTAGTGCTTTTGACATCAAATTCTTTTATTCTGACTTTCGGAGTTATAATGCCAGAATTATTCCAATTTTCTTATTTATCTTCCCGATTAAAGAATGGTTGATTTAAAGATATTAGCGAGAAGAAGGCAATTCTTCCTTCTGTTCGGTGATTTGTCTTTGGATTCAAATAATACACAATGTTTCTTATATATAACTTTATTTATGCAGTTTTTAACTAGTATTCTATGAAGTCTATTAGACAATTTTATATCTCATAAATAATCGTGACTAACTAATGCAGTGTATTTATGTTAGCCAACAAACAATGGCTACCGCATTTTACATTTATTTTTTTTCTAAACGGAATACATTTTAATTATATAGTGCAATGACAGGATGTGGGAGTGTGTGGTGACTAACAACTATTCAAGGCCTTCATGTTCTCGAGAAGGAAATCAAAATAAAGAAAATAGGAAAGAGAACAATTTCTGTAGATTAAGTCTCATTTATAAACTGTTTACTCAATATCCTGTCAAGAATTACAGGTGCGTTCACTTTTCCTCACTGTTAAGTGCTCAAGTGAATAACAGACCCCTTATATTTATTGTTATTAAACGTTTTCCTCATTTTTGAACCCCCATCTTCAGAACTTTGAGCGGCCCAAGCAGCTCGACGGGAGTTTCCTTTTGTTAAGTAACATTAAATGTGAGGAAACAGTTTTTTTATTTACCTCAATAATTTTATCTTACCACCAGCGTCTGGAAATGAAAGGGAAATACAAAGGTGTTGTCATTAAGAATTTAATTAGCCTTTTCTATGATTTTTCTTGCTCTATCTGCCTCATCACCTGTATGCATATATTATTTATTTTAAGTTGCGATTTTTAGAGTGAGGCTCAATAGTATTGAGTTGTAAAATAAGTTCGTAGCCTTTATCAATATTTCAATTTAATGCTCTCTGTGTTTATAAAATGATGTTTACTTGGCCAATAATGCTTACATATTCTAATAAAGGATTAGTTAAAGTGCTTTTATGCATCAGTATCAACCGAGATTACTTATCTTTAAGTGGTATGTTTGCTCAAAATGGAAGAGAATGAAATTTTGCTTCCTAGTTTAAAACCCTAAAATACTAAAAGGCATTTTAGGCAAAATGGCTAAAATAAATAGAGAAAGTAGAAATAAATTAATTTCAAGGCGATACAGCACTTGAGTATCTTGAGCTTTATCTTCGAGTGCAAGTAACTTCAAGACAATTGACAAAATTTTGCAATGCCTGAAAATATTTTCAAATATATATACTCATATCATCATGTGTAACATGCTTTAGCAAATGTGATATTTGTAAATTTTTTAAACGAAACAAAAATGGTTGAATATCTTCATTGAAATTAAATATTAAACCAAGAAATATACTTATATACTGTGTCTATAATTTTCTCATTGTAATAGAAAATTATGGTAACAGACATCTCCGAGCTCTCACACTTTTAAAACACACATTATATATATATATATATATATATATATATATATATATATATTTCCATTCACGGGTAGTTGATAGATCTTATATTAAATTACTTCCATCAAATTTGATGATATTTCATTTTTTTAACAAATCAATTAATATTTCAAAGTTTCCAGTATTTATCCGTAACTTAAGTCAACTCACCAAAATTTTAGTTAATGGCTCGACTGTGCAGTCAGCCCAGTAGTCGATTGATAACGAAGAAAAACATATGGCAAATAAAACTAGGAGAAAAAAATTTGATCACCCTGAAATAAGTCTTAAAGAGTCTGCCGATTAAAGGGCCTGCAAAAACTAAATTCACATTATTCCTCCCATTATTTAGAATTTTTAAGAATATTTGTGTAGAAATTTTGAAGAGTAGATAATAACAGAAAATTAATAACTCAAGTCTGAAATTACAGAGGACAATAAAATGAAACAATAGAAGATGTTGTTTATTAAATTAATTAGTAATAATAATTGTCCTTATTTAATAATCAATGACTTACTAAATCACATTTGTAATTGGAAATGTAGTAAATAAATATTCATGTTTTTTTTTGTCTTTTCCTAAAAAAAAAAAAAAAAAAAAAACATTTTTTTTCCAATCTCGGTAAATAGTGTTTTTACTAGTTACAACATCCAGTTTTATTGTATACTATAATATTCCATTATAGTGGAAGCGTAGCTAACAATTTTTTCATCCTACCTACATTAGAAGTCACTTCCACCTGCCAGAATACCAACTCAGAAAATCCAGTTTTATGTTTTACAAGCAATTAAGCTAATTATTTGTATAGTTATAAATTCCTCAGTACCAATGTGTACTTTCTTCCTGAACCATTGTCACACATACACGACATGTAATAGAGATTGTTCCGTTGGTTGGGCAGGCCACCATGATCGGTGGCTTTCTTGGCCATCAGTGCTGCCAAGACAAAGAGCTTGCAACACAATTACTCTCAGAATTGCCAACTGTCTCTGTCCTCTTATCTAACCTCCAGCACTAATTAAACCTTTTTTTTTCTCTTTTCTTTTCAGCGCCGTAAACATATTCATTAATTAAATGTATTACACAGAACGTTATATATGCTGAAACAGGTGGTATTAGTATTGGAATGTGTATGTGGAAATTTTGGAATCTCTTATCCGGTGTTAACTTCGTATGTTCATTATTTTGAAAGGAGTTGATCTTAATACACTTTGCATCACAAGGGGCTTGTGTTCAGCTCTGTATATAGTTATTTATTTATTGAGGAATAAAAAAAAACTCTTTAGTTCCAGCTGGGCTGGACAAGCAGTATATTAAACGTCCCAATTAGCCATTCTAGTGTAAAGTACAAAACAATACTTTGCATACGTTAAATGTTAAGCATCATGCATAAAAAATCAGCTTAGCAGAAGCTAAGGTTAGCCATGTGAGTTAAAAAGTTGGTTGTAATCGCATATGACAAGCCTACGGTTGCGAGTTAGATTCCATCCTGTGCAGAAGAGATTTTTTAGAGACGAGCGCATTAAATTAAAATCCTAACCCAACCTCCCAAGAAAATAGCGATAACCTGTAGATAACCCGCCCTAATTAGTCATAGTAGCATAAAGTTGTAAAATAAATAACTTAAAAAATGAGAGTAAGAATGTTTCTTTATTTCATACATATAGTGTTTTTTTTTTATGAAGAATAACGTTTTTATATACATACATTCAAAATTATATTAATTAACCAAAGCTATGCCACCATCCGTCCATGGAAATATTTGACAAGAGACAACAGAACAGATGAAGTTGTATTAGGAAGACTCCGAATTGGGCACACACGACTTACGCATGCCTATCTTATGACAAAAGATCAACCCCCGATTTGTGAAAAGTGTAACACAGAACTGACTATATATCACATATTAATGGAATGCCATAAGTATACAGATATTAGAAACAAATACAATATTTCCAATAGTATAGAAGTGGCCCTTGGAGATGACCCGAAAGAACTCCATAAATTGTTTAACTTTATAAAAAACACGAGTTTATACAAAGAAATTTAAAGTGCAATTGTTTGTATCCTCGTTTATATTGTTAAAATGGCGATATGGATGAGGATACCAAAATGTGAATTATAAATATTACAGGGCGATGATAACCTGGTAGTTTTTCGCCCTTAAACCCTAAACAACAAAGCTATGCAAACTAAGAATCATAGAACAAATTTATAACTACATATAAATTTATCATATTTTTTACATTTTTATATGATTTCTTTCTGTTTTGAATATAATATTCGATTTACTTTAAAATGATCTTAGTTATTTTTATCTTATTTTTATATTTTTGTTATTAAAATTTTAAAACGGTCTAATAAGATCTATGTAGATTTGAAAGTTGAAGCTGTTCTTGTGAACAGGAAATTTGGATTTAGGAACAAGGGAATGAAGAGGGTCACAAAGACATGTAGTTGTTTCCTGTTGCCTTTTACATCAAACCATCTAACAATAAAGGCATGAATGGTTAAAATTCTACTGGATACCAGAGTTGTTAGAGAGTTATCATCACCTTGTATACTCCATTAATTACAAACATTAGCCCGTTTGAGCGTCCAGACTACAAATTTCTTAGGACGACAAGAAGAAGGTACTTTCTTGAAATATGAATAAGTATTTCTTGCTTTTCTCCATTTATGTACACAACGTTTGCATTCCAAAAATATATTAACACCCAATTGAAATGCAAAATAGGATAAAAAACTATAACACTTTAATTACATTGCAATTAATAATAGAAGTAAATCTGTCGTTAAGCATGTGGGTAAATCCAAAATAATGTGTTGCTCTTTAGCTCCTTTGTGATACTCCGTGCCTGCTTATTAGCTTTGGTATGTCAAAACGTAGGGGAAAATCGCATAAAACTATTTTTTTGAAATGGTAATGGCGTATCGTGTGACCTTGTATTAATCTGGGAAATAGGAACGTGCCAGCTGTGTAATTTGAGAGTGGGCTCAGCTGTGTTGGAAGTTCGCTGGCTAATGGTTTTTCGTGACCAGTCTTACAGTTACTCATATATCGGTCACATTCGGCCTTACCCTACTTGCATGGATAATAAGCTGTATTATATACTCTGACTTTAGTTTCAAGTTTAAGCTTATTTAGTATTCTGTAACCATTTCTTCAAACCCATATGTGAAGAGGTTTATGCAAATTATCCTCTAAATAGTTCTGGATAGTTGGGACTTATGGATCAGATCCTCAAACGAATACTCCTGTCGTGCAGGTTTATATCTGCAAAGTAATTAGATTTTCTGCATGCTGGAATGGATTTCAAATAATGCCAACCATGTGTCATGCCAACACATGTGACATATGGCTGACATTTTGCTCTATTTTCCTCATAGTAATAACCCTATGAAAAAGTACTTGAAATTTTGCTCCATGGAGGTTTCCTGAAGGGAAAACGCAACACAGAGAAATCCGTTAAACTTCCAATTAGACTAACCTATATTTTTACACAGACTTCTAGGGCATTAAGTGTTAACAAGATTCATTTTCAGTTTTTCTCGATCCGACGAAATGAAAGTTCACAAAATATTAGAGTACGTTACTAGTTGAGAGCGTTTGATCTAAACTGTGACATCATCCGTCCTAGACCACCACACTTATCAAAGCCGCATTTTATCTTCGTTTCCATCTAACGTTTTACAAAACAGATAATTTTTGATGTTGAATCTACTCCTTCTAATCGAATGAAAAACTGTATAAACAAAAGTGTAGTGAAATATGCGAGCAACTAAAAAGTGGTTTTATCTAAAATTATCTATGACAAATATTTTAAATAGCTAACATAATTTTAGCGGGATATTAAATTTATTTTCCTCATAGTAATAACCTTTGTAAACAATGCTTGAAATTTTGTTTCTCCTGTAAAGCACGATTGCTTAAATTGTCAGGAGCATGAACGGAGATTTATCTAATGATCTAATCGCAATAATACTAAGAACTTAATTAGTTAATATCCAAATTAGACCAACTTATATAGAACTACCGATATTATACATTAACCAATGTCCGACAAAAACATTTCTTAAAAGATAGAATACCTTGTTGGGAGATTGTGATGGATCGAAACTGTATCATTTTATTACATAGCCTGCCCACACCGTCAAAGTCATACATAATCATAGTTTCCCTACTTCCAGTTCAAATTTTAAAACAGATAATATTAAATATTTCAATTTAATACCACTAATTAAAAAATTATATATAGTATAATTGTATGTAGTGGAATCCACGATCAACTAAATAGTGGTCTTATCTTAAATTCTCAAAAAATAAAAAAATAAAAAAAAAAAATAATAATAATAATAATGTACTTTTAGCTGAATATGCATAAAATATTTTTCAGTAAATAGTCACAAATATGTGAAATAAAAAAAATAGGATGAAGAGTGTAAAAAATATAATATGTAGCATTAAGGGGTACTCAGATTAATCCTAAGAATATTGTTTCTTAAGAGCAATTTTAGGTCAAAACTAAATTCAAATGATATATAAATCTTAATAAGTGTACTAATGTATTTGGAATAATGTGTAATTTGAAATTCGTTAATTATATACTAATGAACTGTGTTAATCCGTGGGAGTAGTACCGTGGGAACTGTGCCAGTCATATCCCGCTCTCCTTCTCGTTTAGACCAACAATGAGGTTTCATCTAAAGCGGATGGCTTCAGTTGTAACATTCCTATTAACGTTTTTCGAAATATTTTACCAGATTTCTCCATAAGGGAAATCAACTACTGAGCCTGTATTAATGAGTATGAAAACTTTCTACAAATATACACAGTTGCCTGCTACTGTTCTAGCGGTAGCAATTCTTGTTTTATCTTTATAAAACTTCATAAATACGGGCGATTCATTTAAAACTAATGTTCGTTTAACAGCTGAAATCGAACTGGTTGGTGGCTGAGGGGGGGGGGGGTCAATACTTTAAAATACTACTATAATTCAGATCGGAAAATCCCATATAACCAATCTTGTTATTCAATCAATCAATTTAATTTTTCTCTATCTTGAATATTAACCATTTCTTTTTAAATTTTCAGCAAACCCCCACTTTTAGTTATTGCACTTTATCAATAATTGAATCTATCATGAAACGTCTTATTCCAATTTTAAATAAACAAATTTGTTTTCTAAATATCTTTGCTTGTTATATTTAGAAAAAAGTCCGTCACGCAGGGGCTGCGTAAACTAAGCAGATTTCTCTATTGCTAAACTTCACATAGGAAATCTACTGGTAACACAACACCACCATAAGTAAAGACAAACGGTAATGAGAAATCTTTCAGTTAATTTTAATAAAATCCCAACTGAAACGGCTTCTGAATTGTAAGAATAATTTATAATTTAATAATTCAAATTTTAGTAGTCCTAGAACTAAAGAAGGGGGGGGTAAATCTCACAAAGTAAGGAAGGTAAGGTAAGGTTAGAAGAAGCTTCCACCTGAGCCGAGTACTGGCGCAAATGGCCGATCTAATCCGAACTATACCCGACCACAGACTTCATAAAAATGCAAATATCTCGGTTAATATTCAAGATAGAGAATAAATGTATATAACAATATTTATAGTAAATTTAATTTGCAATAAGATTGGTTCTGTACAATTTTTCGATCCGACGTATAGTAACGGAGATATTTCGAATTTTCAAAAATCCCCCCCTCCCACTGGCCCGATTTCAGCCGTTCACGAACTTGATCTTTCTTTTTACATAAAACGATAGATAGATTTTATATATATATATATATATATATATATATATATATATATACAGTTTTGAACGGACTTCATTTTCGTCATCTACTAGGTAGGATGGATGGACATTTGAAGAAAACTTTTGAAAATTCCTAAAGTACAACCTCAATAGCTGACGTCCCTCAAGGGACATCTGCTAAAATGGAATGAAAGGTGAGATTCATTGTGTCATATCAGCATGTGGAATCTATGCATACGTTTCACAGGACTTTTTTCTTTTTTTTTTTCTTCTTTTTTTTTGGAAAACAGATTTAAAAAAAAGGACTGTTTTAATTATAACTTAAAAATTGGCATTAACTGTTCTAGATTGCTTCTCAAAGCCTACTGAAATAATTATTGGAACTACAAAAATTAATAAATAAGTATTCATCGTTAACACTTAACGTACATTTATTTTAACTTTCTTCCAACCCATTATATTTTTATTTGTAAATAATTTGTATATATTGTTTCGTTTCATTTGTTTTTCATATTTAGTTTATTTTGTTTGTAGGTGTTATTTTTTATAAGTACCTTCGTTGTCTTCTATTTGACATTTTTTTTATTCTTTTTTGATTTCTACTTTTGTGTTTTGTTGTAGTTTTGTTACCTATTACATTTTTTTGTATTTGTTGCTTTCTATTTTTATCTTACGTTTATGATATTTTGTTTAATCTGTTTTTTTGTTTAGAGCAATATCGCCCTTGTTGTGAAGCTCCGAAATGTATAAATACAACAACAACTCAACAAGTCTTAAGTGTTACAAAGAAGAAAACATCTGAAGTTCTTCAATACAAAGTATACTAACTAAAGACAATATAGGTCGCAAATTAAGATGTTAAATGTTCTTAAATAATTGAAACTTTCATTCATTTATATCATGTCGAAAATTTAATCAACGTGATTGTTTGCTTTCTATGTGGAAAGTCTAAAAATGAGTATTAAATTAGGCAAGATATACAGAACAGACCTTCAGCATTTTAGTAGAAGTGGCAAATGTTCGTTGTGTAAAATCATTCGATACTTCCAAAACAGCTTTATATTTATTCAAGAAATGGATTCTTCATACTTAAGTTATACGGTAATCGATCATCGGTGTATTCCTTCTCCTTCATAATGTAAAAAAAAAAAAAAAAGTGGATGACTTTCTCATTGAGCAATCAGTGAAAAGCTCAGGGACAATTCAAAGCCATTGTACATGACTGGTTGAACTGATCGCTGCCAACAACAGTAAACTGTAACGATCAGTTCCGCCATCTTAAGGGCTTTTTTCCATTAAATAACATCATGATATCACGATCCTGTAACGTGTGTAACGTATTTCCAGCACTTCCGCATTTTATAGTCCCATTGCCTCCGTATTCTATGACGACTCCAAAGTTTTTTTTTTAAGCGACATTCTATTTCCCTTTTGCCAATGATCCACGTGCTTGTAATGTAATACATAATGAGGTTATTTTAACGACGTCACGGTAAAATAACTTAACTTGAACATATTTGCATGTATCTCGTATAATAAAGGTATCTTGTAAATAATATTTGGTATTTAAGCTTCTAATAATGTGGTTTATTATATAAGAGAGTATTGTTTATGTAACATGAGAAGAAGTGGGGGTTTACTGAAGGCTAAAAAATGCAAATATCTCGATTAATATTCAAGGTAGAGAAGAATAAATGTATATAACAATATTTATAGTACATTTAATTTGTAATAAGATTGGCTATACACTTTTTCGATCAGACGTATATTAACGGAGATATTTCGAATTTTCTAAATTCTCCCGCTCAAAACCCCCACCCCTCGGTCCCGATTTCAGCCAACAACAATAGATTACAACAAACTTGATCTTATTCTTACATAAAACGACTGAATGTCGAGATTGGTAGGGAACGATAAAACAATTGCGGATTGCCAGTTGACGAATGTAATACAGATTGCAGTTTCAAAGATTGAACACTAAATTTTTAATTAGCTGTGTGCGTGCTGAACATGTTGGACTTCTGACAGATTTCCCGGTCACCACTAAGCCTAATGAGTAAATTAAGTAGCTACTTGAAACCAGAAAATTAGTTAGTAGTATGTTTTTCTTAACTAATGTCTTCAGAATATAGCAGAAAACTATTAAACCTCCTTAGTTGACTTCCAACGTGTGATAGGCAATTTTCAAATACTTACTTTAAAACAGTAATAAATCAAGTAAATAAAATAATTAATATTGTCTAAATGTTAATTAACCCCGAAATTTGTTCCTCCCCTAACTGTCACCCTGGTTTTGTGCCACTGAGTATAGATGCAGACTTTACCCAACCTATGGGGTATGTGATTTGCATAATCACGAGCATTGCAATATAGAGTTACTTCGCAATTCACATGCACCAATGTGTCCCACCTTTTGTGTCTCCTAGTGACAAATTGTTTCGCTCAGATCAAACGTCGCATGCATTAACACATTCAGAGCCGTCCTGTGACAGCATTGCGAAATTTAAGATATCAGAATGTATCAAACATGAGTCCATAACACAATAATTGCAGTTGCTTCTTATTTTTAAGATAGCTTTTGATATTAATTATTCAAATTTCTTTAAGAAATTTGAATAATTGTCTAATTTATTATCTGTAATGACAGATATTAAATTAGATGATTGAGAAACAAGAAATCCTAAATTCCATTGTCTTTTAAATTATTTTCTTCTTTATTTTATGGGAAAAATTATAACATTAGTTAGTAAGGATATGGGAGTCTGATATGGTATGGTAACATATATGGTGATTTTCCCGATTAATTATACAGTTGACCCTTTCTCATTTTGAAATCATAAAATACATTTCCCCTGAGAATAGTTATAAACATTTTCAGAAAGCCAGGAATTTGTTGTGATTAATCAATAAACAACGTTCTCTGTGATACGATAAAAGTAAACTATCTCACAATATTATGAAGACTATTTAATGTATATGTGTGAGCATACATAACAAACCATGTTCAATCAAAACAAAAACACTAATAATAGCTTACGTTAAAATTAAAATATAATTTATTTTAATATTTTAACAGATCTTGAACGTTCCGATTATTCTTTTGAAGTTCATTCTTATACAATGAAAAGGAATATGAATATTTCAATTTATCTATGATTCTAACTTTACTGTTTTATATTTTTTACATTATATGTTTTAGTGTGAGATTGTGTTAGGTTAGTCTTCAATGGCTCTGTATAAATTAACGTACTTAAAAAAAAAAATCTTAGAAGGAACTTGTAAAATGAAAACATTACTTAGTAGTAGTTTATTGTAGGCTCTGGAACCCATTAGCAGATTTCCCTTAAGGGAAATCAGCTATTGAGGTTGTACTCATGACGGAATTTTCGACATTTTTCTTCAAATGTCCATCGATCTTACCTAGTAGATGACGAAAATGAGGTCCATTCAAAACTGTATATATATATATATATATATATATATATATATATATATATATATATATATATATTTGTCTGTTAACGCTCTAGCGGTCGCAATTTTTGTCTGATCGTTACCAAACTCGATATTTAACCGTTTTATGTAAAAAGAAAGATCAAGTTCGTTAACGGCTGAAATCGGACCAGTGGGAGGGGGGGGGGGTTTAGAGGGGGAGATTTTCGAAAATTCAAAATATCTCCGTTACTATACGTCGGATCGAAAAATTGTACAGAATCAATCTTATTGTAAATTAAATTTACTATAAATATTGTTTATACATTTATTCTCTATCTTGAATATTAACCGAGATATTTGCATTTTTATGAAGTCTGTGGTGGGGTATAGTTCGGATTATATCGGCCATCGTCGTCATTTCTCGGCTCAGGCGGAAGCTTCTTCTAACCTGGCGTTTTTAACCATACCTTACCTTCCTTACTTTGTGAGATTTATGCAAATACATAAATCCGCCCCCCCCCTTCTTTAGTTCTTGTACTACTAAAATTTGAGTTATTAAAATATAAATTATTCTTACAATTCAGAAGCCGTTTCAGTTGGGTATTTATTTTAATTAACTGAAAGATTTCTCATTATCTAATCACGGTGGTATTGTGTTATCAGTATGCAGATTTCTCTATTGTAAAACTTCACAGGGGAAATCTGCTTAGTTTACGCAGCCCCTGCGTGACGGACTTTTTTTAATTTTATAATTGCTTGAATTAAAGAGTTTGTGAAATATTTATTTTGATTTTAATTTTAAATAAAATGAGTAACACTCAACTGCACTCGTGCTGCTAAACTACCCTAATTGTGACTACTCGTTAATTAAGTATGTCCCAGTTAGCCCTATTGGAAATATCAACCTCGTCCATATTAAATGGCTGTTGTAATAGAATCATCAACATTCCTCAAAATTACTTTAAATATTGCCGTTAAAGGAATCCATGGTTGAGGAAAAAAAAATTAATTATCGGTGAAATAAGCTCCTTGAAAATAAACAGAGCAAACACGCCTGGCCGTTTATGTTATTACCCGTTTATGTCTTATTTATGAAAAATTGGCATTGTCGTTTAAGCAGATTTCTCTTAAGGGATTTTCGAAACATTTCATAAAATGTTCATCGATCCTACCCAAGAGACGAAGAAAATGAGGTCCGGTCAAAAAAATATATATGTATATTATTGCACTAGTAGTTGACATTTTTTTTTTCAATATTACTCAATATTTAAACGTTTTATGTAATACCAAAAATCAAGTTCTTAAATGATCCAAGTTAGACCAGGTTTAATTTTGGGAAAAATTTGGAATATCTCCGTTATTATACATCAAATTGAAAAGTTGTGTCGAAACAATATTAATGCAAATGTAACTTTCTGGAAATGTTGTGAGGGGTTGTTGGAAGATATTTGTATTTTTTAGTTTTTAGCCCTTGGTAAACCACCACTCTTACTCGTTCATATTAACAATAATCTGTTATGTCATGAAACGTATTACTTGAATCTTAAATACCAATATTGTATTTATTACTGAGTGAAATATATTTGCAAATGGGATCGGTTTGGGCTCCGTTTGAAGTCATCATTAATATTTTACGTTCTAAGCTACATGAATTTTATTCGATCAACTCCACACTAGATGTTTAATTATTTCATGAAAAACTACAGATTATATTATATGGTGGCCGAAATTAGTTGTGGGAAAGAGGTTTAGAAGGGAAATAATTGAAAACTCGAAATATACTCCGATTCCATGGGTTAAAACTTTTATATAACCAATCTTGTTGAAATCTTAAGTTTCTACAAATATTGTTACATGCATGTTTGCCCAACCTAGAATATTAACCGTAATTATTTGGACGTATTGGTTTTACTTTTTGTTAGGCCTCCATTCCTGTTCATCTGATTTTCACGGAAGTACCCCAGACAGTAAATATCTCATACTCAGCATCATTTTTGAATTCCTGCTTATTTAAGTTTATTGCAACGACGTTTAAGCTTATTGAACGAGAAATAGAGAATAGATGATGAGATAAGATCATTTGCGTGCCATATTCCTGCATTTGGGAAACCTACTTAGTTTGCGCACCCCATGCGTGACGGACGTTAGCAAATGAAGGATAATTCTTCGAAGACATGAAGGATATAATGTTGTGGTCGATCACTTTCTTCATAAAAGCAGTTTCATAAAATTTATGAGAACTAGCGGAACAACTTCTCGTTTCACTCGTTTGCAAGTGTATAAAAAAAAAAAAAATATCGACCAGTTCTACCCTTTGATTATTTTCTATAAGCAAATACTTTCTAAGCCAAGCCACATCGGCTTTTACTTGTAACCGGTCCATTTATCCGCGGCTTGTAGCCAGGACACTTGTGGGAGAGACTCGCATTAGACAATACTTTCCTGAAATAAATGAATCTTTTCATGGGTTTTCGTTTTTTTTTTTTTTTTTAACCCAGCCATAAAGCTTCTATCTCATAGTTAGTGGCTTCTTACGTTAAGAGTTGGCTAACATTATTAAATAACATTTAATTTTGTTAGTAAATAAGGAGGGGAATGGTACCTACGTGCTGTCAATTACAGGTGGTTTTTACAATTTCACGGACATTGCTGAAAGGATTTCGCTCATTGGCAGGAAACAGGCAGCCAATTGAGCAACTTTCTGTGCCATGGCTCACTGATTTCAATTATAAGCCACGCAACATCGTGAGGCGATTAACTAAATAAAGTCTTATATATATATTTCATTAAGGAAATGGAAGAAACACACACACAAAAAAAAACAGGAAATTAACGTAATGAGATCTTCCAGATTATTCCACTGTTTATGAAAAAAATTCCGTCACGAAAGGGACTGCTTTAAGTTAGCTGATTTCCCAAGTGCATTTATCTCAAAGCGTAATAGTTTAATGATAACAATATTTGGTATTTATGTTTCAAATAAAGTGCTTCATAACATAATAGCATATTCTTAATATGAGATGAATAGGAGTAGGGGTTTACTGAAAGCCAAAAACTAACAAATCCAAATATCTTTGTTAATAATAATGATAGTGAAAAAATGTACATAACAAATTTTATAGATCATTACATTTGCGATAAGATGGGCTCTGTAGACTTTTTCGGTTCGACGCATAATAAAAAAGATATTAAGAATTTTCGAATTTCTCCCCCTCTACCCCCCCCCCACTTATATATATATTTTTGTTACCGTTCTAGCGGTCGCAATTTTTGTCTTATCGTTACCAAAGTTGATATATAATCGTTATATATAAAAAGGAAGATCAAGTTCGTTAACGGCTGAAATCGGACAACGGGGAGTGGGGGTTTAGAGGGGGAGAGTTTCAAAAATTCTTTATATCTCCTTTATTCTGGGTCGGATCGAAAAATTGTATAGAACTAATCTTATTCAAAATATAATGTTCTATGAATGTTGTTATGTACAAATTTTCATTATCTTGATTATTAACTGAGATTTTCGCACTTATTCGCATTAATAATATTCTATTATGTTATGAAGAACTTTATTTGAAGCCTAAATACCAAATATTGTTTTCATTGAACTTTTACGTTTTGAGATATATGCCAATGCGCAACGCCCGCGGGAAATCTGCTTAGTTAACGCAGCTCCTGCGTGGCGGACTTTTTTGAAAGCACATTTGTGCTTGATGGCTAGCCAATGAAGAACATCTCGCTGACAGGTTTGCCAACTTATGAACTCGAATTGCAATGTACATTATTGGAAAGTTGTGCAAATCAGGCAGAAAACGACCGAAGCTGATTTTTTTGGCCGGCTCTTATTCCATTTATTATACAATGTACATAATGCGCTAATCTTTTAACGTGTCCTATCATAACATTAAGAAATATTGACAGGAAATTGACAAAGTCATTAATTATGTTTTTATGTTGTCCGGAGAATGATTTCCAGTCGGAAACTGGTCTTCCGTTGACTTTTCGCCTCCTCGTGAATGCATGCCCTATTTTCATCAATATTCTTTTCATATTCGTTTCCAATATATTTCTATTCAGTTATTTATAATTCACTATGAAAATTAATATTATTATTATTGTTTATTAACGTCCACTTTCAGCAACTAAGGCTAATTGGGACGGGTTACTTACAGGTTAGCACACTTTTCTAGCCAGGGTGGGATTTAGGATGTTATTTATTGAATTCCGTCACTTAATAATTTCCTTTGCCCAGGCGAAAATCGAACTCGCCACTCTAGGTTTTCCATGTGAGATCTGGTTCACATGGCTAAACTGAGCCCCCTTGAAAACTAATAGATTTGGATGAAGTCCGCACTAGTATTTTGAAAAGGTCGTAAGGAGTTGATAAAAAAGCGTTGCAGCATCCAACTTTTAGATAGAGATATTAAAGAGATAAAAAATAATTAGTCCAAGAACTGTTTTAATAACTACTTCATGATGTTCATGAGCATTTTTTATTCAGTGTTCAGAGGTTTGTCTTGCATTTGAATCGCTGACGTAATTTAAGGTGGGCACACGAGAAGTTTTGAAGCAGGCCGCTTCAAATTCCTTAGTATGTGTCACATAGCAGACATATTGCTAAACCTCTGTCCGCCCGTCAATACAAGCATAAAATCCTAATGACTCTAACGTGGGCGTTGCCTCGAAAATATTCGGGGTGGTTTTTTTTTCCTCGCTGGACGTCTTGGGCAAGGGGCTGCTAGTAAAGTTTCAAAAGGATACGCGGTTAAAGATGAAAAGGGGAAGAGAAAAAAAAGTAACAGGTGGTTGTCGGAGGGGTATGTGGGTTAGAGCAGCGTTGGAAAGTAGCAGCTTTCTTCCACGCCTTGTCTACAAGTTTCACCCTTCATTACTTACCTCTTCTTCCCTTGGAAAGTGAATCAGCTGATAGATCCCTTTTGAGAACCGCAGACTACGCATGCGTCCTGGATTAATCCACTAAAGCAAATACCACAACGCTTTTCGGTCCAATCATCATCATCATGAGATTTATCTTCAGCATCTTGATGAGATTCCCGTCCTTTATCAGAAAATTTGACTGCCTGGATTGGGCAAACGAAATTGAAAACACACCGCAATTCTTACATGGAAGATTGTGTCAGCCCAAATCTTCCTACTATAAACAGAGTTTTCACTTTAATTGAGCTTTCAGAGCATTTCTAGAGTATAATGTTTCCATGCGTCTTTTCATAAGTCTACCATAGACTTAAATATATATTTTCGTAAAGGAATTGGATATAATATGTTATATACTTTAGCTTACGCTACTTCTTTATTAACATTTCTCAGAAGACTAGACATCTGTTGAAAAATATTCCCGTTCTTATTAAATTCAATTATTTATTAACGTCCACTTTTTGAAACTGAGGCTAATTGGGAGGGGTTATCTGCAGGCTACTGCCCTTTTCTAGCCAGGGTGGTTACTAATGATTTTATTTAATGAGTTCGTCACTAAATAAATTCCTATTGCCCAGTCGACAATCGAAATCTCCGCACCAGGTTTACCACGTCTGTTTAAAACTAAAGCTTTAACGCACATGGCTAACCTGAGCCCCTACATTTATAAGATTAAAGAGTTTAAATGTCCAATTTTTTTGAAGTCCTCCAGCAAGAAATATTATTTGGTTGTATTTGGACTAACAAATTCTAGCCTTAGTGACTTATACAAGACTAAAACGAATTTTACGGTGTTTTAATATTATTGACTGGCCTTAATCTCACATACCTAAAGAGGTACTCTCACATTAAACCTGAAGAGGTGAGTTTAATTCCCGCCTGGCCCATAGGGATTTATTTAGTGTTGAACTCATTAAATAACATCCTATGTCCCCACCCTGGCTAGAAAAGGGTGGTAACCTGTAGATAACCCGTCCCAATTAGCCATACCAGCAAAAATTGGATGTTTATAAATAATAATAATATTGACAATTGCCAAGAAATGTCATCGTGCTATTGCAAATAACAGTTTTATTAGTCCAAAATAGCGGTTAACGTGCAGTTACAGTAAATTTCAAAGGGTTTATTATTCAATTTAATTTTTAGAGAATGATTCATCATTGTGACGTCAGTTTGTAATATTATCTAAGTATCATGATTTCTCATTGTCCAATGATAATATTTTTACAAAAATTCTATAACCGTTCATTATCTTACTGAATTTTACTTTTTTCTGGATTCAAATTAAAAAGGAAAATGTTGTCATAGAGAAAGAAGGTATAAAACAAGAAATCTTCCTAGGTATAAGAAAAGTTTTAAATTTAATATTGCACAATGAAATACCGTACATCGTATATCATCTGCCACACTAAATAAATACTTTATATGATAACTCTCTAATGTAGTTTATTACAATAATTTACTGTAATCAACAATATAAACACCGATGTTAAATAAATCGACTAAATCTTGTTTAAAGTTCTGCCGAATGCGTTTCAAAGAAAGTAATATTTTTTTTATGAAATGTCGGAAATTATATTTGAAAATGTTATTTTAAGTTTGTAGTTTCGGTGCAGTAAAAATTCGTTCCTCCGCGCTTTATCTTTAAGTTTCTATACATGCCAGGAACATTTATGTATCAGGGTGTACTTTTAATACTTATTAATTAGTATTTCGAATCGAGGTAGTTCTAAAGTTTTAATTTTGTTAAAATAGTTTTATTACTAGTATTTTCTAGTCCTTGAAGCAAGTTCCAAGGTCCATATTTAATAATTTGTTTCAATTCTCAGCTGGTCTTCCGCAAGTATCCATCAAACCATTTTAACACTAATGACCATCCCTATTACAGCTGTACTGTTCTTCCTGGTGTGCCTATGAGTCTATCAAAGCAGACTTTTCAGATAAGTTCTTTCTACATGCTCTTACGCCAGCAGTCTGTACTCCTCGATAGCAAACATGATGCGAGTTTTAACTCTTAATTATTTATAATTACGGCAGTCCTTGCCCATTGCTTGGATGGAGCTAAAGGAAGACAGAACCTTGAAGTTTAGAATCTACCAATCACTCATCAGATTCGGAGAGAAAGTTCACGAGACAATAGGTTATGCAACTTGTTAATTAACTATTTTAATCAATTATCTGTTTCCTGATCTCATCAGGAGTATCCAATAAGATAAATAATGTGAAGTAAATGATACATTTCTTCGTGGAACTTCATTGATAATGCTTTTCTAAGAAATTACATAATAAAGGTTTACTGCATAATGAAATGTCACACGGTGTAAATACATTTTTTAATAATAATCAATAATGGAATACGAGAAGGAGAAAAATGGTGAGAAAGGCTGAGGTTAGTTCCGGTAGGCTTGTGGAAACTAAGGATCTGATATAGCACAAGCTTATCTAATTACTGTCAAGACAGGTTCTAAGGCGGGGGAAGCGCAACAGGTGTGCCTACTGAATTTCCATAAAGATGAAAACCAAGTTGCCTATGAAAGAATCAAAATCTGACCGATCTAAATAAATACGCAAGATATTTCAGAAGATAATTTCAGTCTAGTTAAGAAGTCATGCAAGGTTGCGTCAACTGAGCGCTTTCACATATGTAATCATCCTCAGAGTCATATATTCTTTATAAAATATTGTATAATATTCGTGGCTAAAACTGGTCCTTTCGTTTCACAGAGCGAGAGTCACATGTGTGCATTTATCTCATAAATAAGAAAATGTTCAATGAGAACGATATTTCGTATTCAGGCTTAAAATAATGTGGTTCGTGATATAACAACTTACTGTTAATATGACATGAGTAGGAGCAAAAAAAAAAAATGCAAATATCTCGCTTAATAATCAAGACAACGAAAAAACGCATACTACATTAGTATATTGCAATAAGATTGGTTTTATACACTTTTCTATATGACATATAGTAACAGAGATATTTCGAATTTTCAAAATTCCCCCCTTCCCACTGGCCCGATTTCAGCCGTTAACGAACTTGATCATTCTTTTACATAAATCGTTTAAATATCCAGTTTGGTAACGAGCAAACAAAAATTCCAAATATATATATATATATATATATTCAGTTTTGAACGGGCCTCATTCTCATCATCTCCTGAGCAGGATCGATGGACATTATAGGAAATTTTTCGAAAACCGCGTCATGAGTACAACCTCAATAGCTGATTTCCCTTAACGGAAATCTGCTGAAAATACCCACACGCTTTATTCACTTTCGCGTCACTAATAGATTACTGATATCAATAATCAATGACTATCTGATTTTTAAAAATTATTTCTGATTATTCTTATAAACAGTTTTACCTTGCTCACGAAATAAGGATAACTCGGTGTAATTTTCTCCAGGCCTTTCACATTTTAAACATTTACAAAGAAATGGAGAAACCCGAAGACCCAGTTGAAAAACAGGTGTCGGTTTCTTTCAACAACCAGGTCTTTTAAAGGCATGGGTTCTTTGATCGGAACGGATTCTCAAACAACGCTTAATTATATCGATGCTATCTATATCAGCTGTCATTTTTATATCGATGTTCTTTTTATATAAAAAGAAAGAGCTTATAAAGATGAAATTTCGTTCAATGTGAAATTTGTATTCACTTGAATTGTCTGATGGTTTGTTTATTTTTATGGTGGTTTAGAATTGTCCGATTTTGATGAACCACGCTCGTATATAATCCTTGTTTATTCATGATAATAATTCACCGATTAAAAGTTGATTAGCACACTTCAATGAAGTAAAGTATTTATCATTAGTAGACACGAAAGTTCGTGCTTATTCTTCCTTTTTAGTATCCTAAGTGCATCGACCATAATGAAGAATACGTGGCATTCAGTTTCCTTTTGGTTTGTTTGACTAGGATATTTATAGATGTCAACGATTTGGAAGGATCAAAACAATTTGAAGTTTTCTTGTTTATTTGTAAAGGATTTTTTAGAAGAACTATATTTATCATAGCGGCTCAGGTTAGCCATGTGAGTTAAGGCGTTGACGTTTATCTCACATGGTAAACCTAGAGTGGCGGGTTCGATTTTGGGCAAAGGAAATTATTTAGTGACGAAATTCATTAAATAACATCCTGAAATCCCACCCTCGCTAGAAGAGGGTGGTAACCTGTAGATAACCCGTCCCAATTAGCCCAAGTTGCAAAAAGTGGACGTCAATAAATAATAATAATATATTTATCATAATAGTATAATTTAATTAATTAGCTTAAAAATGGAGGTGGTTGATCAACATACTCCTATTTCTAAAAACTCTATGAACCCCAATAATAGAACTGAAATACTGAGCTCTCTGCGTTCGATAGACTACGGATGAAGAGATACGTATCTATATCTTTGGTAGGTTCGATGGTTTGTAATATTTGTGAACAACTTTTCGCGTTAATTGACCAAAGATGACATGAGTCACTTCCGAAAATATGGATGTGGGTACATATACAAATGTCAAGCATTCTGGAATAGATATTTTTTCGTTTCGAATCCAGTTCAACCGCGATGAACATTTCTACTCTTCTTGATATTATTAATTATAGATTATAATGAAATGCATTCATATTATCATTGTATTTGTTGTAAGACTATATCCATTCTATTGAATATTAAGAGTAACGTATTTAATTTTATTTGCAGGTGAGTTTGGACTTCTCCCAAAAAGCAGCACAAGAAATTTTGACAGAAACATCACTCATACCTCAGTTTACAAGTATGTTGAAAAAAAAAATTAAATTCTTCTTACATCATGTGGCATCACAGAGAATTTTATATCCGTAGGTACTGCAACTTCCTGAAGTATTATTGCATGTTATAATAGAAAGGTTTTCTTGACTCATTTCTATCAGATTTTGCTTTCGAGAGGATTATTCTCTTTCATGTCGAGTCTTATCTTCTTTATAATGTTATATATAATATTTGACGCTTCAAAACTGGTCTTTTTCTTTTAATTTTCCATCTCTTTTTATTTTTAAGAAAGTATTATTGTGCTCCCTGTGACTTGAGTGTCAGCTTACAAAGGAGTGCCACAAATATGACCTTGGGAAAAACTTATTTTCAACCCCTACTACCGCCGATTAAAAAGCTTGTGTGAAGGACTCTGATCCTTTACAAAAACTAAAAAAATGTCCTAAAAGATCGCAGCATTAGCGTGAAATAATCTGTGGCAGTACAACCGGTTCTTCCATAATTTATGAAGGTTTAATATTGACCTTAAATCTACTGTCCAGCATTAACGATCCCTCAATTTCAGCATTCCACAGGTGGGTAGATTTTTTGCAGCTTCCTTCTAGAAAGGTGAGCTTCCAAATTAATTATTTTTTTTAGGTAGTGGGATTCTAATTGGAAATTCACCGTTTTCATTAGTTGACATGTTTATACATTGGGAATCATGGCCAGCTACTGAGGCTTTCGTTGACTTTTTAGCAGATTTTTTTGTGGTGAACCTTGTTTCTTTGTGGCAAGTCCTTTATTAGGGAATAGAAACTCTATGATATTTATCATTTAATACTTTCACTTTGCGAGGGGCGAATTTGCCGATAACCTGTAGCTCCAAACTGGTACTTTCTTCAGCGGCCCAAGCGGCCGGACGTCTATAAATACCGAAAAGAGAGTGCTCTACAAGCATGTCCCATTCTCTCGCCCACTTAAGTCTGAAGAAAGCACCTTTTTCCTTGAGATAGCCCATGGCTGTTTCTTATCGAGTAAAACAAACAGACTTAATCACCCCTGACCACACTTTCTTATCACATTGTCGACGACATTAGAGACGACGCATGCTGAAAATTTATAAGCAGAAGACTAGTGAAATTTCAGGCCAAAGGTTGCAACAACAGTTAGCCGTTGGTATAAAGCAACTGACAGGACCTGCTATATGTTGGTAGTTCTGCATGGTTCAACAACTATCGTGAACTTTCTCTTTTCTTCGTGACCAACAAAATATCGTCAATAGAAAGGCGGATTCTCGAACCTGTACCCAAATATAGGACTCGTTGCAATCTATGCGCAAGGTTAATGTCTGATGAAATTGCAGAGAAAGCTATGGGACACAAATAAATGACTACATTAGACACTGCAGTCCCCGGCCTGTGTAGGAAAAGAGAGTCCGCTCATTCTACGTTTGACTATGAATCACCTTAGCCGTAAATTCTGAGGAAACATCTCTTATATCTGATGACGCTCGAGTCTATGATGAAAGGATCTTCCCTGCCAGTCATTCATCGGCACATAATTCCCCTATTGACATTTCTAACGTCATGGATTTCAACTTTCCTGGTTCCTGCATCATTCTTTTTAAGATGTGCTCAGATTTTATTATTTTATATGGAATTCCAATCAAAAATAAGGGTTTCTCTGCCTGCCTTATCCAAGTTGTTTAATAATCCCATCTTCTCATCATCTATTCTGTATAAAATCGTTAAATAAAAAACGACTTGACTCCGAAGAAACATCTCTTGCCTAACTTTTGATTTCTGTAGATTCCTATTCATTCTAGTTTATTTTATATTGATGGATAATACCCACCGTTAGACAGTCACGATTCTACTAAAGATATAGCTTTTTAGCAGATTTCCCTTAGAGGAAATCAGCTATTGAGGCCGCACTCATTACGCGATTTCTGAAAACTTTTCTTAAATGTCCATCGATCCAACCTAGGAGATGACGAAAATGGGAGCGTTCAAAATTATTTCTATCTATCTATTATATACTTGTCTGTTATTGCTCTAGAGGTCGCAGTTCTTATTTGATTGCAACCAAATTCGATATATAAGTGTTTCATACAGACCGAGATCGAGTTCGTTAGTAGCTGAAATCGAACCAGTGGAAGGGGGGGGTTAGAGGGGGAGAATTTCGAAAATTCGAAATATATCCGTTATTACACGTCGGATCGAAAAAGTGTATAGAACAAGTTTTATTGAATATAAAATATACTATGAAGATTCTTATATACATTTATTCTCTATCTATAGTATTAACGGAGTTATTGCAATGTTTTAGTTTTCGGACTTCAGTAAACCCCTACTCCTGCTCCTGTCATATGCCCAAATACCGAATAATGTTCTCATTGAACTTTTACGTTTTGAGATAAATGTAAATAAGTGTCGCAAGAGGGAAATCTGCTTAGTTAACGCAGCCCCTGGGTGACGGACTTTATTTACTAATCCCCTTGTTATCTAGACTTATTTAGTAAACAAGAAGATAACGCTGCATGCTTTTATGCATTTCAGCGCCTAAGGAATCTATAATCGAGTGAACCAAGGGCTTACTTATGCTTTAGATAAGATAATTAATTAATTAAATATACAGAGATCGACTTCTAGATTGGATTTGAAGATATTTCCAGGGTTCCAATTAAATGCATATGTATAATGTTTCGTCAAGTTTCTAAAATATCAATAATAAGCTGTGTTTTATTTCCATTGAACTGTGTGATAAATCTATTTAAATGGATTATATGGTTAAAAACTGAGAAGAAAGATTAAGAGTTCGATGGCACGTGTTGGTTTTTTCCAATAATTCTTTGAGAATGGAAGTGGTTCGGGCTACCTATTTGAGTTAAGGCGTTGGTCTTCATCACACTTGGTAAACCGTAAGATTCTTGAGTTTGATTCACATATGGGCAATAGGAATGCATTTAGTGATGAAATCATTAGTTAAAATCCGTACTCCTACTCTTGCTAGAAAAGGGAGAGAACCTGTAGATAACCCGCCCAATAAGCCTTAGCATCACAAAGTGGACGTTGATAAATAACATTTTTTTCATTCTGAATGTTTCCAGACTGTAAACTAGACAAGAGTCTAGAGTAACAATTTTACTTTACTTTCGACTACCATGAACTCTTTTAAATCTCCATATAATAGGTATAAAAAGAAAAAAAAATACAAGATCATTATGCATTTCATATCAGTTATTTATTGCAGTCTATAAATTCGCCATAACGTTCATCTTTCGTTCTGAGGAGGGGCGTTTCCTTCGCAGAAAGTTCAGACATGTAGGTCGACATAACGGAAAGAATGATTGGGTTGCTATTGGTCATTGTTGCAATGTTCCGTATTGTACTAACTACACAACAGGTGTCCTCCAAACTGAGAACAGACCTGGTTCAGAAGAAATCACCTATATTCCTTAAAATTCCCGATGGCCAGTACTGGGCAGAGACAGATAGGCATACCTTCATGGCTAACTTACCTTGAATAAAGCCGTAGAGGTAGTAACCAATCAAAGAAAAAAAGGCAAGGTTCTATAACAGACTACAAAAGGAACTTATGCATTTCGCGCTCGTAAGAAAAGTGCACTGAAATATTATAAACCCATTCTAAATATTAACTATTTCCAATTATTACATAGCGTTATAATCGGTACTAAAATGAACTACTTGTTAATGACTCCCTTGACTTATTAGCATTCCTTCTAAATCCAAATTATTAATATTAAATAAAATACTAGCCCGTCACGCAGGGGCTGCGTAAACTAAGCAGATTTCCCACGTGATGTTTTACAATAGAGAAATTTAGCGAGAGCCGAGCAGTTAAGGAAACGACCGAACTAGCTTTTGGCGGGAAAGTCACTCTTCCGTTAGCCGCCCAGATTTAATAAAAATGCAAATATCTCGGTTAATATTCAAGATAGAGAATAACTGTAAATAACACTATTTATAGTAACTGTAATTTGCAATAAGATATATTCTGTACAATTTTTCGATCCGACGTATAGTAACGAAGATATTTCGAATTTTCGCAAATCCTCCCCCTCTAAACCCCCCCTCCCATTGGTCCGATTTCAGCCGTTAACGAACTTGATCTTTCTTTTATACATAAAAGGACTAAATATCGAGTTTGGTAACGATCAAACAAAAATTGCGACCGCTAGAGCGGTAACAGACAAATATATATATATATATATATATATATATATATATATATATATATATATATACACACACACATATATATATTCAGTTTTGAATGGACCTCATTTTCGTCATCTACAAGGTAGGATCGATGGACATTTGAAGAAAAATTTGGAAAATTCCGTCATGAGTACAACCTCAATAGTTGATTTCCCTTAAGGGAAATCTGCTAATAACTTGAACTATAAAGAACACACACAATTGAAAAATGTTTTTTTTTAATTGGTGGTGCACAGCATTCTCGTTTATCTTTTAGACGTATAATTAAATTTGTCCCATATCTTGTTATATACAAGTAAAATCGTAAAACAACTTCGTATATGTTGATGAATCCAGTTTATAATAAATGTAATTATTAAAGAATTTGGCCGAAACTGTTTTTCTGTATTTTATTTTTTAATATTAACGCAGTTTATTATTAGTTTTCGTCTGAGGTAAACCTCCACTTTTCACTTATTTTTACAATGAGCTAATTCCTGTATCACGGTAAGCTTTATGCCTTCTTACAATATCTTTTTTTTTTTTTTTACAAGGGCCTTTTTAAAGTGTGAAATATCGTTCTTGAATTCTGAGTCCTTGACAACTCATTAAAAATTATGAACCAGAATCATGATGCATCGCTTAAATATGGATTCCCAATTTCAAATTCAATTTAGGGAATTTTCTTACCTGTCACGCATTCTCTGCGCCACGATTTTTTTAGTCAGACTAATCACTGTTCGATTTATTTATTAATTTTTCACTGTTATTTGAAGAAATGTATTTGGCATCATTCATGAACGTGTGAATGAAGACTAATCGATTTCTTGGTTATATAACAACTAAATGAATATAGTAGAGCTGTGCAACATTGAAAGGCCGGTCAGTGGCCTGGAACTTTATTTCTGCTGACCGTGCTCCCAGGGTGCATTGGTCCCGTGGTACTCGTTTTCATTTAGGCCGTCGCTTGGGACTCAAAATGCTACCTCAAAAGTTATGTCAAAGAGTATTTGATCAAACTTTCAATGCTCGCTTTTCTACAATTTCAAACTTTCCCAAGATATAAACAGTTGCTTCCACTTTGTAGCCAGTCACAAATATCTTTTGTAGATAATTTTACTATATGCACTGAAGGTTTCTTTTAAATTACAGACGATTTATGATCGGGGTTAAAATAAACTTCAGTACCTCAAGTTAGCATTTTTATTCGGCAGAGTACTTGTAGGGTCTCCCTTCCCCGTCATCAGTGCACTAAAGATACAGTGAATTTTACGAGATAATCTCAAAACTTTTTAAAAAATAAACACAAAACTGAAATCCGTTGTAAAAGGCTGAATTTTATCAAATTTCGTAGTTGCACATACAAATATTAATGTTACCTAAAGTAACTGAAGTTATCTACATTTTGAGCCTCCATTAATCTGCCAGAACATGGGTATGTATAACAGATTTCGTATAACAAAAATCGAATAAAGACTTTATACATATGACAAGATTTCTTTAATTGCCATTCGTAGATGGCGAAAATCATTCTACATCGAATCCATACATACCATACATTTGTCTGTTAACCCTAGTATTACTGACCTCTCCCAGGTCGCATGGATTACCAATGAGGGGGGGGGGGGCGCCTTGAGCCCACAACCTTAAAAACCTTTTATTTTGGTTCTATAATTTTTTAAAAAAAATTATTTCTATTGGATTATGTTTAATGAACGTTTCTTATGACACCCGTGGAAAAAAAATTAAATACAAAAATAAAAAAGAAATTTGCTGGGGAAAAAAGGATGACTTTAAATTAAATGTGATTTTATTCTACTAGAGGAACATATCTAAACATTGTTAGAATAAAAAGTTATCTATATCTAAGTTATTATAACATTATAATAGAATAATAATTTAAGAAAATCTTATTATCAGATTCGTAATTGCAATTATCGGGGCTTTTGCACAATAATTTTTTCTTCCGAGTGTTTGTTATACACTGAACGTTTACATTTGAAGCAACGCTGCTTAGATTTTGATAGGTTGTTGTATTTTTCTTTTTTTGATTTGGCTTCACTAACACAAGTGTAACACCTTAGTAACTTGATGAACCTTGTTCCTCCAATTGGGGATAAGTCTGTTCTCGCCCTAGAAGATGCTCTATGGCCTTCACTGAAGATCTAGGAATGCCCACAAGATTTTCACTCCTCTCAGCAACACACAATTTTACTAAACTCTCAGATAGTTCAAATAAAAAGTACTTTCATTGGCCAGCACTATTTCTTCTCCATGTTGTGTCCAGGATGCAGCATGGACTAACTGTTCCCCTAGTTGGGAACAACCTAGAAAATCTTCTCTTTTCTAAAAAAGTACCTATCAGGAGCAATAATTATAACCATCTCAGTAATATATTTTTATATGAAAAAAAATTATATGGCGAGTATATAATATATATATATATATATATATATATATATATATATATATATATATATAGAGATATGCCACTGATTAAATATCAGTGGGCTCGAGGAGCCCCCCCCTTGGTACTCAAATGTATAACTACCCCTTGCATTACCAAGGGGGGGGGGGCTCCGCGAGCCCATACGTCAAACAATTTTTTTTTTCTCAAAATAGAAATTTTTTTATTTAATTTTGTTGTTATGCCCTCATTCTAGGATGTTTTTCTGAGGAATACATAAAATATCAAAAATATCCCAATAAAATTGATTAATAGGGAACAAAAACAAAAAGTTGTGGGCTCTAGGAGCCCCCCCCCCTTGGTACTTCTAGGGTTAAGACTAGTAATTTATGGTTCTCCGTTACGAATTTCGGTATCTAAAAGCTTTCAAATGAAACTATTGATCAGGTTCGTTAATTGTCAAAATCGTACACGAAGTAGTAATGGTTTAGAGTTGGAATAAAATAAAAAAAATCATATCTCTGTTATTTTCTGTTAAATAAAAAAATCGACGTCTTATTGGGAAATGTTTAATACCGGAGTTCTGATGATAATTGATAACACTCATTAACAGTTAACTTAGCGACACACTTGGAATTGCTGGCAGAATATTTGTGAGCGCACTTACTCTGCTCTAAGTTGTTAAAACTGGCCTTGTGTCATATCTGCTTGAGATAATATCAACCGGTATACAGGCTGGAACGGTGTTCTAGGAAATGCAACTGAGTTTCTCCATTGTTACGAAACACAGCTCAGCATACATAGAGGTATGCTATGACCTCGCTTCTGTGTCTCAACTAACAATCTCTGATCACTGTCTTTCGCCTCCAAACTAGTTCCAAGTTTCAAAATATGTATTCCCTTTAGTGCATTAGGATGGCGAGATCGTTCAAATTTATTTTTTGGCTACTGTGATTGTACGCCTGATGGGATTTTTTAAAAAAATGTCTAGAATGTCCATAGATCCGATGAGGGACAAGTGTTGCCTCATTTCTCAGAGAAATTGTCTGAAGTAGGCTTTAATGCACTTCGTTTGACCTAACGACAAAACTCCTTTTTTGTTAGGAAATATGGTTTACTGTATACAAGAAGCTGTTGTCACGAGACGTCCGGAAGTATCATTTCCCCCATTTTAGCAGATTTCCCTTAAGGAAAATCAGCTATTGAGGTCGTACTCATGACGCGGTTTTTGAACAATTTCTTCAAATGTCCATCGATCCTACCCAGGAAATGACGAAAATGAGGTCCGTTCAATATACATATGTCCGTTAACGCTCTAGCGGTTGCAATTTTTGTTTTAACGTTACCAAACTCGATATTTAATAGTTTTATGTAAGAAGAAAGATCAAGTTCGTTAATGGCTGAAATAGGGCAAGTGGGAGGGGGATTTTCGAAAATTCAAAATAACTCCGTTAGTATGCGTCGGATCGAAAAATTGTACAGAATCAATCTTATTGCAAATTATATTATACTATAAATATGGTTTTATACATTTACTCTCTATCTTGAATATTAACCGAGATATTTGCATTTTTATCGAGAGTACCGATAACACGGATCGGCTGAAGTCGGTTCTATTCGGGACTTTCCGCCGAAAGCTAGTTCGTCCGTTTCCGTAACTGTTAGGCTCTCGTGAAATTGGTTTAGAGACTCTTTATTACTACCGTTATAAGTAGGCAGATTTCTCTATTGTAAAAGTCACGTCGGAAATCTGCTTAGTGCGTGACGGACTTTTTTATTCTGAGGTCTAAATCGTCCTAAGTGTATGCTCTTCGACATTTACCAATGCGATGTTAGTAACTGAAGAGAGTCTAAAGACAAAGGGGGTGTTGTTTTTTGAAATGCACATCTTCCATGTTGGACATTTTTTTTATATTAATCTTATATTAATGATAGAATTATCGCGGAGACTATAGCCATTCTCCAGATCGAACTCCTCTATTCGATGACCTCTGAAGAATTATTGCGAAGAAAATGGTCGTTGGTCAAGGGATGAAGAGCTCTGATAAAAATATTTCGAGCCGTCATAGACCACCACAGACGGCTGAGATATGTCTCAAAATGACATAATGGTGGATATTGTTGTGGTTAGTATATTTAGAAATATAGAACTAGGAGATGGTACAAAGAAAAAATAGTGGAAGATGATAATGTGTTATTGAAACAGTTCGACTGAGAAAAGTATGGAAATTCCTAAGATTGTGTAGTAGGTACCTTCATTTGCCTATTTCGGAGTACAAAAGCTCTCTCCCGTTAAACTAGTTCCGACTCTATTAGATTCTTCAACGACCTAACACCTCAGGCGATTCTGCCACCTGAAAAGTCTGGCGTGTGACCTCGTTTCCCGTGGGCGGCTTTCACGCTGACCTCAGATTCCGGGGCCCAAGATGGACAAACATGTTCCTGGAAGACTTGAAGTTGTTAAACGCCATTTTTAGAAGGCCTTCGACACGTAAACGCTTTGATTTCTTCGTATTTCGTTGGGTTTAATCGATCAATTTACATCGAATTTTAAATACACCTCGATTACGAAAGTATTTCTTGGATTGTGCGTGAAATATTTCATGAAGTAAATTGAAGACTGAGGAACTCATTGAAGAAATTTATCCTTAAAGTATACATTTGATAATTTGAAACATCTCCGTTATAATGAACATTGTATAGAGCCAATTTAATTGAAAATGTAATGTAATGTTCTATGAATGTTGTTATGTACGTTTTTTCACTATCTTGATTATTAACCTAGATATTTACATTTTTTAGTTTTCGGCCTTCAGTAAACCACCCTCCTACTCATGTAATTTTAGCAATAGTCTTTTATATTATGAAGTACATTGTTTGAAGCCTAAATGCCAAATATTGTTCTCATTGAACTATTAATTTTTGAGGTTAATGCAAATTTTGAGGTGACGCACGTGGGAAATCTGCTTAGTTAACGCAGCCCCAACGTGATTGAATTTTACGGTACTTTGGCTGATTGAGACTAAGTACCTACTAGCTCTCACATTTTTTAAGCAGGATGTGACTAAGAATTTTACTTAGTGTGTTCATGATTAACTGAATGTGTACCAAGTGTATTAAGGCAAACGCCTTAAATTACACAAATAATCTGAGATCTTACAAAAATAAGTTAAATTATGCCACTAGAAAGATGGTCATTTTGTTGATTGCTTGTGACTAGGGACGAAATTTGAGTTATGCCACTAGAAAGATGGTCATTTTGTTGACTGCTTGTGACTAGGGACGAAATTTGAATTCTGCCACTAGAAAGATGGTCATTTTGTTGACTGCTTGTGACTAGGGACGAAATTTGAATTCTGCCACTAGAAAGATGGTCATTTTTGCTGCTTTTTGTGACTAGGGACGAAATTTGAATTCTGCCACTAGAAAGATGGTCATTTTGTTGACTGCTTGTGACTAGGGACGAAATTTGAATTCTGCCACTAGAAAGATGGTCATTTTGTTGACTGCTTGTGACTAGGGACGAAATTTGAATTCTGCCACTAGAAAGATGGTCATTTTGTTGACTGCTTGTGACTAGGGACGAAATTTGAATTCTCTGAAGTTCAGACAAAAAAATAAAAATATTCCTATTATCATATTTACGTACCCTCTGAAGCCTTACGATTTTTCCATCCTTAGATTAGTGTTTTAAAAGAGATTTGTAGGTGTACTATATAGTACAACGTTAATTCGTAGTGCGTTATATGTATTAAGAATAACATATCGTGTAACATGTATATTGCAGTGTACATTATTTCATTTGATGGGTGTATAGTAGTTAGCATAGTTCGATTTAGAGAAAGTGTTACGACTGACCACATGGGCTTAACAGAGCTTATTAATATTCTAATATTAGGTCAGAGTAGATTGGAAAGTTTATTTCATATGATAGAGTAGGAATAAATCAAAAGGATTATCCGAATGTTATTATCTGTAAATATGAGTATCGTTGAGAATGGTCTTGAGCTCTCTTTTGATAGCAAGTTATTTATTGATTCATTTACATCTGAACAAGTAGTTATTTCAGGCTTAGCGTTGTTCACTTTTAATACTTCATGGAATTTGAAAACTTGTTGGACCTGAAACTGGAGAGATTACCTTTTTTTTTTGTATTAATATTTCCAGTTATTGCCCTACATTGTAACGGATGAGGGAGAAATCCTACATATATTACCATGTGAATACCTGCATGCCATAACACATATACTGTCTCAGCTGGATTTAAGATGAGTTTGAAATCGGAATTATGTTTTCCTTTCAAATAAATTATTCCTTCCATATATTGAATTTCTCATAACATAGGTAGGTACCATTCTTACGGGGCAAGGTTAACCGGGTGAGTTAATGCGTTGACATTATGAACTTGCAAACATAGTGTCGAGGTATCTATTCTTACCTGAACAATAGGAGTTCATTTAATGACGAATTCATTAAATAAAATTCGTATTCCAACCCTGGATAGAAAAGTGTTATAATATGCTTAAAGTGGACCTAAAATAACAATAGTATTACAAATAATCCAAACCGATTATTTATAAGATGCGGTAGCCATCTCTTTGATTGCACTACTATAACAACGAAAATTAATAGCTCTGTCTGACTGAAATTAAATTTCAAAAATTATCACATTTCCTCCTAACAGATTTACTGTGCTAGTGTCCTTAATACATTATCAGTTTATGTGATAATTAATTTTTTTTATTGAACCACAATTAACTAAAAAATATTGACAAGCATGTTTTGACTCCGAAGTTAAACCCCGCTCCAGTTAGTAACACACTGACAACACCCTTTCCCTTGATACAAACGATTTATCGATTTTTGTAATACACCATCATATAACACCAGCAAAGCTTATTTAGTGTCAGTCAACATTTTGAATTCCATAAATCAGAACAACTTTTTACTACTGGAAAATATATTCCAATGACATTTTTTTTAATATCAATAAAACTAATAGTTACGTAGATCTTGAGGATTAAATGTTTTTTATTTGAAATAAATTCTTAGTTGTCGGTTGAATTGTCATGTAGCTTATCATATGCTTTGGGTGTTTGACTCACAAATATAATAATGACATCTTTCTATGTGAATCAGAGAAAAATGTATGGGCAAAACAATAATCGTTTATTATTTTTTATTATAATGATATTACTAATAGGATATCTTGAAAAGGGAAATGAATTAAAATCTTCCAAATTTATACAAAATTCCAGGCGAATCTATCAGTTATATATATATATGTGGATAGGTTTGAAACATAATTTTAGCAGGATTTATTTAAGGGAAATCAGCTATTGAATTTGTTCTCTTCTTCTTCTTTTGCTACCTCCTTTGAGCCTTTCAGCGTGGAGTTGTCTCAGTCCAGGACAGCCATGCATCACGGTCCCTGGCAAGAGCTCATAGCATTCAGACCCTTCCCTCTGTTTGAATTTGTTCTCATATATATATTATCTCTCTCTCTCTCTCTCTCTCTCTCTCTCTCTCTCTCTCTCTTCTCTCTTTCTCTCTCTCTCTCTCTCTCTCTCTCTCTCTCTCTCTCTCTTCTCTCTTTCCCCCTCTTCTCTCTCTCTCTCTCTCTATATATATATATATATATATATATATATATATATATATATATATAGAGAGAGGGAGAGAGAGACAGAGAGACAGAGAGAGAGAGAAAATGAAGATTCTTATAATAGGAAATTTAACTACATAAGTTAGCTCTTAAAGTTTGACCAACCAATATTCCAAACCATGAAACAGGAGAAGGTTCGCAGTAGTTATGACAACATTACCAATGATTCAATGATAATCTTCACTGAGATAAATTATTATCTGCTAGATAGTGCATGAGTATTAGCAATTACAGAGACATCATTAGTAAGAATAGTTGAGTAATACTTAGTAAATCTGTTCACACGCATAAACTTATATCTCAGATACAACACATTACTGTCCACATTATATGACAGTTGTGTTATTGGTAAAAATCAAGGAGGACTATGGATGATTTCGTTCATCCAATCTTTATATTTTCCAACGGGACACTTTTCAATTTCAACGACTGTTGACAAGGCTAATTACGAAATTAAAAAAGTCTGTCACGCAGGGGCTGCGTAAACTAAGCAGGTTTCCCACGTGAAGTTATACAATAGAGAAATAAATCTCTTTACGAGAGCCGAAAAGTTACGGCAAATGGCCGAATTAGCTTTTGGCGGGAAATTCAGTCATGCGTTATCGGTCCACAATTAATAATAATCCAAATATCTCGGTTAGTATTCAAGATAGAGAATAAATGTACAGAACAATATTTATAGTAAATTTAATTTACAATAAGAGTGGTTCTATACAATATTTTGATCCGACGTATGGTAACGGAGATATTTCAAATTTTCGAAAATCCCCCTCTAAACCCCCCTCCCACTGGTCCGATTTCAGCCTTTAACGAACTTGATCTGTCTTTTTTATAAAACGTTTAAATATCGAGTTTGGTAACGATCAAACAAAAATTGAGACCGCAAGAGCGTTAACAGACAAAAAAAAAATATATATATATATGTATATATATATATATATATATATATAATTTTGAACGGACCTCATTTTCGTCATCTCCTGGGTAGGATCGATGGACATTTGAAGAAATTTTTCGAAAATCGCGTCATGAATACGACCTCAATTGCTGATTTCCCTTAGATAGAAATCTGCTAAAACCACATCAAGCTCATAGCTGTTTATAGTTATTAAGCTTACATTATTTATAAAATTTCTTTTAAAACTGTCGTGGTGCATCTCACATACAGCTTAAGTTGCAAATTCTGTTTACGAAGAGTTCTGACTAAGAGAGTAATTTGTCATCAATGTGTTTTATTCCTTTACTTGGGAAATCTCTTTAATTGAAGTATTTCCCGAGTAACTGGTATTTCTTTAATGAGTTGCTTCATTATATATTTTACGGTAGGACGGCTGCATAATACGCATTTTTCTAATAGACGAAAAAAAGGTCTTAAATAATTATTTTTTTTGCTGCACCGTGTAAAATAAAATTTATTGAAATTGCTCTTATTAATTTGCAAAGGAATGCCATAAATGTGTCATTTTGGTTCTATTGTTTCCATAGTTACTCAGTGGGCTAATTACATTAAGTTATGTAGACGATATTATATGTTGTAGATGAGCTACATACATAATTACTCGCCCGTTATAATGCACACGTGATCGGTACAGCGGTAACGGTATGACCAGGAACCATGCAGTAACCTCCCGCATACAGTTACTGCTATGCTCGCATTTTCTTTATATGAACCATCATGTTTTGTAGATCATTCATGCTTGAAACCCATTCAAACCACATCTAATGATTGTTTGTCTTGATCACGAAAGTTGATTTCATTTTTTTTTTTAACAGGCTTCAGTGAAGTTTCTTTTAATTCCGAGTAAAAAAAAAAAAAAAAAAAAAAAAAAAAAACAGTAGATAATTTTGTATCTATTCGTCTATTATCATCAATACAAAAAAAATTAAACTAGTACTATTATGTGCACAAATATAATATAAACATTTCAGTAAGTTAATATTCAAAATAGAGTATAAACGTATATAACAATATTTATAGTAAATTTAATTTGCAATAAGATTGGTTATATACAATTTTTCGATCCGATGCATAACAACGGAGATATTTGGAATTTTCTAAAATCCTACCCTCTAAACTCCCCCTCCCTCTGATCCGATTTCAGCCCTTAATGAACTTGATCTGTCTTTTTACATAAAACGACTCACTATCGAGTTAGGTCCCAAACAAACAAAAATTGCGACCTCTAGAGCTGTAACAGACAAATATATATATATATATATATATATATATATATATATATATATATATATATAATTTTGAACAGACCTCATTTTCGTCATCTCCTGGGTAGGATCGATGGACATTTGAAGAAATTTTTTGAAAATCGCGTCATGAGTACGACCTCAATAGCTGATTTCCCTTATGGGGAATCTGATAAAATCCTCCGCATAGGCTTTTCTTTTCCATAAAATGAAATTATCGAACTGATGACGTCATCTCACATTCTATTCTCTCTTAGTAGGAAATCTAAAAAAAGATAATTGAAAGTTAAACTTGACTTATTATATGCAGTGATAATAATCATATCCTATTGGTGGTCTAATTAAGACTGAAAATTAAAAAAAAAAAAAAAATAGCATTGAGTATAATAGAAATATATTTCCAGGATTATTCATTAACTGCATCACTGCATACAAATTACTTCTTTCTTTCAGGTTTACCTCGATTAACTTTCTCTTTCTGAAAGCAGTTGTATGTCTTTCTATAAATTTTACACATCCTGGTGAAGATGGCATTAAAGTCGATTTTCTTTGTAGCTATCGAATGAGCAACTTACTATAATTTAAAAGAACTGGTTTATTGAGCACTCTGAATTCAGTTCAAATAAGGGCTATTGAAAATAATACATTAGGTATTAATTACTGCCGAGCTCACTAACTGAAGTCTTTGGGCCTCAGCAATAAAAGGCGGTTAACTGTGAATATCCAACCCTATTTAATCGTAGTAGTGCGAAATGGACGTTAATGATAAACAATTTGTATCATTTATTCATGGACTATAATATGTCGTTCATAAAAACCAGCGTTTTGACCACTTTCAACAAAGAGTATCTATTTTTAAAAGTCCGTCGCACAGGGGCTGTGTCAGCTAAGCAGATTTTCCAATCTGGTATAACACACTCGTGATTTCATCACCACATATTTTCTATGTATATGTCGAGTAAAAAGGGGGTACTGTTGCTGAAGGCTGAAAACAAGAAAGCGCGATTAACTCGCTTTAGTTACGGAAAAATGTATAGAACAACAATTGTAGGTCATGAATAGCTTAACCCTCCGACAGGTGCGTCCTAGTTAATGGCACACTTGGGCGCGTTGGCTACAGGTGTAGCCATTGCTTAAAAATGATTTACATAAGAAAAAAATCGAATTTAATGAATTTTTATTATAAAACAATTTAATGTATACAATTTCTAAGCAATTATATCGGTGAACAAATCAAATCACTTTTTATTGAAGTGAATATTTTTTTTGTTTTAATGAAAAAAAATTAATATACTTTCTATAAGCAAAAAAACGTAATGGAACTTTATTTTATTAAAACTTATTAATGGAAAATAAAATACTATGTACAAAATATAGTAAATACATATACAGCCGCTTTTATAAACAGTCAGGACAAATTTGACACATATGATATTTACGTATATTTTTTTTACATTTTGCACAGATGTTTTCTTTTTCTTTGCCGGTACTTCACAGAAATTGCATCTTCTTATAGTGTCTTTAGGGATTATAATGGGTTGGGTATAATTTTCTGGCAAATTCAAGAGTTCCTTCGCTCGTTGCTACAACTTTGTTGGTATATCTTCCACCTCAGACTCCTCACCCGATGAAACTTCTCGCAACCAATGAAAAAGAATATGTGGATCACTGGTGCGTTTCACAGAACTGTGTTGGCTCGAGGAAAAAGCCATCTTAACTTTATTTGTTATGATAACTTTGAAAAAACAACAAAACAAAACGATAAACTGAAATTGCCAATTCTCGTAGCTGGACACACCGTTGGGCGCGTTGGCTACACCGGTAACACACTGGGAATTAAAGATCTGCTGTAAGCAGGGTCAAGGTCACTTGCATACTGACTAATAGACATATCCTGCCTAGGAAGGTATTAGTCCGCCAAAAGCTCCCAGCCCATGTATGCCCTTGCTACGAACATTTAAACTTTGTCATGGCTACACTCGTAGCGACGCACCTAACGAGGGTTAACAAGATTTGTTCTATAACATTTTACTATCCGATCCATAATAACGGAGATATTTCGAATTTTCGAATCACCCTCCCTCTTAATACCACCACTAGTCCATGTCCGTTTTATGCCAATATGATATATTTATATTTATATACATACTAGATTTGGTATTTAAGGTTAGAATAAACTGAATTATGATATAGCAGCTTATCCTGATTGTTTGTAATATGGCGTTAACAATTTGGAAAGGGAAAATATGTATATGACAACATTTATAGGCAATTAAATTTGCAATAAGATTGGTTCTATCCCATTTTTCGATCCGAATTTTTGAAATTCTTCCCCTCTAATTCCCTCTCACTCCAGTCCGATTTCCGCCGTTAACGAACTTCATCTTTAATTTTACATATACCGAATTTGGTAACGATTAAACATAAATTCTGACCACTAGAGCTTTAAGAGACAAATATATTATATACAATTTTGAAAGGGTCTCATTTTCGTTATCTTCTAGGAGGTAGGATCGATGGACATTCGAGGAAATATTTTGAAAATCGTGTCATGAACACAACCTCAATAGCTGATTTCCCTCAAGGAAAATCTACCGAAGTAGGATTAAAATTTTCTCCAAATGGTTGTAGAGAATCAAGTATAGCTAGTAAGTAGATGGCTTGAGATAGCTGCAAGCTTAGCCAAGATGCCTTCACTCCACGTCACAGGATACCAGGAATGCAACCTGAGTCAAATACCCTTGGGCAGTATGCCAACCTCTTCAGCTACTCCAACCTCTATGCACAAGCTGCTATAACCTATAGATTGTTGTAACCTTACACTCAGCTATTCACTAGCCAGTTCAAGCAAAATGTCTTAATATATAAGCGATGTTGGAATTGTTTTATATTTAACTTTAATTTTTAATTATTTTTTTTCCCCTTCAAAAGTCCTTAGTTTCGGGTTTCAAAGGTCCTTAGTTTCGGTTCAGTACTTTTCTATATCAACTAAGGTTCTACGTAATCGTTTGGTCTAAAGCTAAAAGGTTATGATGCTTAAAAAAAATGGTTATAGCAACCCATTGACATTTTCATAGAGAGGAATCAAATGATAACTTTGTGTCTTTTGGAATCAGATCCGATCCAATAAATCTATTTCAGATTCCCAGCAGGATTTTATTTGATAGCCACTTAGCTCTGATATGTATAATATTCAAGTAAAATTAATGTAATCATCGTGTAGGAAAACAGTCCTTCACGCAGGGGCTGCGTAAACTAAGCAGATTTTCCATGTGAAGTTTTACAATACAGAAATCTGCATATTGGTAACACAACACCGCCA
This sequence comes from Riptortus pedestris, assembly GCA_019009955.1. Taxonomy (NCBI): domain Eukaryota; kingdom Metazoa; phylum Arthropoda; class Insecta; order Hemiptera; family Alydidae; genus Riptortus; species Riptortus pedestris. The sequence goes on along the minus strand of CM032229.1, from coordinate 171,590,060 downwards.
TAAATAAATACAAAGGGTAATGAGAAATCTTTCAGTTAATTAAAATAAATTCCCAATTGAAACGGCTTCTGAATTGTAAGAATAATTTATATTTTAATAACTCAAATGTTAGTAGTCCAAGAACTAATGAAGGGGGGGGGCGGATGAACAGAACGTATTTGCATAAATCTCACAAAATAACGAAGGCAAGGTAAGGTTAAAAACGACAGGTTAGAAGAAGCTTCCGCCTGAGCCGAGAAATGACGAAGATGGCCGACGTAATCCGAACTATACCCCACCACAGACTTGATAAAAAGGCAAATATCTCGGTCAATATCCAAGATAGAGAATAAATGTATATAACAATATTTATAGTAAATTTAATAAGTTCTATACAATTTTTCGATCTGATGCATAATAACGGAGATATTTTGAACTTTCGAACATCCCCCCTCTAAACCTCCCCTCCCTCTGGTCCGATTTCAGCCATTAACGAACTTGATCTGTCTTTTTACATAAAACGGTTACATATCGAGTTTCGTAAGGATAAAACAAAAATTGCGACCGCAATACATATACATATACAAATACATACATATACAAATATATATATATATAATTTTGAACGGACCTCATTTTCGTCATCTCCTGGGTAGGATCGATGGACATTTGAAGAAAATTTTCGATAATCGCGTCATGAGTACGACCTCAATAGCTGATTTCCCTTAAGGGAAATCTGCTAAAAGGAAGATCAAGTTCGTTAATGGACGAAATCGGACCACTGGCTGGGGTGGTTGGTGGTGGGGGGGGGTATATCAATTAAAAATATCTCCATTATACGTCGGATCGAAAAAGCGTATTGAAATAATGTTGTTGTAAATTGAATATTCTATAAAAGTTATTATAGGAGTTTTTTTTTTTTCGCGATTATTAACCGAAATACATGCATTCTTCTAGTTTTCACGATTTAGTACTCCTACTCATGCTGTTATATCGTGAACTACTTTATTTGAAGCTTAAATGCCAAATATTGTTCTCGTTAAACTTTTATTTTGTGAGATAAAAGCATGTACGTTGAGTGATGACGTCGTCAATCATGATTTAACTGGGAGGAGGGGGATTAGAGGGGGAAATTCGAAAATTCAACACATCTCTGTTATTATGAGTCGGATCGAAAAATGTTTGGTTATGAGACCATTCTTGTTAAACTATTGATGCTGGGAAGTCGGGTTAGTTTAAGCAGCCCCGCTTGACGAACTTTTTTTATTTCATTTTTTTTTAATGTTTGGAAAATATTATGCTTCTTTCTGTCAACATTTATTACTACTTTCTCAACGGTGTTTACAAAGTTCTGATACTATTAGGAAACATGCTTATATGACGTATTCCAAAACATGGGGCTTTTGGTCAAATGAATCATTCATGTCATGTTTCTGTTCTAAACCACATGTTGATCCGGATAAGAGAGTTCAAGGAACTTTGACTATGAATCAGAGACAGTCCTTCTCTTAAAAGGGCTTGTGGAACACCAGAACCTTCATTTACCTATTTTACTGTAATAAACTATTGCAAAGCATTTCTCCTATTTCATGGTTAATTATCAGCTGCTCATGTGAAATTATGATTTACTAATTTAGTTGTTCCAATAGATTGTTTAAAAGATTCTTCCAAATTTGATTTATTCTTTAAGGCCTACAACATCTAATACCGAAACACTTTTAGCATTCTTTGAGCTATTCCATTTCACATCATGAAGTCTTTAATAAAAGAAGAGAGGATTGTATTTTTTAGTTACATGCATCATTTAAAGACGTATGAAATTATTTTTCTCCTAGATAAAAATGCAGTTTCAGAAGTTAGTAACATTTTTTACAGAATGAAACATTTTCATGAAATATATTATTAGGATCTTTTCTCTCCCCAATATTTTCTAAAGGAGCGAGAAAATAGTTATTTCCAAGCTCTGTTTGAAAATTAATGCTATAATTATTGCAATAAATGTACTACTCTATAGGAAGAAATTTCAAAAAATTCAAACTAACAGTGTAAATCATTGGAATATTAGTGGTAAGAGCTGTCATCATTTTAAACTCGCAAAATAATATTGAACATAAAGAACTTTCAAATGACATTGAAGACTTTGAAATTCTAATATTAACGTCGGGCTTTACAAAGGATCTAACCATCTTCAAAAATGTGTCTCCTCAAGTGCCTTTATCAATTTTATAATTTTTTTTTGCTCGTTAATTCTAATCGACTTTGAATGACTTAAGTGCATATATTCAAATATTACCATTTGCCAATATCGTGAAGGAATTGCATAAACACACAATAAAGCGCTCTGCATGCTTTGTTATTTCATTCTAATTGAAGAAAATTATGAGTGTAATATCTGACTTGAAACTTTTGAAAAGAATTTTAATAATTTGACTCTTTATTTTGAGCAACACTGCAAATTCCGTTTATGGTCATTTCTTCAAAGTAGTTTTTGAGCGCCTAAAAATAGCCGTTGCGATCCTGTAGCCTTAGACATTTTTTCCCTGTTCGTCCTTATCCACTGTGTGCCATACTTTACCTTACGGGAGAAAAAGCGCGATCTACTGACACTATTGTGAGCCGTATTGTTATGTGTTAGGATATTGTTACGCTGGATTATAAGAACTGGCCCACCAGCCCGTTAGCTCTTCACAGATCCCTTCCATTGATGACCTACCGCTGGGCGTATCTCCGACATTTTCTTACTGCCCTAGACATTCTTATTACGTTTATTAGTCTCAAAGGAGTTCAGTAGAGCACTAAGTGCGGCTGCATAGGCCACTGGGACGACTGGAAATATCAACAGCCATTTTTGGCGGTTCTAAACGGACCGGCCTTGTTAAGTTAATCCAACGAGATTGGTTTTTAGCAGATTTCCCTTAAGGGAAAGCAGCTATTGAGGTCGCACTCATGACGCGATTTTCGAAAAATTTCTTCAAATGTCTATCGATCCTGCCCAGGAGACGACGAAAATGAATGAGGTCCGTTGAAAATTATATATATACACTCAACCGCAAAAAAAACCGGACACTTCATTTTTGTCGTATTAAAAGCTAATTTTCAGCAATTTTCTTTATTAGAGTATTCTAGTTATTACAGAGTCTAAGTCCATTGAACTAATCCCTTCAGGATTAGTAAACAATCAGATAAAACTCAGATTAGATTTATTTGTCGTGAAGTTGATCTATTCTAAACTGTAAGTAGTTTTTCGGACATTTAAACATCTTTAATTATTAACCAAGCATTTTCTTTAATTAATGTTTTATTTTAATGTCGGTCCAGAATAATGGGTCTTTCAAACTTAGATGGAAGGCCGGAGCTTACGTTACATTGCCGAAACGCTTGGGGTAGCGAAGTCTACCATTCACTGTAATAAAAATGAAGAATAATTATTTATTTTTTAAAATGTGTTAATTTATCTTTTTATTTTGTATTTTTTGTAAACAATCAATAAAAATTATTCACTTTTGACAGATTTTGTTTAAATAACCTACAGATTAACCAATTATTTTAATTAAAAAGATTAATATACATATATATTAAGTATTTAACAAAATTATAATACTAAATCTAAGTGTCCGGTTTTTTTTGCGGTTGAGTGTATATGCCTGTTAACGCTCTAGCGGTCGCAATTTTTGTTTGATCGTTACCAAACTCGATATTTAAACGTTTTATGCACAAAGACAGATCAAGTTCGTTAATGGCTGAAATCGGACCAGTGGAAGGGGTATATAGAGGGGGATTTTCGAAAATGCTAAATATAACCGTTACCATACGTCGGATCAAAATATTGTATAGAACCAATCTTAATGGAAATTAAATTTACTATACATATTGTTGTATTCATTTATTCTCTATCTTGAATATTAATTGTGATATTTGCATTTTTATGAAATGAGGGCATACAACGGACGATTTAGTTTCCCGCCAAAAGCTAGTTCGGCCCTTTGCCGTAACTGTTCGGCTCTCGTATGGAGATCTCTCTATTGTTTAACTTCGCGTGGGAAATGTGCTTAGTTTACGCAGCCCCTGCGTGACGGACTTTTTATCTCATACTTCCTCAGTATTAACACTCAAAAAAAATAAATTGAAACGAAAAAAATAATGCCTATATCTATCGTTAATGGGTACAATTATTATACCTTGAAGGTCTAGTTTATATATTTTCATTTACCCTTTAATACACAGTTCATGAATTTATATTGTCATTGTATTTACTATACTAAAATATATTGGGGCTCAGGTTTGCCATGCGAGTTAAAGCGTTGACCTTAATCTCACATGGTAAACCTAGAGTGGCGAGTTCGATTCTCGCCTGGGCAAAGGAAATTATTTAGTGAGGAAATTCATTAAATAACTTCCTAAAATCCCACCCTGGCTAGAAAAGGGTGGTAAATTGTAGATAACCCGTCCCAATTAGCCTGAGTTGCAAAAAGTGGACGTTAATAAATAAATAAACTAAAATATATTGTGTTCATAAATAGAGTTATATCATTAGATATTTTCTTTCCCTGATCCCTTCATTAGGAATTCGTTCCAGGTGTGTTCCTCGGCTTGTCACCAGCGATGTTGGGTTTGATCTAACACTGGGATGTTTGTGAAATATCGAGTATTGTTTAGAACAAATAAATAGTTAGAACTGGAAACTAAATAATCCAAATATCTCGGTTAATATTGAATATAGGGAAAATATTATACCGACAGTTATAGGTAATTATATTTACAATAAGATTGGTTATATATAATATTTTTCAATCTGACTTTTAATAATGGAGATATTTCAAAATTACTCTCTCAAAACAACCGAACCACTGTTAACGAACTAGATCTTTAATTTCCTTGAAACGCTTTTTATCGAGGTTGGTACGGATTAGACAGTATTTGCGACTGCTAGAGTGGTATAAGACAAGTATATATACATCATTTTCGTCGTCTACTAGGTAGGATTGATGGGCATATGTTAGTGGATATGTGGCGTATGTTATGTGCAGCCGAAATTAGTACTTTGTAGCTTGAAAGACATGTGATACATTTATTTATTTTTTTTGAGGTTGAGCTAGTAAACAGTATTTTTAGGTATCAAATTAAAGCTGCAGATGAAATATTTCTTAAATTTCGTGTTAGTTACTGGTTTGAATCAACATGATAGGCCTTAGAGGAACTCTCACAAAAGGCACTGGCCTCCAGAGGGTTCAATACTGGTGTTGGCGATACTTCAAAATTAATTTTAATTAATAATGGCAGATTTATTTTGTCAACAGTCATTCGCTTTATTATGAAAAAGAAAAGACCCAATAAATTATAGCAAGTTTTTAAACGGCATAATAAACCCTTTATCGTTCACTGTAGAAAGTAGATGACTATAAGTAAGCGTCTTACTTCTGTAAGACATTATGAATCAGTATTACTATACTGACATAATTAGCAGATTATTTTTTTCAATTACATTATATAAGACATACAGCCAAATAGATATATAATTGCGAGTTTGTATGAAAGCTAAATGACGGATAGGAAATGACGGATATTAAATCGTAGCCTCGTTGTTTTTAATTTTGCAGCTTTCCCTTTTAAGAAAATACATCTTTTTCCCACGATAATTGAGCCCTGAGGGTAATAACCATCATATCCCCTATGAAGAGCATTATTGCAGTTAATTTCAGTGAATGTGCTCAATTTTATTACTGTAGTAGGAGAAAATGTATTGTTAAGGACGCTTAGTTGTTCTTCTAAGCGCATTTCATTGTAGTTTCGTATTTTTGTACGTTCAATTAAACATTAATTTCTAAGATATTTACTATATACTCAGGTGAAAAAAATTGAACACTACCAAATGTGTGTTATATATATTTAGTGCAGTTAAAACAGGAAATTAATTAACTTCTTAAATGGCCAATTTACTAAGGAAGAAAGTAACAAGTTTAAAATTTTTCAAAGTCAGCTAATACTATTTTCTATGAACCCACACAATTTCCAGAATTTCCTCCTGTTTTAGCCATCAACCTACTTGAGGTTGAATATCCAGCTTAGAAAAGAAAAAAAAATTAAATTTTGGGCCGCCTGGGCCTTATTTGTGACATTAACTAGGTCGAATCGCTGAGCATTTGAAGAAAATTTTGAAAAATCATTTTCCAATACTAACTCAATACCTTATTTTGCTTAAGGGGAATCTGTTGAAAGGAAGTTAGTATGTGAATCCATAAGAAAAGAATCTTCAGGAATCATTAATGCTAATCACATCGGATATCTATTATTGGCCATGACTAGAGGTTGATGCAGAATGTACTTGAAATACAGGAAGGCCGTCAGTTGGAGAAGCCACAGTTATTAAAGATGATGCCATGGCTCGTGTGTATCTTTTTTTATTTTTTTACTTCCATTCAGGAAGCCATTATTACTATTAATATCTACTGGTGAGAAGAGGTTTCATTATAAAATCTTACTTCAACCATCGTTCACCATCAAAATCAGGTATAGCGAGGATATATATTGAAGATTGTTAAACGTTAAAAATTGTGGGGCGAAGTTTGGTTTCATGCAGAGAAGGTGGATATGGTTTGCTGTCAGGGAGAAATTCTCTTTGAAATTTTTGTATTATTTGTTTATATTATAGTAATATTTTAAGCATTTTTAATTTAATATTTTCGGTAGCCCGTTCCCTTGGGCAGTGAATGGCAAAACTTCATACAAGTACTAACAGCATATGAATTCAAGATTTGTCAGACTAAGTTTTCGTAAGGATCCTAATTTTTATTTTATAATATATTGGTATCCAAAACTAAAAAAAAAAAACAAAATTGCTATAATACTGATGAAATGCAATAAATAAATGTTATATTCCAATGTTATGTGCCATAAACAAATTTTTATGTTATCACTATCTTTAAATTAATTAATAAAAAGTTTATGAAGGTTTCAGTAGAGTTAGAAAGTTAACTTACTTCACTGAGGAAACTTCCTAACTAAAGACTTGTTCGTTGGAAATATTAAGTGTAATCGAATTTAGGTACTCCCGTTAAAAATATATAAATACTGTAACAGGCTGAAGAACGGATAAGTGTAGGAGAAAATAAAATCTCATTTTGTCACAACGTGACTTCCTGGTACTGCTATGACATTAAATAAACAAAATATTTAGTTGTGCATAATTTAAAATGATTTCCATAATTTTCAGATGTTTTGTACCTGTAATGAGTACGAAAAAATTTACAATTTTTATGTCCATGAATATGTATGTACCTACGTATAGGCCAAAATTAGTAAAAATATGTTCATTATTATTTATCAATGACCACTTTGTGCTACTAAGGATAATTGGGGCGGGTTATCTGCAGGTTACCACCCTTTTCTAGCCAGGGTGGGGCGAATGATTTTATTTCATGGATTCTTCACGAAATAAATTCCTATTGCCCCGGCGGGAACCGAACTCTACGTTTACCACGGGTTTATTATTGCTAGTTGAAAATATTTTTAAGGGAGGTAAAAAGAGACCTGAAACCCGAAAATTATCGCGATTACAATATTTCCTTTTTTTCGTACATGAACGTAACAATGCACATTATTCGTGCTTTTTAGCAGATTGCCCACAGGGCAAATCGGCTATTGAGGATGTACTCATTATGGGATTTTCGAAAAATGTCTTCAAATGTCCATCGAGCCTACCCAGGAGATAACGAAAATGAGGTCCGTTCAAAATGTTATGTATTTGACTCATGCAACTACCTCATGTGATGACGTCATCAATTAAGATTTTTGTTCTTAATTCTTCTAAACACGAAAATGTTTATTTGATCTATACCACGCACGATATTTAGACGTTTTAGTCAACAGTAAAGATCATGTTTGTTATTTATAGAAATCGGACCTGGCCGAAGAGCCTTGGCTTAGAGGGGGAGGGATTAAAAAATTCAAGATATCTTCGTTATTATGAGTCGGATCATAAGATGTTATGGAATCAATCTTGTTAAACTTTTTATTTACTACAATTGTTGCTCTGTACATTTTTGGTTACTAAAGTATTAAGCGAGTTATTTGTCCTTGTTTTCTGCCTTCAGTAACCTCCCTTCTGCTCTTCGGTTTCATTACATGGTATTGGAGAATACGTGGTGATATGAGATCACAAGTGTCATACCAGCACTCAGGAAATCTGCTTCGTTTACGCAGCCCCTGCGTGACTGACTTTATTTTCGACTTATAGACCACACATGTTGCCATTGGCCTAAGTAGTTCTCCTTAGCCCATTCACGCCAATTAGAGAAGTTTACATTATGACTTACAGCCTAGTGTCCATGAGGGAAGGATGTAACAGTACTCCCTGGGCATTAACTGTTCAAATCCACCGAGGTTAGATTAGGAAACTCTTGATGTCTTAACATACCTCTAATTTATCTGAGGTTCTATGTCCTGCCTTGTGAAACCTTCCCTTTCTTTCCAGTAGAGAGAGGCATTACTACATAAAGCCTCCTTATTTACAGTTTAGTCTGATAAAATGAATGGCGAATTTATAAAAGATAACATTTTAAAAGTCTTCAAAATATCTTACTGAAAAACATATTTAAGCGTTATTAAAAAGTACTTAGTATGATTTGTTGTAGAAACTGTTAAGTACCTTCGTTTCATTATACGCTTAATGTTGAATATGGTTTATTTTTTATTTATGTTTTATTTTTTACTTTTTTATTTTTTAAATTGAAAGTAATGATTAGATAATAATATTCTAATCTAAGTAGTATTTACTACATTTATTCGTAATCATAATTTATTGACAATTAAAAGCCTTTAAATACATAAATAAACATTGATATTTTTTACAATAAACACTGATGTATATTATTAAACATTGATATGTCATTTAGGATGATTTTTCAATGAAGTCGCTTTACCTTCTAAACTCCATTGAAACGTTGGTAAACTTTCCATTATTTAATTGAAAGATTGGGATATTACAACAATTCGATTATGACAAGCCACATTGATGTATTATATTTGCTTATTACATTTTATTATTATAACTATTTTTTTTTAGTTTAGGGTGTAAATATATTAACATAAAATATAACATAAGTTAGCCCAACAAATCCTTAGCCTTGATAACATGTACTGTTAATACTCGTATGATTTATTTCCCATTCACTACCAATGGAAACGGGCTTTCGAAAATATTAAAAGATTAGCAGGACATGAAGTCAAGATGAAGGATTATTTTGACTTCTTGTGTTATTAATACACTACATGAAACTCACCACCTTCGTCCTTTGATAGTCAGTATTAGTCATAAACGCCAACACGCGTGGGTTGTGTAAACTAGACAGCATTTCCACGTGCTTGTATAACACATTGAACTCATCTCACCACATACTCTCTACTTCTATGTGAAATGAGATGAGAATGGGGGGGGAGGGGGTACTAAATAAAGGCTGACAACTTAAAAGTTAGAATAACTCCCTTAATACTTGAGTTATGAAAAAAATCATGAAATTTTTACGATCTGACTTATTGTAACGAAGATATTTTGAATTTTTGAAGCTCGATTTCAACTATTAACGGATATGAGATTGAGAGCTGCATGAAACGGTTAAATAACGAGTAAGCTACAGATTAAATAAACATTTTGGAGTCAAGAACATACAATTTTAATTGACGGCGTCACCAAACAATGGATTTGCGTGTCTCGCATAACAATATTAGTATTTTGACTTAGAATAAAGTCGTTCATGATATATCAGCTTGTTAAGATGTCATTAGTAGGAGCGGAGGTTACTGAAAGCTAAATATGTAAAAATCCAAAAAACTCCGCTAGGGTTCATGATAGAGAAAACATGTATATAACAACGTTAATAGGTAATTCATTTTTCATTAGGTATACACAATTTTTCGATCCAAATTATAATAACGGACATATTTCAATTTTTTTAATTTCTTCACGATAAACCCCAGTCCAATTTTCGCGTTTATTGAACTAAATAATATAAATAATTTTGACGGACCTCCTATGTAGGATCGATGTACATTTGTGGAAATATTTCAAAAATCACATTATGAGTGCAACTTCAATAGCTGATTTTCCTTGAGGGAAATATGCTAAAACTCTCTTCATTGCCAACATTTTCACAAATTAATTTTTAACGCCAATGCTTAAAAATTCATATTTTTTAGTAATTATTTATGACTTTGAAATAAATAAATCTAATGTTGAGAAAGAATTACAGAAAAAAATATTTTTTTATCTTTCTAATTTTAAGAATTGGTATACTGTTTGAAAGTTACTTGATACATTTAATGATACAATTTTTAATTCTGGTTTTTAGCTATATTTTCAACAAGAAATGCCCCCTTAGAGAGTTGAATAAGTCCTGAAAGTAGAATAAATTGTTTAAATTAGTCTCGCTAGCCAATTATTACTTAATTGAAACAAAATGTATGAATTAAAAATGTTCCGGCGTGAAATTACTTAATATAAAAATAGATTGTAAATATGCCATATTTTATGCTGTGCATTGTTCTTTAGTCCCAAGATAAATAAGACCATCTTCTTGTGTAAACACATTGTCCTTTATTTTTTCATTGATGGAATGCTTCGAAAGAAATAAATTGAAAGTTTTTCATGGCCAAGGGTGTTAGAATTCGCCTTTAACCTTAAACACAAAGGTATTATCTCCCCTGCTACGGCGCTAATCGAAAGAGGGGAGAGAAAAAAAAAAGGTCGGGAGGATAGAAAGAAAGGGAATAAGGGAAGAAAGAGGGATAGAGGTTTGTTCCCCTAAGGTAACAGGAGAGCACCTCCTATAGGAGTTAACTTCGGGTTATTGTGAGACAAATGATCTTGCGAGCTCCTGTCATTTGCTGATAGCCTGGTCCTTTATCTAACCGCCATCCTCTATCGGAGGCAGATGACGATAGTGATTGATGGCTGCTGGGAGGGGAGAAGAAAATATCTAAGCCCGTCACGCAGGGGCTGCGTTCACTGAGCAGATTTCTAGCGCTCGACATGTATTTGCATTTATCTCAAAAAGTAAAAGTTCAAAGTGAACAATATTTGGTATTTAAGCTTCAAATAAAGTTCTGCGAAATATACCATCATATTGTTAATGTGAGACGAGTAGGAGTGGGGGTTTACTGAAGCCCGAAAACTAAAAAATGCAAATATTTCGGTTAAAAATCGAGTTAATGAAAAAATATACATAACAACATTTATAGAACATTACATTTGCAATAAAATTGTTTCTGTACAATTTTCGATCCGACGTGCAGTAACAGAGATATTTCGAATTTACGAAAATCCCATCTCTAAACCCTCTTCGCACTGGTCCGATTTCAGACATTAACGAACTCGATCTTCCTTTTTACATAAAACGATTAAATATCGAGTTCGGTTATGATTAAACAAAAATTGCTGCGACCGCTAGAGCGGTTACAAACAAATATATAATTATGAACGGAACTTATTTTCAACATTTGAGGAAATTCTTAAAAAAAGCGTCATGAGTACGACCTTAATATCTGACTTCCCTTTAATATAACGTCACGGTGTTCGTTCTTAATTATTATTATTATTATTTATTAACGTCCACTTTTTGCAACTCAGGCTAATTGGGACGGGTTATCTACAGGTTACCACCCTTTTCTAGCCAGGGTGGGATTTAGGATGTTATTTAATGAATTTCGTCACTAAATAATTTCCTTTTCCCAGGCGAGAATCGAACTCGCCACTCTAGTTTTACCATGTGAGATAAAGGTCAACGCTTTAACTCGCATGGCTAACCTGAGCCCCTTCGTTCTTAATTAAGCGATAAGAAATAGATACTTAAGTATATGTGTAGTAATTATGTTATAGATAATGAGCAGCATTACACGCCATTAACGATTTAATAATGCCTCAGCGATCGTTGTCCACTTACGATTGAAACAGAAATTAATTTACATATCATATTGGAGGTTATACTTTATTCTTCAATAATTCTTGTAATTAATTAGCATAAACTTCAGACTACTATGGCATATCAGTAGGCGTTATTATAAGTTTACATCCTTTTCTAACTATAATGAGATTACGAATTTAATTTGAATATACATACGGCCATACATGTGAGTTTGATTCAACCCTACTGCAAATTTTCCAGAAGTATTAAGCCTATCTGCTTTAACACAGTTTACTACGTTACTCAGAAGAAAACGTTTGCACAGTAGAAATTCCGTCACCTGGAGGCTGCATAGATAATCATATTCCCGAAAAAGTCCGTCGCACAGGGGCGCGTTAACTCAGCGGATTTCCCACGTTCGTGACGTATTTGCATTTATCTCAAAAGGTGAGGTGAGTGCAATGTTTCGTATTTACGCTTCAGACAAAGTGTTCCATAATATATCAGCTTGTCGTTAATAAGACATGAGCAGGAGTGGGGGTTTACTGAAGGCCGAAAACTAAAAAATGCATATATCTCGGATAGAAATCAAGATAGCGTAAAAACGTACATAACAGCATTTATAGAACATTACATTTGCAATAAGGTTAATTCTATAGAATATTTCAATCCCTCTCTAAACACCCCCCCCCTCCTTCTGGTCGGATTTCAGAGAACAGACAAATATATATATTCAGTTTTGAACGGACCTCATGGCCTGTCCTCTGGGTAGGATCGATGGACATTTGAGGAAATGTTTTCAAAAATCACGCCATGAGTATGACCTCAATAGCTGATTTCCCTACGTCACACTCTATTCATCATTTAACATTAGTCACAACCCTATGCAAACTTATAATTTAAGTTTGATGATATAATTTGTTTCGGTTTTTTATGTTATTTATTAACGTCCATATTATGTTACTAAGGCTAATCTACAGGAGTAGATACTGGTTACTACCGTTTTCTTGCCAGGTTGGGAATTTTATATATTGGGTTCGTCGCTAAGTTAATTCCTATTGCCCACATGGGAATCGAACCAGCGGCTCTAAGCTGACCAAGTGCATCAAGTCCCACGGCTAACTCACTTGGCTAACCTGAGCCGTAGATAATAGCTTAAATGGAAATCCGTATATATTCGAGTTAGAGAAAAATGTACCCAAGAAGAACTTTATTAGAAAAATTACGAATAAAAATTCTTTCTATTTGAAGCTAATTAGTAGACATATTTGCAAATTAAGTCTTCTCGTTCCCCAAGTAATTAATGTCAACATAAAAAACTGGAGAACTGTATTTGTTTGGAAAATTAAGGGGAAACCCCCGAATTCTAGGACAATGGGAACGTTATGCAAGTAAACGAAAATAATTGCACGACCTTACTCAAAATATGTTATTCTAACTGTAAAATACCGTACTTCAATAAGTTTTATCTCCAAATTATGTTCCTATGTATAGACTGCTTTCCTAAATCACCCAGCAATAAAATGATGGTGGAGTAAGTATCACTGTTTAAAATGTCAGTTTCTTTGGGGTTTTCCGCGGAACTTTGTGAAATTCTGTCTGATGAAACTTTGTGGCAGTGACCTTAATACCTTTTTAGGCATAGCAAGCTGCATAGATCGAATCCCGTTAGATATCATTGGTTGACTCATGCTGTACAGTATATGTAAGCTGATTTCTTCTTTGGCATTCTGAATATTGCAATAGCATAATAACACATATCCATGGATGGCTCAAAGGTTGAGATACCTGGGTAGAGGGAGCAAATTGAAGTATATGCTAGATATATAGTGTACCAAATAAATTAGTTAGATATCTGCTAATAATAAAACAGTTAATATTTTCATTACTTTTATTTATTTTTCATTTTTTTCCCTTCCTGTCTCGCCTTTCATAAGTTTCTAAGGACCTCACTGGACTCCCATAATACCCCCATGTGAACAGTGAACAAAAGTCTATGAATTGGTTGCAATGTTAAACTAAAAAACAAAAATAAAACATAGCTCTAAGTAGCAAAATATGTTATTTTTGAAATCAGACAGTTCCAACGAGTCTTACTGCCTTTCCCGACATCAGGTTTAAATTTAACACCTTCAGAAATAGTAAATTATTGCTCTGTGGTTTAGACCTTTTGGTATCAGGAGGAAATATTTACTGCGCTTGCTTGAGCCGTGGTTACGATATTCAACTGAAGAAAGAAGATTTTATCTATGTAAATAAAACCTAACTAATGGTGATTGCATCTTTTTTTTTATTTATTTATTTATTTTTTTTTTTTATAGCATTTGCTTATTACCAACTTTAGCACCACTTCACTTAGCAACGATTTCAAGCCTGGCCTTGACTATAAATGAACATCGCAGCAGACATTTTCAAAACTAGTAATATTTCTTCATTGCAGTTCTCGAATCGAGTTTACTTAGTTTTCTAAATGGTTTTCTGGCCCTGATCAGATAACTCCAAATACATATTTATAGTAGAGAAACAAAATATTGCTGAATATGCGCACTATCTAAGACTCTTCTCAACTTAAATGCACAAATTTAATTTTAAATAACTGGCATCTCTGTGAAAAGGCGAATTAAAATATTTGCGATTTTTTGGTGAGCTTTACTGTTTACTGGTGTCACATATGTCGGTGAAGATCGTCGTTACTGGCTGATGATCGAGTACATCTGGCAAGCGCTTTCTATGCGAAGACACCATCTTCAAGCTTTCTAGAATTGTACTGAGTTAGACGTCCATTAGCCAGTAGGTTTTATACGTCTGTTCACCCTATTAGGTAGTTTACGTTTTAGTATGTGTCTGTTTGCTTACATTAGTCAGACTAGTCACCGACAGATATGACACCAGTATCATTTATTGGCGGTTCTAACCATATATTTGATTTACTGTTTACCTTACTTTACTGTCATCACGTAAGTTGTAATCACTGCAGTTGATATATATATAGAAGATCATGTTTAAGAGTTAATTTTCTCCCTTTTGATTAAAAAAAAAAAAATCATGCTAAACAATATTAAAGGAAGTAGAGTCAGAAATTATCTCCAAAGTATTCAAACAAAAAATATATATATGAACCCAATTTTTAGCAGATTTCCCTTAAGAGAAATCAACTACTGAGGCGTACTCATAAAGCAGTTTTCGAAATTTTTCTTCAAATGTCCATCGATCCTACCTAGGAGATGACGAATATGAGGTGCGTTGAAAACTGTGTATATATATATATATATATATATATATATATATATATATATATATATATTTGTCTGTTACCGCTCTAGCGGTCGCAATTTTTCGATATTTAGTCGTTTTATGTAAAAAGAAAGATCAAGTTCGTTAATGGCTGAAATCGGACCAATGGGAGGGGGAGTTTAGAGGGGAGGATTTTATAAAATTCGAAATATTTCCGTTACTATACGTCGGATCGAAAAATAGTATAGAATCAATCTTATTGCAAATTAAATTTACTATAAATAATGTTATATACATTTATTCTCTATCTTGAATATTAACCGAGATTTTTGCATTTTTATGAAATCGGGGCAGATAATGGATGAGAGTAAAATTTCACGTGGGAAATCTGCTTAGTTTACGCAGCCCCTGCGTGACGGACTTTTTTTCTTTAGTCATCTTTCAAACGAAAATAAAAACAACAGTAATTAAAGCCCACCGATTGTGAAGTACAAACGTAAATTGAGGTGCATTTAGTAGCTTTGTGTCTTGCGCATTCTATTAACAAGTTTCTTATATGAATCTTTCTTGTTTCAAGCTGTTTCTTAAGTAACTAACAGGTTTTCAACTAAATAATTTTATATTATGATTTTACCTTTATAATAGGAAGGGCTTCTAATTATTATATTAAGAATCAAACCTATTAAATTTTTCATTGATTAAGTACATTTTTGGCTTTGAAGAAATTCATTATTTGTTTTGTATTTGTCGTTCCGTGTCTCGCACTGCAATTCTAGAAATTTATAATTTTTAGTTTTAATGGCGTACCTAATGGAACTTGTAGAGTGAGAGCTTATGGCTACATTAGGAATACTGTTAGCTGTCTGTATTCATTAAAAGATAATAATGACTTCTATTTATTTTATTCCATATTGTAATGTGCAACTTATATTTCCATATCAACCATTTATATTTATTATACTGTACATAGGGGTTAATTTATTTATAGATGTATATTTATCGTTAACATTCATTTCTGAAGCAGTTCGTGAATGTTTTCAAAAAGCATCTTGAATGCTCCTGGACTTTCTATAAGATGACCAAAGAACGTTGCTGGTTTTTGAAGCAGGGAGAATTGAAGCTTGGCTCTGAAGTAGCGTGGGCACTCAAGGATGTTAAGCTTCACGGACTCTGGTTCTCCGAAGCTACAGACAGGATCTTATTTTATGTGAAGAAAACACAGGTTTTGAAGATATCCCATTCAAAGAGTGAAACAGGGATGGCACCCTCACATTATTTGTTAGACAATACAAGGTTGCCTATTTATTTTTGAACTGACTTTTACAAGAAAAATTAATAGTAATGAATGAAGTCTAAACAGTGAGATGGAAAGTAAAGTTTCCCAAAATATTACGAGGTATCTGAAAAGTAATTTTAAATGGCATTTTCCTCTATGAAGTAGTTCTGATAGGTCATGTGGTCATCATAACACTTCCTTCATAATTTTTGGTATTATCTGTCAAAATTTGCTGGTTCTGAATTTTAATAGCTCCTCAATTGCCTCGATTGGTTGATGGAAGCTGAACACTTGGAAAACAATTGTTAGTTCATCGTAACCCATTAATAGCACTGTTCGACAATTTATAATGGGAAGGTAAAACTAAGTACATTGAGTTACAAGCCTAGGGGAAAACTACTATATATGTATATTTAATTCGGTAGATTTTGATAAAATTTGTAACTGTACAAAAAATAAGGAAAGAAAATAACACGTACACACAAATTGACGGTTTGAGTAAAGTATTTTATGACTGCGTTTAAGAAGAATGGCAAGAGGAATTTCTGTGATTTTGTTGTCCGTTATATGTATTTACGTAAGTATTCTCACTGACTCACAATTCATAAACAACTTTTCCTGTTAAACAGTGTTCCGCTAGCATACCAATCATGTGCATAACGGTATCTTTTGGTATCTAAATATACTATCATGTTTCTTAGGGGATGACCACTTTTGGAAATTCTGTATGTATAGAAGAATATTAGCGGCATTACCAGCATAATATACGGTGGACATATTAACTATCTTCCGCTTCAAATTGTGACCAGATAAATAATTATTATGTCACTATCAAAGTATAAACATTTACTAATGAACGAATGAAAACATCTCAATAACGGTGATATGAGTATTTCGAAGTAATATAGGAATTTGATGTTTGTATAAGCAACTTTAAAAATATAATCCAAAATTCTGAATTGGTATTCTGGCAGGTGGAAATGACTTCTAATTTAGGTAGATGAAAGAATTGGCTACGCTTCCACTGTAACAATTTAATGTGTCGTTTTAATAAATTGTTACAATGGAAACGTAGCCACTTTTTTCATCTACCAACATAATCCAAAATTTATGTGATTCCGTGAGTATGAAATGGATGAATTGGAGCTCATATTAACCATGTAGTTTAGTATCTTTACAATGTTCGAATAAAATAACTAACCAATTATATATTCCGTACACAGAAATAAAATAGTTAAATCAGACAATTTAAAAAGCAATTATTCCTCTCTCTTCTCCCGAAATTCGGTTATAAAGGTAATTGTATTAATTCAATTTTGTCCGACTAATTATTCGACCTCACAAGAAGGCGTTTCCTGAAGCTGGATGAATAGCCGTCTACAGAAGTAGACTGGTATCAAGGAATTTTATTCAATGCTAGTAAGGCAGGGGATTTATAGAATAGAAATTTTAGTTTTGAAGAATAAATGAAAATAAGACCCTAGGCAATCCCCTCTCCGTTGTTTGACACAAAGTGAATAATTCAAACCATAATCATGGATAGCGTTTATTAGAATTAAGTATTATCTATAATGTACATATTTCCTGTCAGAAGCCAATCCGAGATTGTGAGCTTAGTTGTATACATAATAGTAAATTTGAGTATGATGCAATATTACATATTGAGTAGAAATTGAAATATTACTCATAATGTAATCAACTTTGCCCAACAAATTGTACTTACAATTTTCTCTTTTTTCCCAGGATTATGCATCGAAAAGAGGTGGTCAGGAAGCACTGCTAGAGGCTATGAACACCAAGTACTACTATTACACAAGGACGAAGGGACTGTTCAGGACATGTTTCCCTAAGGAGAGACCGCCTACAGGTATTTACAACCCTTATTTTATTTCAAATTTACTAATGTATTATTATTAAATTAATTAAGTAAAAGTAAAAAAAAAAAAACTATAAATACAGATTTAAACTTATTTTAATTATTTTTAAATCTTTAGTCAAATATAATTTATTTCGGTTCTTATATTTAAAATAATTGTTTTAATTTTAAGTTTTGTTTCCATTATTTATTGTGATAATTTTATTATTATTTATGAAACTTATATTATTATTTTATTGTCATAATTTTCAATCCTTCATTCTTAAATCGTAAAGGTAGACCAGAAGGTTCTGGGAGCACTAAACTGTATTTATAAAAGAGCAACTTAAACGAATGTTAAAACAGTAACTTACCGTGGTTACTCAATAATGCCTTTAGCGGTTTATTGCCCAATGCTAGTAACAAATATTAAAGACAGTTACTACTGTAGTTGTAAATTAAACAGTAAACCCTAAAATCTTTATATATATAATTCTACTGTACGTGTGTATGTTACTGAACTCCTCCTAAACGGCTGAACCAATTTGAATGAATTTTTTTGTATGCGTTTGGGTGACGCCCTGAATGGTTAAGATTCGCAAATCATCCCGGCAGATGGAGCAGGGGTGGGGGTTGTTAAGAGAGACCTAAAATTAAAAATAACGATATTTCGTTTCCTATTATTTTTTCGGTAAAGATGCACAAGGTAAAAGTTGTTTTTTGTGTTATTAAAAGTAGCTCTTGTTTTATACATAATATTATTAAATTTAATATCCTAATTGCTAGAAATATCATACAGGACAACGTCTGTCGGGTCCGCTAGTATATATATAAATCTAAAATCTATAATAAAGCTTGTTGTGAGGAAAATGATGTGGCAGTTACTAAGCAGTATTTATTTCAACAACTGTTGTTTTTATACAAATGTTTTGACTTCATTTATTCGGATTTGATTAATGAAGTTTTTCAAATTTTTCTTTAGCGTCTTCAGAAGTTAATATATTTTGTTTTGTGCTTCTCCTGACATTTTGTAAGAGAACTGAATGAGGTTATGTACTGGGAAGAGTTTTATTAAATTTTTATTATTCACTTACTTTAATTGGACCTAACCATTTCTAACAGCCTTTATGACGACAAAATTTATTTTTATTTTATAACCCCATAATTTTATGAAAACGAAGTTGCTCTCCATAGAACTATGCTTTCTTTGGATGTGTACGCCATAGCAGATTCAGAAATGAACAAAGAGAAAGGACATTCTAATCACACAACATTCTTGGACAGTTCTAGAACGAGCATTTTAATATTTATCGGATATTACCACGCGTGAAAGTCTGGGAAATACCAATATGAAACATACAACTAAGGATTTAGTTAATATTGTGGGATTATTCTAGTTTTTAATGAGTTGTCTTATCATGAAGATTGTATTAATTCTTACTGTGGATTATGACAAGATTATAACAAAACAAATTCTATTTTTTGGGTGCTAATATATACACTGCGATATAAAACATCAGTCAGATAACTGCAGAATGGTTCTGGAGGAAAGGAGTATGAAAAAGACATTTACTGAATTTTGAGAAGCGATTTTTTTAGGATAATCACCTCCCGGCAGGAAGCGTTAGGTTAGAAATGAAAACAAACGGGTCTGCCCGCCTCACACCGGAAAGAAAAACAATTACTAAAATATATCAGAATATTAAATATTAATTTTATTGAGAACTATTTACTGTATCTAGTACAGTAATTAATAATGAGTCAGAATAATTATTATCTCAATAAATCAAATTTTAGTAGTCCAAAACCTTAAGATGGGGGGGGGGGGAGTCACCAGGACTTATTAGCATGTATCTCATATAATAAAGGTCTCTTGAATACAATTTTTAGTATTAAAGCTTCGAATAATGTGATTTATTATGTATTGAGAGTATTGCTGCAGAGTATTGTTTATGTAACATGAGTAGAAGTGGCGGTTTGCTTATGGCTGAAAACTAAAAAATGCAAATATCTCGGTTAATATTCAAGACATTAAGTATCGTATATAACAATATTTATAGTAAATTTCATTTGCAATAAGAATGAATCTATACAATTTTTCGATCCGACCTATGGTAACGGAGATATTTTGAATTTTCAAAGATCCTCCGTTCTATCCTCCCCACTGGACCGATTTCAGCCATTAACGAACTTGATCTTTCTTTTTACATAAAACGATTATTAAATATCGAGTTTGGTAACTATAAAGCAATAATTGTGACCGCTAGAGCGGTTACAGACGAATATATATATATATATATATATATATATATATATATATATATATATATATACAGTTTTGAACGGAGCTCATTTTCGTCATCTCCTGGGTAGGATCGATGTACATGTAAATCGCGTCATGAGTAAAACCTCAATAGCTGATTTCCCTTAAGGGAAATCTGATAAAATGCAAAAATCTCGATTAAAATTCAAGTTACAGAAGAGATTTATATAGCAACATTTATAGTTAATTAATTTTGCTATAATTTCAACACATCATTTTAAAACTATCTTACCCGTCCTAGTTCAAGTTCAGCCATCAACAAACTTAATCTTTAGTTTTAGAAAAAAAAAAATCTAAATATCGAGTTTGGTAACAACCGAACAAACTTTTTGACTCCTAGAGCATTAGCAGACAAATAGTCGTCTTGTGTTTGAGAATATTTCCGCTGGATATTTGAAGAAATCTTCCGAAAATCTTATCATGAGTACAACTTGAATAGATAACTTCCCTTAAGGGGAATCTGCTAATTAAAGCGTTATTTTGAATAATGTATTCTAAATACTGTCGTATTTAAATATTCACATTTAGTAGAAGTGTGTAGGTTTGTTTCAGAAATATTTTTAAGTTTGAGTTTTCATTCATGTCTCCCAAATCTTGAACTGAAGAGAAGTTGATATTATCGTAAATAGGAACGTTGGCCAGTAACCCCCGTTCCCTGTCCAATGGGAGGTGGTACCCTTTGGTTCGGTTTAACGGTCTGTTCCTTGATTATAGTGGCTGGCCTGCTCTAGATACCGGATTGACCACAGATGATCCTCCCCTCCGTTACGTCACCTCCTACCCACGTCCTTATTAATATTTCATACCTCTTGGCCCCAATCTCCAAGCACGCATGCTATGCCCTAGGCTGTCCGCCTCAACGGCCACTTCCGAGCCCTCAATGACGGGGCTGGGCATTTCGCTGTAGAAAGTCGACGAATATTTCTGAAGTCGGCCTTGAAAGCAGAAAAGACTGTCACGCCTGGGCTGCGTAAACTGAGCAGATTTCCCACGTGTGCCATGTATTTCATTTATCTCAAAAACTAAAAGTTCAATGAGAACAATATTTAGTAATTATTCTCCAAAAAATGCGCTTCATAATATAGCAGCTTATTGTTAATATGTCATCAGTAGGAGAGGAGGTTTACTAAAGGCCGAAAACTATAAACTGCAAATAACTTGGTAAATACTCAAGATAATGATAATACGCTTATAACAGCATTTATAGACCATTACATTTCCAATAAGATTAGTTCTATATAATTTTTCGATCCGACCTACAATAATGGAGATATTAAGAATTCTCGAAATACCTCCCGCTGGTTGGATTTCAGCCATTAACAAAGTTGATCTTTCTTTTAGATAAAGCGATTAAATACCAAGTTTGGTATATATCTATCGATTTTAAAGTCAGTAGGTAATCGATATCATCTCAACAGGTCATTTCAAGATCTGCTCATGTGTTCTTATAATAACGACTGATATCAAAATAGGAATGATGGGCATAGGTCTAAGAAAAGAAATCCGATTTTAATGGTTTGGCCTTTTCTGAAAATAAACCCGCAATAAATTAACGGATCAATAAATGAGATCAAAAACCTAGTTGAATTCAACGAAAGTCTGCAATTTAAAGAAAAAGTCCGTCACGCAGGTGCTGCGTAAACTAAGCAGACTTCCCACGTTAAGTAATACAATAGAGAAATCTCCAGAACTAGCTTTTAGCGGGAAACTCACACGTCCGTTATTGCCCCACATTTAATAAAAATGGAAATATCTCGGTTAATATTCAAGATAGAGAATAAATATATAGAACAATATTTATAGTAAATTTAATTTGCAATAAAATTGGTTCTGTACAATTTTTTGATCCGATGTATAGTAACAGAGATATTTCGAATTTTCGAAAATCCCCCCCTCAACCTCCCCTCCCCCTGGTCCTATTTCAGCCATTATTATTGATCTGTCTTATTGCATAAAACGTTTAAATATAAGTTTGGTAACGATCAAACAATAATTGCGACGGCTAGAGCATTAACAGACAAATATATATATATATATATATATATATATATATATATATATATATATATAATTTTGAACGGAACTCTTTTCCGTTATCTCCTGGGAAGGATCGATGGACATTTGAAGAAATGTTTCGAAAATCGCGTCATGAGTACGACCTCAATAGATGATTCCCCCAACGGGAAATATGTAAAAAAAAAAAAAAAAAAAAAAAAAACCCAGCAATTATATTGTCTTGGACGTACTTAGTTTAACACTGGAGTAAAAGTACCAAACGTGACTCTAATTTCATTTCAAGAGAACATTTAGCTAGACTCTTCCATGTTTATTACACACTACAAGCATTTTCGAGGCACTGAAAATCGCTCGCATAACAATAAAAATAAAGACGTACTTTTTAATAGATTTTGCGGAATAATGCATTCTTTTGGCTTGTGAATTTCCAACCCTCATTATCAACACCATTTATGAGCTAGTTATGTCATTACATAACATGACCTTAACCTTTAGTTTTATGTTCTATTGCTCAAGTTTTATAAATATCACTTGCTGTTTAAACAAAACATGGGCTCCTAAATTGCTCCTGTAAACGTAAACTATAATTTAGTAGGTGACATTCCAATATTGGCTACGAACTATTTTGTGTCCCACAAGATTTACCCATTGACTCAAAGACAGTGACACCCTAACCCATAAAGCCTAGGTTTGTACACACAGAACAGAGTGGAATCAAACCAGGCTAAGCTGTCATTGGCTTAGTAACATTTTAAATGCCAAGAAAAAGGTCATCGGTTTAATAAATAGAGACTAAAATGCTTTGAAATATTTTTCATAACTACCAAATTTCACTTCCTGAAGGAATCCAAATTAATATATCTCTATAAGCTTATTGTTTAAATTGTATTAAATGGTTGACGTAACATCGGAATTATCATTAAGTTCTTTGCTTGAAGACATAGTTAATTCTCAACACTTAGTATATTTACCAGCTAATAATCGAATAATATTATTTATAATCAATATACTATACATAGTTGTTTAAGCTAGGTTTTTTTTTAAATTTTTTGTGGGTCACATAAGTCCATAAATAACCAAGTAAACAGTTCTCCATTCCAATTTAATATTTTATCAAGTTCAATATGACCTTTCGGCCTTTTTTGAAAATCTTCAAATAATCCTAATACTATAGTTCTAAAATTCGTGTTCCTTTTGAGGAGCATGATCAGCTCTTCGTCTAAAATAACTTATAAAAGCCTAAATTGTTTGACTCATGTCATAGTGCATGTAGATGGGAGTGTATATACATTAGTATTATAGTTATGACATAAGGATTATTTGAAGATGGGGCAAAATAGGTTGAAACGTCATAATGAACTAAATAAAATATCAAATTGGGGCTGAGAGCTGTATACTTGGTTATTTCTTATATGAATGAATAATTAGTATACCACTTTAGTACAATATACATCTTTGCCATAGTTGCTGCAACTAATTTCAATTATTTTCTTCTGTATATTAAATTGAGCAAGCAGTTATACCGAAACTTATTCGGGCTTTTAAATAAATAAATACAATCCTTTCTTAATATAACCATACTTTAAAAAAAAAACTAACACAACTAATACGTGCTTTCTGATGAATTCAAATAAATTAGCATATATTGTCATATGTCAAGTTATCATCTCATTTGTAATTTATTCTGTCACGTTTCATGTCAGATAATGCTTAGAAATGCTAAATTAATCAATTTTCTTTGGGAGTGTGTATTTTGACAACTTCAGTCCATAATTAAATTAAAGAAGAAAGGAAACTTTAACCTCGTAGCCATTAATGACTGTCAAATATCGTCAAAGAATATCACCAAAAGTTTAGTAATTTCTTTGTAATCCGATTTAATTCGTCTTGTTTAAAAAAAAAAAAAAAAAAAAAAAAAAAAATAAAAAAAAAAAAAAAACTGACAAAATTACAACCTTGATTCTGGTGTGTAGTCGTTGTTTTCATTTACTTTCCTTTTAGTCACAGCTAAAAAAACCTTAACCCACGGACACCGCATGACTAGGACTGATCCACCTTTATGTACACTGTGTAAAACACAACTAACTATCAAACACTTACTGACTGCAGACTAATAGCTTGCAAGAACATGCCTGCCAACCTTTCAGAACTACTACTCGACAACAGCCCATACATTGCGACAATCATGAAACACATCCAAGAGACACATCTTTTCAACCAAATTTAACACTCAGATTGAGCCGTAGACTTAAAGAATTGGCTTTCTGCCTCCAATAATATCCTCTGTAGAAAACGTAAACGTGCTTTTACTTACGACTGTAAATATTTTTGTATTAATAAGGTGGCATAACCAACTTCTTTTTCTGATATACTTCAGTGTGAATCGCTAAAATTCCGTCACACCTAAATCGAGAAAAAATAATGTCCGTCACGGAGGGGCTGCGTTAACTAAGCAAACTTCCCACTTGCGTCACGTAATGACA
>CM032229.1:171275000-171562500 GCA_019009955.1 Riptortus pedestris | reverse complement strand
AAATAATTCTATAGCTATCTTCTAAAAAATTCTATTTTCTCTTAACTCAAATATTAAGCCTGTTTTCAGCCTTCAGAAACTGTCACTATTGCTCATTGAACTATTGTGTCATAACTTCACTTGAGAAATCTGCTTAGTTTACGCAGTCACTGCGTGACCGACTTTTTAGAAATCACTTCGGCCATTTGTTCCTCGTAGCTTATCAGGTCAATATAGCCTATATGCTAACGAAATAACGGATGCATTTAATAAATAAAGTTGGCATCCTTAAAAAGTCACTGGTTTTTCTCAGTGGTTGTCCCTAACTATTGAGTAAAAGGATCCGTGATAGTTTCTCCTAGTCGTAGGTATGATTTCATTAGCAATACGATTAAGCAACAAAGCCCTTGTGACATTGCAATCTTAATGCATTGGCTGCAGTCTACAGAAATATAAATCTGCCTTGAACGTCTTACTTAAAGAATTCCACCCTTCAACATCTAACCATTGGAATTCATAATACTCAGATGTTGCGGGAAACCTTATCTCCTCAGAAATAACTGAAAGAATTTTAACCATCTCAATTTTCATGCGGGGAGCTTGTTTTCTTTCTTGAGGGGTTGTATAAGTATTAATTACAAATTGTTTTGTTTCCGTGTTATTTGCTGAGCAAAGCAGCTTATTATGGGAGCTCTGAATTATTAAATAAAAACAGCTTAAAGCAGGTACACAAAGAAATAAACAAATAAAAAAGTATGATCGTGATGTGTTAAAGTGTCAGTCAATTTTTTTTTCAATTCGTTTAAGATGAATTTTCTTTTCTTGTTTATTGAATTTATTAACTTTTAATTATAGTATATGCAGTTTACTTCCGTTCAAGGTGTAATTGCAGAAAGAAACCCATGTGATCAATTATAGTATTTATTTATTTTTCTTTTTTTTGATAACAATAATCGCTAGTCATGTCGCTAATCCACAAGTGCCGAGACACTAGAGCGCTCTGTTAGAGAACTCGTGAACCAGCATTCTTCTTTGGTGGGCACCGAACTAGCACCTATTTTTACCTTCGATTTATTAAGAATAGTGGTAGATCTACCCAGGCCTTAACCCGACAACCACCGGCACCTCCATCTTGGGATAAAAACCCAGAAATTCCTTTCGGAAGGCGGATAGAATGACGAGCCGCGGAATACGATTTGTCCATGATGATCTCTGACTTGTCAAATGGTTTCTGTGACATTCCGACGGAGCACTCTTAGTTTCGCGTCCGGTCATCCGGAGCATTGTAGACCGGGGAAGCGGTCTGGCCGAGCAGAGCCCCCGTTAGCCGCCATTGTGGCCGAGGACGTGTCTGTCTCCAGGACATTGTATGCTAATGCCATCTAGGAATCCTTTTATGCCTTCTCCGTTCTTCGGCTCCGGCTTATATAGGTGAAGGAGATGCTTTTTTCCGACCTCGTCGTAACACCTGTCATAAAAGATTTCTTACGAACAGTGTCATGCGGGATCGATTCCTCCTGCCGAGTCATCTCTAGGTTTTTATTTCTAATGCCCGTCTGTTCTAATGTGCGACCGAAAAGATTCCTTTTCGGAAGAAACAACGTGTCAGTCGGTTGAGTTCGTCTCAGTTTAAAACGGACTGACATATCATTTCGCTTCTTTTGTCGGGCTTCAAGAATGAATCAAGCGGCTAGATTCAAACGCCCATTGAAGAAATAAATGATTCCAATAGATCATATACTGCAGGAAATTCATATAACTCCGCCAAAAATTCAAACAGTCAGATTGTAAAAAAGGCATATTTTTAGTCACTGATAATAGGCCATTGTTTACTTCAAAAATGGGACACTTCTCAAACGGTGTTTAAAAATAGGTTAGTAAACTCTAAAAGAAAATTAGACCTTAAAACAATCCTCGAAATAACGAATGATTGGCGAATAATGTAAAAAAAATAATAAAAAAATCAGGAGTCCGTCAAAAATATTTTGTGGTTTCCTTCTATCCTAGGTTTTTACACCACTGCGCAAACAAAACAAGTTAACGTTATATATACTCTAGTAAGCCCTATCCTACAGCCTTTCTTTCTCACAAAATTCCAGCAAAAGAAAAATCAATTAAAAATAAGATATAGCGATTTTCATCAAATGTATATCTACGAATTTATGTTCTACACAAACCGCTTGTAATGAAGTTGAATGTCAAGGGATCATTATCGAGTGCATAGCTAAAAGTTGATATTAGGTATGAACTTGCTTCTAAAAGTTTATAAAAAAACAAAGTTTCATGTTGAAGTAAATAAAGAAGATGTGTGGACCTCAAAGTCATAGGACAAGAAAAATCATGCTCTCTGAAGTCACCTGTTGGAATGTTCGTACTGTTGGTAAGGTCTGTTTGGAAAATTACTTTTTTTTCAATTGGGCATTTTAGGAATTGGACTTCTGAATTTTTTCTCGGCGAATAAGCTTGGATATCTTAGAAGCATCATTATTGTTATTAATATACTTATTTCATAATTCATTAGTGTCAAGTGGCAAATGGTTTGTAATGTTTCGTTGATCGGACTTGAGCAGAGACTTGTTATTGACATCAGCTTTATTGAAGGTGAATCCGAGCTCATCAATGATGCCGATGCCCTTCAAGCCTGGCATATCACGAACCTATTCAAGATTCTAGAGAGGTCAGGAACTAAAGAGAATGAAGAAACAAGGGCAAAATATGTTTTATTTATTACATTTATAAATATAAATAACAAAGTTGATTGAAAATGATCGCTTTTAGACTTATGTAAAGTATGGGTTAAAAGTGACAGTGGTACCTTAACAATAGCCACTGGAAGTTTCTTTATTGGCAAAGCAAATCGAAGAAAGTGACTTTTATAATTGACTTGGTTTTTGTTAATGAGGAAATGCAATGAAGTGAAATGTTTTGATACAACAAACTTTGTAATTGATCTAAAATATTTGAATGTACTTACTATTAGATGATAGAAAACTCTCCATATAACTATTATTTTTTATTCAAGGAAAGTTAATTGTAAAATGATACTACAATAGAGTGAAATAGTGAATAATTTACTTCTTCAACGTAATGGAACCTCATTAGTAGGATCAATGACATACTGAAGGCATTTTTTGAATTTCGCCGCAACAGTGTAACCTCAATTCGTACAATCGTTTGCAAGAGCAGGTGAATTTAGATAATTACGTCAGCGAACCTCTATATGTATAAATAATACTTATCCTTCGAAGATTTATATAATCCCAATGGTATCAAAATAAAATAATAATATAATATATAATATAGAACATTGGAAAACGCTTCACTTTTATAAAGAAATCCCATTATCTTATAAAGAAATCCCATTTTTAGCAGATTTCCCTTAAGGGAAATCAGCTATTGAGGTCGCACTCATGACTCATGATTTGTATTCTGCATGTGCTCTCGTGAATAGGTTTAGAGGTTACTTACTACTACAGCTGTTATTAGGCAGATTTCTCTATTGTAAAACTTCACATGGGAAATCTGCTTAGTTTACGCAGCCCCTGCGTGACGGACTTTTTTTTAATCGGCCATGCTCGATCTTGTCAACATCTCGCCAAACTCTGCAGCCGAGTTTTTGTGAAATTAAGAAACATTCATATTCAATTACTGTCAAATCACACACTTTATGATACCACAGCTGATTGCCAGACTTAGCTACTGTTTCCCAATGTTTTATAGGCAGAATGAGACTATGGATTTTATTCAGTTCGCCCGAGCCAACTGTGTTAAAGATTAGCATTTAATGTTAAATCTTCCATGAAGACCTACGCCTTACAGGACTACGCACAGCCCCAATTACTCTATTTGTAATTTTGAATCCTTTCAACGGATTTCCGTTTAGTGGAAACAGCTATTGAGGTTATATGTGTTTTCAACGGATGTTCACTAGATAAGATACAAGGAAATATGTTGAGTGATGACGTGATCAATTAATGTTTTATTTCTTGACTCTAAAATGTTTATTTGGGCTACGCCATATTTGATTTATAACCACTGGCCCCAACACTAAAGATCATATTCGTTCCTGGCTGAAATTCGATCAGGAATAAGAAGGAAATCGAAAATTCAAAATACCTCCATTATTATGGTTAAGATCGGGAAGTGTTTTGGAACCAATTTCGTTGACTGTTGAAGCTCTTAGATTCAGTGAGTGTTGAGTATTTTCTTGCTTTTCGAATTCAGTAAACCTCCGTATTTACTCATTGGATTTTTATTTAGAAAAGGAGAATATTTACTAAGATGAGATACCAGTAAGTGGGGAATGGGCTTTGTTTACACAGCTCCTGTTTGACGGAATTTATTTGTTTATATTGGTAGCCATATGTTCATGCCCAATGGTCCTTGTTGAGTCATCCAGCTGAAAGATGAGCCCTGAGCTTCAACGTTTGATGAAGGCCGCTTTCACCGGCGATTCCTTTGAGAATTGATTGTATTGGGCTTGACAAGGAACTGTGTGCGTTTAGAAAGACTGACGGCCCATTGTCGACGTCACCCTTACGCAACCCCGGCTCTTGTTGTTGTTCCCTTTGTTTAGCGCAGTTCTCCCTTCCTTTTCAGGTGTCCTCAATCCTTGTCCTACGTGCATATCTAAAGCACGTTCGTGGGATTTCCTTGTTTGACTCAAGGAAATGTCTCTTAACAGCGCGGCGTTCTTTCTGGTCGGCTACGCTTGAACAGCTTCGATTTGCCGGATATGGAACGGAAGCTGGAGAGATGAATCGGATTTCCAACCAGTTGCAATCAGCTGCTTAGGTTGAAGCCATGACGTGATTTTCGAAATATGTCTTCTGAGCCCAAGAATCCAACCCAAGAGATGACGAAAGTGAGTTCCGTTCAAAACTATATTGTTGCAAAATTTGCATTAATTGATCTACTGAGGGATTTTGTTGCTACTTGAAAATCACCTATTTAAGAAGTACAAAGAAAATGAGGGGATCCCTGCAAGGGATTGGAGTTGATGGAGCCTGGGCGGGAATCTAGAACCTTCTGGGTTCCGACCAATCATCCAGTCAACCAAGACGACTTGGGACCTCGAACCTACTAGAGCGGACAAGGGCTATATTAAGTTGGGCAGCTTGCCCGGGAGTTTTCAGGTTTTTTAGTTGAGAATCAGTGACTGGAGTGATCATAATGTCGTGTATAACAAGAACGTGAAGTTAACAGTGCACGTTGTGGTTAGTAGTGAACATTAATTTACCAAGAGTATAAATAAAATTAGAGACCATCAAATAAAATATATATTGGTAAAAACGTAAAAACTAAAAAGATATATTCTTCTTAGCTCTAGCTCTCACAAAGTTTTGTTTGATCGTCACAAAAACCTGATATTCAAACATAAACATAATAAGTTCGTTAACTGCTGAAATCGTACAACTGGGAGGTGGGGGGAGGGGAATTTCGAAGTACACCCGTTCTATTGAGCATTATCGAGAAATTATATGAAATCTATCTTATTGCAAATTAATTCTCTACAACCCCCAACAGGGATATTAACCTAGTTCTTTGGTTTTAGCCCGTAGTAACTTACTTCCACTTCCTTCTATCCAAATTTCACTTTAACACGTTGTTTGCTAAGCCTTATGAGTTAAATCCGTTCGAAATGACTAGATGGCCATTAGAGTTGTCGATGACCGCCACCAAAGTGTTAAGTATCCCAGTTACTGAATATCTCATGTCCAGAAACTTTTTAATTAGGGTTTAAATAGATATAAAAATATAACTTCTAGTAAATGAGTCTCTGGACATCTCATCTCCAGCTTACAGTTAAATTCATGTTTACATAAGCTACTTACTACTGGAGAAATAGAGCATAATAATTGGTGATATGATGCCACCAGTGTTTATTCAAAAACGCAAGAAATCTGCTTAAATTACGCAGCCCCTGCGTGATAGACTTTTTCCCGGGATTGTTACAGCTTCAACCCCTGAAACACCATCTAAAAACATTTTATCTTTCCGTTCTCCTTGCACAGATCCTTCGCACGCATATCAGCTCTTCCACTCATTTTGCCTGTCGGCGGCATACCCGTTGTGATATATCACAAGTAGAAAGATCAGATTAGTCCCGGAATCCAGCAGGAGAAGTTAGAAAGTTTATGTGTTTCGTTTCAAAACGAACCCCCAATGGAGAAAATAGAAAGTCCCATTTATTTTAAAATTGCTGTTAACATGCGAAGCTGGTGTAAAAATTACTTGACAGATTAATTGAAGGGGGCTCGAAGGATAAGTGTAGAGATCCTCTTATGCAGAACAAGAAAAAAATACACGTTTTTAATTCCAATTTATAGCACTGGAACGAATCTTAACGACCTGGCACTTCGCGGATTGATACCCGATCCAATCAAACACTCTTGATATATTAATTCCAGATTTCTCCAAATAAACATTCGTTGTCACTTTGAAATTTGAATCTTGAAATAACACATGAAATGTATTCAAAATCTGTTTAATGATAATAAACTCAATTTTTTTTTGTTAACGCATAACTCTTGATCTTTGAGTTTCTCGAACCTCTAAATACTGGTCAACAGGTGTTACAACCATAGATGGCTGCCGTTTGATTGTTGGCTTCTTATTTTTCTGATTCATTCCAAAACAGCCTTTCTTCATTCTCGATCACACACCAGACTCATAAAAAAAAGTTCAAGTATACAAATTCAATTCTTTCCACACTTAAACGATACAATTTTGAACGTTTGTAATGCACATGGGAGTTCGGTTTCTTTGACTTAATTTTTTTTCAAGCAAATTCTAGTCTAACGTCTATTTGTTGCTATTTTGGGGTAATTAAGTGGCTTATCTATTGGTTATTACCCTTTTCCAGCAAGAGTGGGACTAAGGATTTTATTTAATGAGTTTCACTTAGTAACTTCCTATTGAATCGAACCCACGGCTTTCATTTATTAATTACTCTACATAACTTTAGGTTTCCTTGGAATTTCCTTCTGTTTAGTGGAACTGTTTCGGATACCTGATTACTACCGTGTATTCTGTAACAACTTCTTCTTATATTCATTGCTAAAATATATATAAAAAGAAAAAAAAATATATAAGCATGTGTGGTTTCGGGGGTATGT
The DNA here is from genome assembly GCA_019009955.1 of Riptortus pedestris. NCBI lineage: Eukaryota > Metazoa > Arthropoda > Insecta > Hemiptera > Alydidae > Riptortus > Riptortus pedestris. The sequence goes on along the minus strand of CM032229.1, from coordinate 171,555,403 downwards.
GCTAAAGATAACTGGACGAGCTATCTGTCAATTCCTACAGGTTACTTCATACAATGGGTTATTCAAGAAACGTCTGTCACACAGGAGTTACGTAACAAACCAGATTTCCCACGTGTGTCGCTTATTTGCATTTATCTCAAAACGTAAAAGTTCAATGAGGATATTATTTGGTATTTAGGCTTCAAATAAGGTGCTTGATAATATAACAGTTTAATGTTAATATGACTCCGTCAGTAGGATTGGTGGCCGAAAGCTAAAAAATGTAAATATCTTGGTTAATAACCAAAATAGTGAAAAACATTTAAAGAACATCCTATTTTCAATAAGATTGGTTCTATACAATTTTTCGATCCGACGTATAATAACGGATATTAAGAATTTTCGAAATTTCCCCCTCTAAACACCCCCCCTATAAATATGTATATATATATATATATATATATAGTTTTGAACGGACCTCATTTTCGTCATATCCTGGGTAGGATTGACAGAAATTATAGGACATTCTTCGAAAATCTTGTCATGAGTACGACTTCAATAGCTGATTCTCCTTAATGGAAATCTGCTAAAAAGTTTGGTCACTTCCAATCTTTAATTATTACCTTCAAACGGAAAATTTACCTCTGCTAATATAGGTCCCGGAGTTTCAAAATTGGAAGGCCCAATTTGGAAATGAATTGCCTGAGCAATTTCAATGAAAGTGCTTCTCGCGAGACTCAAGATGATAATGATTACAGACCAGCATTTTCTATTTACCAACACACAAGACATAACCATGACGAAGTGCTACCTTCGCTGATGTGTTTCGTGAAATTTTTTTTGTGTCTCCGGCATTACGTGTAACGTCGTCTGTATATACGTAACGGGAAGTGATGGAGGCAGTTACCTCCTTTTGCCATTATTAGCTTGGGCAAACTGTAATAACACACATATACGCTACGGTCCCGTTCATTACCGTTAGTTAGTCTACACTCCGAGTCAGCGGAGCACCATCAGTCAGCTGATGATGGCAGGCCGTTCGGACGGACCTTAAATGTACAATCATCATTCACGTTTACTCACATTCCGCAAAATACTGGAAGAGTCATGCCTTAGTCTGATGATAAACTCCGCTACCAATGGCTACCATATTTCTTTGTTGCAATGATTTGGTTTTCCTTCTAATGCAAAATACTTTAATATTCTGTAAGGCTGTCCCACATACTGAATATTACTCTTACTGTTTTAGCAGATTTCCCTTAAGGGAAATCAGCTATTGAGGTTGTACTCATGACGGAATTTTCGACATTTTTCTTCAAATGTCCATCGATCCTACCTAGTAGATGACGAAAATGAGGTCCGTTCAAAACTGTATATATATCTATATATATATATATATATATACATATATATATATATATATATATATTTGTCTGTTACCGCTCTAGCGGTCGCAATTTTTGTTTAATCCTTACCAAACTTCATATTTAAGCGTTTTATGTAAAAAGAAAGATCAAGTTCGTAGCGGCTGAAATCGGACCAGTGGGAGGGGGGGTTTAGAGGGGAGGATTTTCGAAAATTCGAAATATCTCCGTTACTATACGTCAAATCGAAAAATTAAACAGAATCAATCTTATTACAAATTAAATTTACTATAAATATTGTTATATACATTTATTCTCTATCTTGAATATTAACCGAGATATTTGCATTTTTCAGTTTTCACCAAACCGCCACTTCTACTCATGTTACGTAAACAATACTCTGCTACATAATAAATCACATTATTGGAAGTTTAAATACCAAAAATTGTATTCAAGAGACCTTTATTATACGAGATACATGCAAATATGCCCTGATGACCCCCCCCCCCATCTTAAAGTTTTGGACTACTAAAATTTTATTGATTGAGATAACAATTATTCTGACTTATTATTAATTACAGTACTAGATATAGTAAATAGTTCTCAATAAAATTAATTTGTTATATTCTGATATATTTCAGTAATTGTTTTCTTTCCGGTGTGAGGCGGGACCCGTTTGTTTACATTTCTAACCTAACGCTTCCTGTCGGCAGGTTATTGAAATTGGATGAAGCATTTCTTATTTCCGTTTGTATTTATTCACGGTGTTGTGTTAGCAGTATGTATATTTATCTATTACTAAACTTCACGATGGAAATTTGCTTAGTTTACGCAGCCCCTGCGTGACGGACTTTTCATATCTGTCGTCACTGGCTGATGATGGAGTACAGCTGGCATTCTGCTTTACATGCGAAGGCACTATCTTCAAGCCGTCTAGAGCTTCTGTTGACCATCAGCCAGTAACGACGGCCTTCACCAGTAGATATAACAACAGTATCATTTATACTGGCGGATCTGACCCTTTATTGGATATATTACTCTTACTTCCAATTGAAGCGTTACAGAACAATCCAAATTGGAAATTTTGGATTGAATCTTACAAATATAATAACGTTTTTGTAATACTTGTTTTAAATGCAGATAAATATCTCAAAGAGTTTTTAATAAATTTCCCTTCCTTCATTAAGCTATAGGATCATAAAATAAAACTGGAGCTGTATTTTTTTTATAAATTGTGCCCATCACGTTTCCTGACAAATATGTCATCTCTTTAGGAACTTTTCGTTTCTATTGCAGAATGTATCTTTAAACCATCACAATTGTCGGCGTTCTTCAAAGTAAATTAAATGGAAAACAAAAAATTAAAACTCATCTGATCCGATGCCCCCTATTCAGCAACAAAGAAAATTTAAAGAGATTTATTTTTGGCTTAAAAATTAGGAATATGTATGTGTTTTGACCATTAATTGTTACTCTTTGGAGTAACTAATTGATATTTCATCTTATTGGTTACTAATTGGTCTTGGACAAGGAAGCTCCCATACTTTTGACCAGAGAGCCTCGAGAGCATAATAATCGTGTCCTCTGCGCACAATTAACGAAATAGCCCGTGACGCAGGGGCTGCATAAACTAAGCAGATTTCTCGCGTGCTGGTATGACGCACTAGTGATATCACCACATATTCTGACAGAAAACCAGAAAATACGAATTAATCGCTTAATATTAGAGTGGTGACAGACAAATATATAGATCTGCCTTAAGGGAGATCTGCTATAAACATGACTTTTGAGACGAAAAGGAGTATTCCATCAAATTTTATTCAATCATTTCCAATAAAAGTTGATTTCTTGATGGATACTAACTTTTGACTTCGAAATGCACTTGAACAATATTCTGTTCTTTTTCAAAACGTTATTGGTCCTGCGGGATCGGGGCCCAAAATCATCCATGTGGATCAAACCTCAGTATGCCACTTCATTCAAGGGAAGGTTCTTAATTTTTGAAAGAATGGGAATGGAAGTTGTCAGAGCTAGAAATCCCGTCTTGGCTATATATTCCAGTGGGAAGACTGTTCGTTGATTCACTGACCACCTCGATAAGACGATACGAACTTTGTTTGAGACTACTCCATATTTGATATTCAAAAGTTACATGAGGTCTACCATATTATCTTGAACCTCCTTGGGCTCTTGTACCACAGAGTTTATTTTCTGACCACAAACTCCACGTTATCCAACTAGTAATAGAGAGATCCTACTGGATAAGGCTTGCAACTAACGCTGCCTGTTCCCCATTCCCGTGTCCGTGCTAACGGTGACACAGGAGCGGAACCTCCGGGAACAGAGTCCTGTCTGTCTTTGTCACTTTGGTGGAAACCGCCAGGTCTGCCTGTCTCATTTCCTCTGGATGTGACAAGACTTTCCCGGGTCACGCCAATCAACGCCTCAATCAGAAAGTTGCACCGCCTCCACCAAAACGGAATCGATGATTAAGCTTGCAATTACAGCTCAATTTCTGCTAATTAGATGTTAATGTGCTGACATTCTTAACAATGTCCAGTATCTCATGAAAGCTGCTAAAGTTTCTGAAAATACGACCACGTACAAACCTGATCTCTGAGCTTTGAAATTGTTTTAAATTTGGCATTGTTAATTTTAACAGACTTCCCTCAGGGGAAGTAAGGTGTTGAGGTTGTACTCATGATAGGATTTTCAAAAAATGTCTTCAAATGTCCATTCATCCTTACTTAGGCGACGGCGAAAATGAGTTCCGTTCAAAATTTTATATATCGCAATTTTAGTCTGATCGATACCAAACTTGACATTTAAATGTTTTATGTAAAAATTAAAATCGAGTTCGTTAACAATTAAAATCGAACCTTTAGAAGGATAGGGGTTTAGAGGGGGTAATTTCGAAAATTCGAAATATCTCCGTTATTATACGTTGGATCGAAATTTTGTACAGAATCAATCTTATTGCAAATGTAATGTTCTATAAATGTTGATATGTACATATTTTCACTTTCTTGTTTATTAACCGAGATATTTGCATTCTTTTTAGTTTTCGGCATTCAGTAAACCCCCACTCCTATTCATCTGATATTAATAACAAGCTGTTATATTATGAAGCACATTATTTGTAGCCTAAATACTAAATATTGTTCTCATTGAACTCTTACATTTTGAAATAAATGCAAAAACGTGGCGCACGTGGGAAATCTGCTTAGTGAACGCAGCCCGTGCGTGACGGAGTTTGAGTTTTTCACGGTAAATATGAAATTAATGTCCTTGGAATTTGAATAATTTTCTATCTGTCTATCCATTCGTTTTTTATTAAATATTTAAGAAGGTCTCGAAGGATTTCAATGACGATTAATATTCGTTCTTAAGCAAACTCAAAGATACCCAAAGATGTCAGATTATTTTCTCACCAATATTTTTGTTACTGTTGGCTTAAGATAAATTTAAGATTGTGTTTGACTGTTTGTAAGATTGTTTTAAGAGTATGACTGAGGGACTGAACATATTTTGAAATTCGTACATAGAAAATGACCTGGAGGCACATACAAATTATTTTATTTTACCCAGACTACCAGAAGTGGATGCCACAATATAAATACAACAATATCCCATGTACTATTATGAGTTGCATAAATATAATATATTAATAGTAAATGAGTTTGTAATACGTTAAACATTATTAGAATCTTACACTCTTTAATGGAATATAAATTGTTTACTTCCGACTTCAGGCCACTTCCTTATGCTTTTCTACTGTTACATTAGAGTGGCCAGAGTTAATTCATATTATATAATACTAATATTATGTTTGAACAGTGGGAAACCATATTTGTTTCAACTTATCAACGACAGTTCTATTACGAAATTCAACAACTAGTGTCTCATTGCCACATGTCAGTTTCTTTCCTTTGTACGAAAAGAATAATCACTTCTCTGAAACCAAAACTTTAATATACAAAAAATTGTAGCTCCTAAATACTACAAATACGAGGGTTATTTACTCATATATATTTCAGCAATCTTTCAATACTTTAATTTAAAAATTATTACAGCTCGTAATATATACGTTTAGAACTGATTATGCTAGTTAATGTTACCTAATTTATGCTCAATAAATAATATATATATATAAGTAGAACTAAGCATGTTTTTATCCATATCTGGTCTAGTTTATTAATTTCTTGCGTGTTCTTGTGGGCGATAACCCTATACTAATTATAGTTTCATTAAAACATTAGTAACACTTTAGGAGGGAATTATGATAAAGACCTTCAGAATTTACTGTTTCCATTTAATATCACATTAAGAATTATGTTGCTTGGCTAAGTAACGATTTGAAATGGTGTCGCAATGCGCATGAATTATGCTCACTGGAACAAGAAGCTTTGAACTATTATGACTTGAAACACTCTGTCATCGTGGCTGTGGATTGTCATTAAGACAAACCTTTACCAATATTGTATTACTGATTATCTAGCTTTCGGTGAATCATATTCTCTTACATCAGAGCTGTAACAAATGGAAAATTACAAATGATTAACAACCCTCCTAAATGTTCATAAATTCTACAATTAATGTAATATTGGAATAAGTCAAATATAATTATGAAGACAATGTAAGATGTAGGATTGTTAAACCCAACACTCCCGCAGGCGAAAAATTCTGTGTTAGCTACCTTCTCAGACGACACACTCCTCACTCAAGACGGAACTCCAAACACTTCTATAATCCATCTTCAAACAGCAGTCGACCAGGTTTCAAGATAGATCAAAAAGTGGAAGCTCTCGTTGAACCTCGAAAAACATAGGCCAAGATTTTGGCTCTTCGTCGTTTCATGAACGAAGATCTTCCTGATCTGAAAATTGGTCATCACTCAATTCCTTGGACTCCCAAGAGCATCCCACACGACTTACATGGCGGCATCATATCCACATTAAATTGCAACAAGCACACACAAGACTTACACAAATATACCCTTTAATGAACAAAAATACACCACTGAAACTGACTTGCGCAACACTACTTTACAAAACACTCATACTCCCTATATTAACATACGCATGCCCAGTCTTGCTGGGTGTCAGAAACACACACAAAAAGAGACTCCAGTCCTTCCAGAGCAAAGTACTTGGGATAGCTGCAAATGCTCCTTGGTTTGTTAGAAACAGCCAAATCCACAGGCAATTGGAGGTTGACCCTATTTCAGTTCACCTTCAACAACTTGTAAGGAAATATCATGCCTGCCTTCCTATAGTCAAGTGGAACCACCCATCATTATAATTTACGTACAATGACTGAAGGACGCCAGCGCCCAAGGTTGTACCAAAATATCGAAATTTTGTAAGAATTGTAAAAATTTGTGTATAATACTTTTGTTGTATTGGCCCAAAATAAAATTTTCTTTCTTTTCTATCTTCCTTTCTTAAACACAACACACATTCACTCCGCCAGTAACGATTTATAACCCACACGTCTTTAGTTATCATGAACGGAGGCATTTTTAAAGATTAGATGCTTTTGTAATCCATATTAATAAAATAAAATGACTTTTTTAATATGGAGTAGTATTGATTTAGCTGGTCTTGGCCTCTTTTTTTAAATGCGAGGCAGCACTTGCCAGTAGCAAATCTATATTTATAGGTAGTCAATATATACAATATACAATAGTGTTGCTTTGATTTATCACCAAGGAATTTTAATGAAACTCGGTATGGCGAACAGGGAAGTTCCATATTTTCGCTACTTCCCCCACAAATTAATTGAAAAGAATGATAATAAAATTTATTGGGATTAAGCTGCGCCAACGGACCAAACTGTCCAATATAACATGCTGACATACACCATTCTTAACATAATGAGCCAAGCTTTAGTGACAACAGTCACAGACTATGTTTGGAAAAGAAACCCGCCCGAGTGTGGGAGCCGTGAGTTTGAAGGTGAGAAGGTTGTCCTTCTCAAATGACTAAGCATTGTCTATATTAATGCATTAAACCAAGGAGGTAGGCTTTGGAGGTTATAATTAATCGTCCGTCATATTACTATAGCTGGCCAACTACCGGGTACATTTTAGATGACGTCAGTGAGATCACAAATCTATTAATTTTGTATTTCTATTATATTTAAGTAGCTTATATGAAAACAATAAGCTGTATTTGCTAAACATAAGATATATCATGAACTATCTCGTATTATAATGACAAAATTATAGAAGAAGTGGAGACGTATGTCGGATTTAAAAAAATAAAATAAATAAAAAGAGGGAAATAATTTATACGGAAATAAATCTTTCTCAAATTACTACAAAATTATAAAACAATAATGTTGCATACAATTTTATCCATTTTGTAATAATTCGAATATTAAAGTCCTGTTTTTGAATTTTAGCGTTAAAAATAATATTAAATTTTTTATGATCTGAAAAATTACAAAGATACTTATATATTTTTCATATTTTATGGCAAGGGTCTCCAATAAAAAAAAACATTTTTTCGGTGTAAACTTTGTTGAAACTGCCCTACATGTTTCGTGGCTTATTTGCCACCTCTTCAGGGGCTATCCTTTTTCATATAAAAACATAAATCATTATCAATTATATTTTTTAAAAAAAGGAGATCCCCTGAAGAGGTAGCAATGAGCCACCTAGACCAGTTTCAATAAAGTTTACACCGAAAAAATTTTTTTTTTTTTATTGGAGACCCTTGCCATAAAATATGAAGAATATATAAATGATATTGGGTCCAGAATAAGAAGAAAGATACTTATGATTTTACATTTTTCATTTAATATTAATCTTCCTAATCCGCTGCCAGACACTGAAAAAGCAAGCCTATTGTTTCTCTAAAAATCTTTAAATATTGAGTTTTGAAGCGATTAAATAAAATGTGCAACGGGATAAGCCTTGATAGACCAATTTATATTGTGTATACATTTTTTGTATAACACAATCCAAGTGTTACAAATAGTTAATATTGCTGGTAATTGACTAAAATAACCTTATACATTTATTATCAAGATATTTTTCTCAAGGCAACTGTCGCCAAAATTATTTAATCCTGTTTTACAGTTACCCTATGTTAAAAATTATTAAACGTACTTTTACGCGCAAAAACAACATTATTACTTTATTTCAAACAATTGTTAAACTTGGAATAAATGTATTTGATTTTTATTTATATTTAAATTGGTATGCCTGGTCTGTGCTGCATTCATTTACTCCGAGAATAGCATTGATGGAGTCCCTTATGACTGCTAATTTATTATTATCTTTCCTTCTATGTGAGGTTTCGCAAAAACGTCTTATGAATATTTATGCACGCCAGTGAATTTATAAATCTGAAATTATTTAATTTAGTTCTCATCATTTTAATAGCACTGGCCATAAATTACTGAATGATGTCAGGTAAATTAAAAAATAATAATAATAAAAAACTAAAAAGCTAGCCACTACGCTATCTGATATGGTAATTATAGTTGGTTTAGGGATAGCCAGATTTAGTAGCTCAAAACACCTGCGGAGTTTTGTTGCGGAGACCCAAAGTTAAGTTAGTGAATTTGGCATTACATAGTTTTACAAAAATATTTAATTTCTACTAGTTTAAAATATGTTTAGAAGATAAACATAGCTTAATTTGTGGTATTATTTAAGTGTGAGGTATTTATTTATTTTTTTTTTTTTTTTTTTTTTTTTTGTTTCTAGTTAAGATTAACTTTTGTATATAGTGTTCTTTTCTTTTTTACTCTATAGTCAGTAGTGATTCATTGAATTTTTGTTGTAATCACTTTTTTTTTTTGTGTTCACAGTCGAAACATACTTGAGCCCAGTAGAAACACATTGCATGAACATCGAATACTACTTGCCGGATGTTGACAATTTAACCAGGGATTTCTCAGAAGATGCCATGACAAGGCTTCGTAAGTACTATCTTAATCATTATCATAGACATAATTTATACAGTTTTTTTTAAAAAAAAGAAAATGAATTTTTCTTTGCCTTCTTGAACCCATTTGATTATTTAAGACATGGGCTTACAAAAATTTTGAATATTATGAATTTTCGAAGTCTGAATTAGATCAAGTTGTCTATAATATGTCGTATAAAATGTTGACTTTATTATGGAAAAAAACAGGTACAGTTTAATGTATTTTATATGGCTATTAAACAGGTAATAATAAATTTCATTCATTATCAAAAAGTCAATGGGAAGTATTGCATTTATAAATACCAACAATCCTAGTGTTTTAAAAAAAATGTCTTTATTGCTTTATTATATTACTTCTTTGAATTATTTCGACCCAATTATATGATTAAACTCATTATTGTTGGCAGGTCAAGTAGTATGGGGTCTTCCTTTATAATCTTAAGTAGTAGTTTTCTTAGAAATATGAATGATGTTGATTTATTTATTTTTTGTTGAATAACTTATTTTGAATGGAATAAATTAGGAATACTAAAAAAAAATTGTTTTAAGTGAATTTTTATTTAGATTTATCAAACGTTTATTCCATTATTTTAATTGTTGGCCTGAAGAAGAGGCAATTGGAACCGAATATGTATTACGGAGAAAATATTTTCAATAATGGAGACGTTCTATTACATGTTACCAAGACTTGATTATTATGAGTGCTACATATTCAAGAACGTGCATATTGAGCATATCCATGAGCGTATTGTTAAATCATTTTTTAGAATTATTTTTCATTTTTAACAAACTCAGGCTCGTAGCTTAACCAAGTGACTATTCTTGGACAATATCTCACAATTAAAATAGATTAAAAGTGAGTGAAATAAATAAATAGGTTTTATACTAGATTGTAGCTCTATAGCAACCAATTGTTGGTTTGCCAAAATATGAATGGGTAAAAATATAAAAAGTTCATTGCAGATAGTTTCATTGTTTGGCTGAAGCGTGAATTTCCTAGGCTTGAACTCCTTGGACCTTGAACAGAAGTAATTACTTAAGCAGAACAGTCTCTTTCAAAGCTGAAAACAAGACATTATTATTTGAGCCTTGGGCTCTCTTTAACAGACCGCTTTGAGAAATGACCCGCATTTATTCTTCGAATTTTTCGAAACTTCCAGTATTCCCAGTCGCTTTCAAATACAAATCATCTCTACTGTAATATAAGGAAGTTCGTACGAAAGCGTTCGTATGCGTTGACAGCCAATTCAATTTCTTCAAGCTCTTTAAACTTTGTTTTTCTTAACTAAAAATCTACTGCTGATGTGAAACATTCTAACACTCAATGCCTCTTCTCGTTTATTTAATAAGAATGTAGTGACCCACGCGCTACAGGAGTGTCTTCTTTCACCCACTGTTTCCTTTTTTAATATATAGAAACTTTTATGGTCCACTCTGCTTTACAAAATGGTTGGCCTTTTAATAGAATCAATTACCAAAAAGGTGGGGTTCTCATGAATTGTGAAAAAATCCACCATATCACTCAGATGTGTTAAAGTCTCCTGGAGACTTTAACGCACGGTTCTTCATGTAGAAATGCAATCAATCTACTTTGTCATTTTTCTGTGATTGTTTTGTTTATAAGACATTATAAATAGATAATATGTAAGAAAAATTAGATTAAAACATACTTTAAATAAAATTTATATGAAGACTCCGTTTCTTTTAATATGCTTATACTGCCTTTAACCCTTCACAGACAAGGAATATGAAAATTACATTGCAGGCAAGCTGGGTCACGGGTGACCCAGTCATATTTATAGCACATATTTTTCATTTTAACAAAAATATTCCAGTTGTTGTTTTTTTTTATATAAAAAAAAGAAACTATAGTTTGAAAAATTTATTTTATTTAGCTATATACATAATATGATAAAAATACAAATACTTACATTTGTAGGAACTATACTTAAATTAGTAGGAACGTAGAGTTCCAGACCTTTGGTATCCGTATAGGATAAAAGATAAAAATTAAATGAGTAAACTTCTAGAAGGGAAAAAATAAAAAAATTCCAGCTATAAAAAACGAGAAAATTTAATAAAATCTTAGTGATTAAAAAATTTTCTGTAAGTTATCAGTCTTCCATTTCATCCGGCAGTCCAGCAATAATTTTTCCTACTCTGAACAGTCAAAAACTTTCCAGATCAAAATAAATAGTTTAAACTCTTACAGAAAAAATATATATAAAAAAATACTCTACGGAAAAAAGAATAAGAAAATATGAGGGATAAAAAATCAAAAAAAGAGAATAAACTCTTAGTAATGAAAGTTCACTAATACTTCAAACTCAGAATAATCTAACAATCTACAATTTCTTCATCTTCTTCAGGCGAGACTCTGGTAATGCATCGAGAACAAATACTTAGCCTATGCTCAGCACATAGGCTGCGATTACAATGAGCGCAGTTTGATGTACCCTTACGATCTCTTGATTTTTCACAAAAAGCACACCGACGTCTTGAAGTGCTGGGTCCAGGCTGATTCTCAATTTCATTATCATAAACTCTCGGAAGGAGGGGAGGGGTACCGCGCACTCCCCCTCCCCTCCTTCCCTAACTATACTCAGAATATTATTTTTACCAACCTCTGGGTCACCGGCGACCCAGCCTTGCTTGTGAAGGGTTAATATACAATTTCGTGGAACCACTTGCGGTGAACAAGAAGAGACTTTTTATTTTCATTGAGGCCAAAGATCAATGTAGTTAATGGTATCCATAACACATTCAAAAATAACATCGACAATTCTTCACAAACATTGATCCAGAATGGGCACGAACTACAGAGTTCTGTACGACCCACCAAGTTGTGAATGAGTTAAAAAAAAGAATTGGTCTTTCCTTTTTACCTTTTCTTTTTTTTCTGCCGCTGTTAAATATTTTTCCATCGCCTTCTAACGACGCTATCATTCCTTTAAGATAAATGATACATGTTATATCCAGCGATTCTCTAATATGCTAAAAACTCTGCCTGCAAAAATACTAAAATAAGACATTAGTCAAGAACAAATAAACAAGATGGGCGGTTCTGAGGCTAAAGGAATTTTTTTTTCCCGGCCGAGTGTAACGTCAGAGATTCCCATCTGTGAAGGAAAGCGTCCAAAAAAAAAACTCCAGTTCCAGCCTGTTAGTGACTTCCGTAAATTCGGTATGCCTCAGTACCTTGGGCACGTCCGAACCACTTTCTATCATTCACCACACCGCTGCTTCTTCAACATCTCCAAAGGCCAATTTAAGGTCTTCCAATTCAGCCATTTTCCTCTTGGGATTGCCAAGTAACTATGTAATTCCTGTTAATTGTACGACAAATATAATTATTTCTTAAAATTCCGGACTATCATCTTTAACTTTCTCATGAGTAATACTTCTTTTATTGGGTTTAGGATTAAGATGATTTAACTCAATTTAATTTTAAATGTGTTTTAACGTGATTGAAATTATTATATTTTACATTTTTTAAATATAAAATTAACGGCCTTTTTTTTTTCAACTATCGCTAATCGGGGAGCGTTTTATACAGGGTAAAAAAAATACAAAAAAAAATGAACATCGGTATTCTTGTCAATCAATCAATCGACCAGCCATTGCAGTTTTTATTTATTGTTCTAAATAAAGAAATATGCACGTTACTACTTTTTTCTAGTTAAGGGCGGGAATAAGGTTTTTTATTTAGTGCGTTCCTCACAAAATAAATTCTCGTTACACCTCTTTAAACCAAGAATCCAAAGTTTTTCAACAGTATTGAGATTAACGCCTTAATACTCACAGTTAGCCTGAACCCCAGATTTTTTTTTTATAATAATCCAATTTACAGGCATCTCGTTTTGTTAAATCCATCATGAGATATCTAAATAATACTTCTACTCTGGAATGGATCCTAGTTCAACTTTAACCAAGTCTGTTAAATCAACACCATTATTACTTACACAATACAACTGTGTAGGTGCTTTGACTCATTATTTATTACTGATTTAGTATTTTGATCAGTAGTAACTACTCGTTGAAGATGCAGGTAAGAATTTTTAATAGTGTTTAGAACTTAAGTACATTACCCGGAAGGCATTTTAAATGATAATACAAAAATTAAAGCTATTAAATGATGATCTGCCTGAAGTTTGAAACTAGTTAACGATGCGCCGAGTATAATAGGGCAATCCTGACGAGAAAGCATTCGTACGAGTGTGGTTGGAATAATTGAAGTACCATTAGGCTTTCCACTGCGGTTACAGACTTAATTAGGACTGCCTGTAATGGCGGAGCAAATAGGAGAGGAAGAAAGAGGAAAATTGGGTATGAAGAGCACTGACTAGGAGTGAGCGATTAGGAAGTATCTTTAGAATATGACTGCCATTAGTCGTAAGTATATGAAGAAGTAAGTCATAGGAAGTCTTAAGTATATGAGACAACTAATATAGGATCAAGCACTAAAGAAGTTTCAAGATATCCGTAGACCCACTGATTTAAATTCGTTTCGTTCCATATCAGCTAACCTGAGCACTCGGAGAATAACACGTACTCGCTCATTTAGTGGTAATTTGCTAAAAAAATAATATTCCCTCCATATCGTTAATAACGGCCTTTAAAAATCTATCAAGTTGATTTCATTAACATGCTTGGAAAAATGTTTAACTTTTCAAAAGGAAAGGTTTGCGGACATCTAAAGAAACGATTGTAAAATAGAAATATTGTGGGTTGAATCACTAACACCACTGGAGTTAGGAGCGTTTTCAAGAATTGGATTGTTTGCATGGGGAAGAACTCTAAAACAATAATTATTGAGTTCCAAACATTGTGTACCCATTCGAAGTGTGGCAACAATGTAGGAGGCACCTAGCCATTACAGCCTTAATCCAGCCTACACCTATCCAACTACTTCATGGTGACTGAGGATTCGCTACGATGGTTTAGCGATCCTATGGAAGGGACAGTCTCCTACTAACCAGCTCCCACACGAAGAGCACATGTACCAGTTTACTTGGCCTGTATGTCCCCGGGCTTTGAACAACGACCACTACGTCTATGACCGGCAGTGAAGGCAAGCCTCCACTCCGGACTTCACCCAGCCCGTAGTTCACATTGAGTAAGCCGCTAGAACTTACCCCATTAATGCCGGAGTGATCCCCGGCCCGGAACAGCAAAGCCGAATAAGGACCTACTGTTCCTACGGTTCCCCTACCCAAGAGCTACACAGCGGAAAAGTTCGAAACAGTAAGGTATTATTTTAAATACCATTACGGACCCCCCAATAACCGCTAATACGTGGGAATCTTCAATCTGCAGTAATACTGTTAATACGCCGAACTAGGATTGGCATCTAATAGCGTCACTTTTTTGAGCAACTCTAAGTACATAAAAAAAAAAAAAAGGTTATGAATTCTATGAAAAGAGCAAAACAGCAGGTTTATTCATGCGCGATTCGTTACAATTCGTTTGGTTCCCCTTTTAGTGGAAAACGAGCGAGAGTGGAAAACTATAATAATGCGTGGCACATGCAAAACAGTCTAATAGTAAATTTGTAAGCGAAGCAAAATGGTTTAATAACCACCATTGAAAACCTTCACTAAATAACTTTTTGGTGGTATTTATTTTGAAAAAAAAAGTAATTAAAAATAATAATTTTTTTGTACCAAAAATACAGAAGATAAAATTTTAAGCTAGTAATCTTTGTAGAAGTAAATTCCATTAAGAAAATTTTAAAAACAACTGATACTCCGTAGAAATAAACTTTTTTTTTTCTGAAATGAAATATAATAATTGAATTTTAAGAAAATTTAATAAAATATCAATTAAAGTTTTATTGCTTTTAAAAGTTAAACTAATTAGTATGTAAACCAAGTTCATGACGTTGATCTTTAGAAACACTCTCGAAAAATTTACTCAAATGTCCATCGTTTCTACCTAGGAGATGACGAAAATATATCAAGTTATTAATATATAAATTAAATATCAAGTTTGGTAACGATCAAACAAAAATTACTACCACTAAAGCGGTAACAAATTATATATATATATATATATATATATATATATATATATATATATATATATATATATATACATCGATAGAAGATATGTGTATATATAGATGTATATAAATATATTTTTTTGAACGGACCCCATTTTCGCCATCTAGTGGGTAGGATCGATAGACATTTTTCAAAAAGTCCCTCACGCAGGGGCTGCGTAAACTAAGCAGATTTCCCACGTGAAGTTTTACAATAGAGAAATTTCACGAGAGCCGAATAGTTACCGAAACTGTCGAACTAGCTATTGACGGTAACTCACGACCAGTATCGAAGTTATCCGCACACAATTAATAAAAATGCAAATATCTCGGTTCAAGTTCAAGGTAGAGAATAAGTGCATATAACAATATTTATAGTAAATGTAATTTACAATTAGCTTGATCCATACACTTTTTCGATCTGCCGTATAGTAACGGAGTAATTTCGAAAATCCTCCCCTCAAACCACCCCTCCCACTTGTCCGATTTCAGCCATTAACGAACTTGATCTTTATTTTTACATAAAACGTTTAAATATCGAGTTTGGTATCGATCAAGCAAAAATTGCGACCGCCAGAGTGGTATCAGACAAATATATAGATAGATAGATCTATGTATGTATATATTTCTTCATCTCCTGGATGAAGGATCGATGGACATTTGAAGAAATTTTTCGAAAATCTCGTAATGCACACAACCTCGATAGCTGATTCTCCTTAACGGCAATCTGCTTAATAAGTAAGAAAACGATATTTGTATAATAAAATTGCATTAGTCCACTTGTTGCTTTTCTCGTAAATTTCGATTGACGCCCCCCTCCTATTGAGTCGGATCTGACTTGCCGTATGTCGGCCTGAGGCTAGCGGTGTGAGATTAGAAGCAGCTATAATGGATTATCGGAGACCGCTACCACCTGACCTAGTATGGCTTTCCATTTGGGCTGCCCTTCTAGACCTTACCACCGGATTTATACTCTATACAATGAGACAATTTGTTCCGACAAGAGAAATTTTGAACAACATTTTTGGGGAGGTAGAATACTCACATTGCCTTTTAGCAGATTTCCCTTGAGGGAAATCAGCTATTGAGGTCGTACTCATGACGCGAGTTTCGAAAAAATTCTTCAAATGTCCTTCGATCCTACCCAGGAGATGACGAAAATGAGGTCCGTTCAAAATTATATATATATATATATATATATATATATATATATTTGTCTGTTAACGCTCTAGCGGTCGTAATTTTTGTTTGATCTTTACGAAACTCGATATTTAACCGTTTTATGTAAAAAGACAGATCAAGTTCGTTAATGGCTGAAGTGTACCAGAGGGAGGGGGGATTTTCGAAAATTCGAAATATCTCCGTTATTATGCATCGGATCGAAAATTTGTATAGAAGCAATCTTATTGCAAATTAAATTTACTATAAATATTGTTATATACACTTATTCTCTATCTTGAATATTAACAGAGATATTTGCATTTTTATGAAGTCTGTGGTCGGGTGTTGTTCGGCCGTTTTCGGCTCTGGCGGAAGCTTCTAACCTAACCTGGCCTTTCTAACCTTACCTAACCTTCTTTACTTTGTGAGATTTATGCAAATACGTTCTGTTCATCCGCCCCCCCCCTTCTTTAGTTCTTGGACTACTAAAATTTGAGTTATTAAAATATAAATTATTCTTACAATTCAGAAGCCGTTTCAGTTGGGAGTTTATTAAAATTAACTGAAAGATTTCTCATTACCGTTTGTATTTACTTATGGTGGTGTTGTGTTACCAGTATGCAGATTTTATTGCTAAACTAGTTTACGCAGCCCCTGCGTGACGGACTTTATTTGTTTCTTTTTTAAGATAATCAATATTATTATAACGATGATTTTTTGACTGAAATCACAGCTGTTTAACAGCAAAAGCTTCAGATATTTAGCTAAGCCAGCTGTTTACGCTTGTTATCAGCGTGCAGCTAGTTTTCCAGAAAGTAAACACAATTATCTCGAATACTGAGTAATGCTTCTAGCAAAGGATAGAGCAAAATTACTAGTAAAGGTTATTTCAGGTTTTCTCCTGCTCCTCTACTGCAATTTGAACATTTTTTTCTTAATTACGTTAATTCAAGGCTTCCTTTAGAAGTATTCCTTTTAAAACTCTCTCTTAGTTATCTTTTAGCAGATTTCCTTTAAGGGAAATCAGTTATTGAGGTCGTACTCATAACGCGATTTTCCTAATTTTTCTTCAATTGTCCATCGATCCTAGCCAGGAGATGACGAAAATGAGGTCCGTTCAAAATTATATATTTATAATATATTATATATATATATATATATATATATATATATATATATATATATATATATATATATATATGTCTCTTACCGCTCTAGCGGTCGCAATTTTTGTTTTTCTTTACTAAACTTCATATATAATCGTTTTATACAAAGAGTCAGATCAAGTTCGTTAACGGCTGAAATCAAATTGGACAAGGGGAGGGGGGGTTTAGAGGGGGGAAATTTCGAAAATTCCGTTATTATGCGTCGAATCGAACAGTTGTATAGAACCAATCTTATTGTAACTTTAATTTTCTATAAATGTCGTTATGTACATTTTTTCACTATCTCGATTATTAACTGAGATATTTGCATTTTTTAGTTTTCGGTTTTCAGTAAGCCCCCACTCCTACTCATCTGATATTAACAATATTCTATTATGTTATGAAGCGTTTTATTTGAAGATTAAATACCAAATATTGTTCTCATTGAACTTTTAATTTTTGAGATAAATGCAAAAACGTGACGCACGTGGGAAATCTGCTTAGTTAACGCAGCCCCTGCGTGACGGAGTTTTTTAGCTTCCATCTTGAGTACATTTGGATTCAACACTTAGTAGATTTGTGAATAAAATCCCCCAGTAACAACATAAAACTGGAGTTCGCTTTTGGTAAATCAGCTATTGAGATTCTATTCATGACGTGATTTACGAAAAATGTCTTCAAATTTACACCGCAACCTCCTAGTTGATAACGAAAATGGAAAATGAGCTCCGTTCAAATATCACATATATATATATCAAAGACCGTTAAATGACAATTAAGCATGCATATATAACTCCCGTTGATATTCGTTAGGTATTGTAGTCTTAGAGAGTTAGCCACCCACAAGGGAGATTTGAGCCCAAAGTATATATATATTATACATACATATTATAGTCCATGGCGAAACAAGTGTATCATGAGAGGTAGGAAGAAATTCCAAGCTATTTTTTTTGGATAGGTTATGCAACAGAAAAATCAAGACAGTATACAAATTGTACATCTGTAAAATAGCTCACAATATAATAACTTAAGCTTAGGGAAGTTACGTTATCAGGGTTGGAAAATCATCGTTCGTGGGATGTATGCCACATGGTTGTAAGAATGAAACAATGGGTCCCAACCTTGGCCTCCCTACCCTACTCCCCCGCGCAAGCTTTGTCTTTACTTACAATTAATTGGGTTAAAGGATTTAAATATCGCATTTAAATATTTTGGAGGATATATATGTATTTGCGGGCAGTGTTCCTGAACAAGGATAGTTATACAAGAGTGGTTCTATAATAATTTACGATCCAACTCATAATAAGGTGGATATTTTGAATTTTCGAATCCTCCTCCCTCCTTTAAACCCTAGCTATTTCATGTCTGATTTCCGCCAATAACATGTTCTTCAGTGTTGACTGAAGTGGTTAAATATAGAGTATGGTATATATCAAATAAATGTTTTCGAGTAAAGAACGAAAAAGTCCGTCACGCAGGGGCTGCGTAAACTAAGCAGATTTCCCCTGTGAAGTTTTACAATAGAGAAATCTGCATACTGGTAACACAATACCACCGTGATTAGATAATGAGAAATCTTTCAGTTAATTAAAATAAATTCCCAACTGAAACGGCTTCTGAATTGTAAGAATAATTTATATTTTAATAACTCAAATTTTAGTAGTCCAAGAACTAAAGAAGTGGGGGGGGGGGGCGCGGATGAACAGAACGTATCTGCATAAATCTCACAAAGTAAAGAAGGTAAGGTAAGGTTAGAAACGCCAGGTTAGAAGAAGCTTCCGCCTGAACCCAGAAATGATGAAGGTGGCCGACGTAATCCGAACTATACCCGACCACAGACTTCATAAAAATGCAAATATCTCGGTTAATATTCAAGATAGAGAATAAATGTATATAACAATATTTATAGTAAATTTAATTTGCAATAAGGTCTATTATATAATTTGTTCTATACAATTTTTCGATCCGATGCATAATAACGGAGATATTTTGAATTTTCGAAAATCCCTCCTCTAAACCCCCCTCCCTCTGGTCCGATTTCAGCCATTAACGAACTTGATCTGTCTTTTTACATAAAACGGTTAAATATCGAGTTTCGTAATGATCAAACAAAAATTGCGACCGCTAGAGCGTTAACAGACAAATATATATATATATATATATATATATATATATATATATATATATATATATACATAATTTTGAACGGACCTCATTTTCGTCATCTCTTGAGTAGGATCGATGGACATTTGAAAAAAAAAATGTCGAAAATCGCGTCATGAGTACGACCTCAATAGCTGATTTCCCTCAAGGGAAATCTGCTAAAATCTTAATTGATGGAGTCATCACCTAATGCATTTGCATGTACCTCACAAAATAAAAATTCAATAGAAACCATATTTGGTATTTAAGCTCCGAATAAAGCGGCCCATCCATAAGACTGCTTATCTTTAATATGACATGAGTAGGAGTGGGGGTTTACTGAAAGCTGAAATCTACAAAATGCAAATTTATCGGTTAATAATCAAGATACCGAAAAAACATATGTAATAACAATCATAGAACATTAAATTTTCAATAAGATTGATTCTATACACTTTTTCTATCCGACATATAACAGATATATTTTGAAATCCACCCCCTACCCTTGCACTTGACCGACCGATTTCAGTCATTAAGAACTTGATCTTTCTATTTACATAAAACGTTTAAATATCCAGTTTGGAAACGATCAAACAAAAATTGCGACCGCACACTAATAAATATATAAATAGTATTGAATGGACCTCATTGTCATCATCTCCTGGGTAAGATAATCATGATTACAACCTCAGTAGCTAATTCGCCTTATGGCATACATAGGTGTATTATAACACTTAATGAGACAGCAATTTTGGCTTGAATGCTCCCATATTTAATATTTTAACTTTTCTTGTTAAACTAATAATTAATTTCATTAATATCTGAAATCTGACCAAGGGGATTGTGGGTTTAAAGAAGGATAAACCCTATTTTTTAATTAACTTCCATTTTATGTGTCGGATAGATAATTTTTATATAGCATACTTTTTTGTTCAAGTAATATTCTGCACATCTTTCTCAAAATTAGCACAGCCATTTAATTTTCAGCTTTCAGTGAACCACTAACAACATGTTCACTTACTTTAAGATAATAAAACATCTTGTATTTTCAGTTTACTTCAGAGTCTACATTTCATGTATTGTTACAAAGGGTAATTACTATGGGAGAAATACTGATTAGTCAAGATGTCATAATATATATTCCTGCACAAGGGAAATGTACTAAGTTTAAGCAACTACTGCACGACCTGCTTTTTCCCCCTTTCTTTATGGACGTAAGTGATTAAATTGTGCTTACTGTAAAAATCAGATGCAATGAGGTGAAAAATTATGATAATCCAGTTGATACTGTTGGTACATCAATAGCTTTGGCAAAAATATTGGTTACATTAAACAAATATGATTTATATTACACCTCAATGAATAACATACTTATTTATGGTTTGGCATTCCCCTACCCACTTCTTCCTGGTCTAGTTTGATGAATTATGAACATTGCATTCAATTGTACGTTGATCATTTAATCATCAAATTTCGCTTCAATAAAATAAAATAGACAAATATATAATTTTGAGTGAAGAAGATGTTTGCCATCTAATAATTAAAGATCACAGAGGAGTGAAGACAATTTTGAAAACCTCTGCCACGAGGACAAACTCAATACATGGTTTCCTATATAAAAATCAGCTAAAAGGTGATAAGGGGAAAAAATATAAGAAAATAATACTTTTGCTCTCACCGTCATCTATTATACTTTCATAGTCCGACTTCTTCAGTGCGACTATGAAATAACAACAGACTAGAACTTGCCTAAATTTATTATTTATAAGAATATCCTTATAATGATAAATCTGTTTTTCCATAACTGGTTCATTAACAATGATATTTTTTTTGTTTTTCAGACATGGGAAGATCAGCTATCGCCTTGTTCATTCTGTCATTTTTAACAATCTTCATTGCATTCTGGACAGGTATAGCAGGTTGTTGGAGAAGATCACCTGGCAACATAACAGCAACTGCCATTCTTATGCTTCTGGCTTGTGAGTACTTTCGTAAAAATCATGTTTGAAACGGAACTCGAATAATTTAATAAAATATGAGAGATCATTGGTTGATATTATGCTTAAGTAGCTATGTTCTCAGGTTCATAATTTAAAGATTATGGGAAAGAAAGTATACAAAGATTTAACTTTTGCATATCAAGTCGGTTATTAAATTTACATTTAAATTATCCTAATACATTCCTATTTCTATTTACAAAAAATACCTCTTTACCACGTCACAAGTAAGCTATTTACTCAATTAAAACATCCTTATTAATTTAGAATTGATAAATTGGACATGAGGATGAAAGTAAAATAACTAAGATACCTTTTAAAAAAAATTCCAAAATGGTATAATAATTAAATGTTGGTTTGTATTTGTATAAGTATCTATACATCTCATGAATTTGAAGGTTTATTGGCTGCTGGTGCAATGGGACTTTGGCATGGTGTGGAATACTACGAGAAAGAGAGGGTTGTTGGAGAAGAATTCTATCAACAGTGGAATAATGTAAGTAACTGTTTATAATCTCCAAACACTATACACCTTGGTAATCAATAACTACATAATATTGGAAGAGTAATGCTGTTCATTTAATTTTTTGTAAAATATTTATTTTCTCTTACAAAAGGCACTCAAATCCTCTGATCATTGAAGGGAATTTTCTTTCATAAAAAATGAACTAGTACTTACGAATAATCAGTGTTAAAATTAATCAATCAAATTCAGATACTCTTAAAAGAGACATATGCCAATCAAGGGCTTGATTGTGAGAGATTTGCTTGCTCCTCTGTATACGAAATATTTTTGTTTTAATTTTATTATTATTTAATGCCCACTTTTTGCTATTATGCCTAATAGGGGCAGTTTATCTACCCCCTTTTCTAGCCAGGGTGGGAATAAGGATTTTATTTAATGAGTTTATTGCTAAATAAATTCTTATTGCCGAAGCGAGAATCAATCTTGCCATTCTAGATTTACCAAGTGAGATTAAGGCCAACATTCTAACACACTACTATCCTGAGCCCCTAGGTTTCTTGAATTATAATAGTTCTTCTTTAAAACTCTTGTCTTTCTTTATATTTTGTGATACCAATTGCCACCTCTTCTGGGGTTTTATTTGAGGGTTTCTTCGAGATGAAATAATCTCATTTTCATAAAATGCTCATTTGACTCTCTCACGAATTCTCTTGAGGCAAATTACTAAACATAATCATTGAATTCTAAATTTATTTAAGCAGTACTTCAGTCCTCAAAGGACTGGGCCTCTGACTATCTGACTTCTGTAGTCTCCATTCGGGATTCTCAAATTATAGATGCCTAGCCTCTGCAGGTTCTTGTCCAAGTCATTAAGCCATCTATCTCTTTCAGTACTTCTTCCAAGTGAATCTTATAGCGAAACTAACTTATCCCATTCTTTCAACATGTCCCAACCACAGCAGTTTACTCTTCTTAATAACATGTATGATGACCTTTTCAGCACTCTAAGCATTACTTCAGCGTTTTTACTTATAACATCAGAGAAATTGAATTTTCCAATTGGCTCTAAGCGAAGAAATTGAGTTTCAAGTCCTAGAGTGATCTGAATATATCCTAATGTTTTAACAAATAATTTATTTTGTCAGTCAAAGGAAATATATAAACTATCAATAGAAAAGAAAATATATATAATATAAAGAAAATATTTTTCATTAAACAATATAATAGGTGGGGAAATAACACTAATACTGAAGTTTTACAAAAAACAAAAAAATATCTGACTAGTACTTTAAAGGTTTTGTTATTTCTTCAAAAAATTTAAATTTGAAATATTTATTTATAAATGACAGTGTTTGTTACTAAAATTTAAAAACATCTCTTTTGAATATTCATAAGTAAATTAAAAAGTATTTAATCATTTGTTTTTGATCTCACCTATTCAATTGTAAAAATTTTCTGCATAGCAATATCTATAACTTTTAAACAAATATTCTTCATATTAAAAACTTTTCTTAAACTGTGTAAAACAAGAAAGGAATGGTTTTTATGTAATTATACATTGGCTTACTTTTAGAGTTAAACACATTGATGATTTTTTTATTGTTTGAGTAAAGATTTAAAATTTGTTTTTGTATGATTAATTTTAAGCAATCAGCATTGAATGCAAGCTTGTATAATGACAAAGAATAAGCATTCAGTTTTAGATTATTACTTTGCACTAGCTATCCAACAGGATCTGGAGTCAAATTTAAAACACTAGTTTTATTAAATTTGTTGATGACATTTACACCCTTAAATATCCCCAAGAAGGAGTGATTATATATAATCATATATAATAGTATAAACACATATTAACACTTTTTTTTTAAACTTGCTGAGAAGGAATTTGTTAAATTGATGTATAGAATTTCTCATCAATATTTACAAAATTTCTTATGAATAATCAGTGTTAAAATAATCAATAGAATTCTGATACTCCTGAAAATGATATACCGATCAAGTTCTTGATTGTGAGATATTTGTTTCTCTGTATACAAAACACATTTTACATTTAAATACAGGAATCTTATAGTAATGTACTAATTGTAATATGTATCCAAAATTTTTGTTTTATTCAATGATCAGAAAATCAAAACAAATATAGTCCAATTTAATTCTAGCTTATTTGATGAATTATGATTATAAATATAGAGATGTAGAAATACATACACTTAACTTATTTTATTTCAATGAATAAACATTTTGATACTAGATACGTTTTAGAAAGTTACTTTGAGGCTTGTTTAAAATAGAACTTATTGCTTTAAGAAGTGAGTTTGATTTTAATATAAACTTTTTATTATTGACTGTTGTTTACAGTAATAATTGCTTTAACTATATATATATAAAACAATAATGTATTTTAGTATGGATATTTTGTTTTATTTAAACATTCTTGAAAGCAAAGGTTGCCCGCAGGTCCTTAAAGAAGAATCAATTGTAAAACATGATTGGTCTTATATCCTATGCTGGGTAAGCATAGGACTGATGTTTTCATCGTCAATTCTCTTCTTTGTATCCGCATGCTGCGTCGCCTCAGATCTGAGGAAGGATAATGAGGATAGGATGCAGTACATAATGCCAGGTAGTAAATAAAAAAAAAGGAAACAGGAGAAAACAGAAGCTTTCACTAACAAAGCACATTTTTATCTCTTCTAATACATTTATTCTCACTGTTTGCTTGTATTTGAGTGTTTTAGTTACTTGATAGTTCTTTACTCTATCCTCAGTGGAAAAACTTTTTTTTTTTTTTTCTAACTTGTATCAACACTACCTATTTATTTTATTCAATTATACTTCCTCTCCTTTTCTAATTGAATTTACACAGCATGTACTAACCTGTAGTTCTGTAACCTTACTAGGTTCTTAGGGATGCCTCCGTCACAGTCTACGATTGGTCATTCTTCCTTGTCTGGAGTGGAGTTGGGTTCTCTTTTATCAGCGCTGTTCTCTTCTCAGGAGCAGCCATCTGCCTTCGCAGCGAGAGAATGAAGGAGGAAACCGTCAATATGCAATACTTAATGCCTGGTACACCTCCTTCCTCCTCTATATTTTTAATAATCTCAGATAAATTAAAAAAAAAAATCTCTTTTTTTAAAAAATTACTGAAACCCTCAAAGTTTATGAGAATTTTGACGAAAGTAAATTAATAAAACCTCCTTTGGGTGCATTTATTATGGGCAGAATTTTCTGTGACTTATAGTCCCAACTGATCAAAAATTTTTAATCAATGGAGAATACGAATAATTAATAACTATTGAAATGGTTAAAGCCGACAAGTGAATCAATAATTCAGGTACTCCAAAAAACTTTATTCAAAAATAACAGGCTAGGTAATAGAAAGCTAGGGGGAACGGTCTAGTATGTGGAATGTAGTCCACAGGTCAGAATGAGCGCATACATTTTCAGGTATGCTTATGAGGGCAAAATAATATTTATTTATTTTACTGTTCATTTGAGTAATTTATAATTGGCTAAATTATAATTTTCAAAAAATTTCAATTGCTTTGGCTTACATAGTGAACATCAGCCCTGAATATATGAAGTTTGTGGCTAAATGATATTGTGAATATATGACCTACTTAACTTTACTTAACTAGTGTATAGCAGAAGGTCAACAAAAATGAAAACTTCAAATGATTATTCAAACCATTTTTATTTCTCAACTTGTTTCGAGTCCATTTGATGCCTCATCAGGAGAATTTCAACACAAAGGAACTAAATTAACGGCCACATCTTTCTCTATGACCTTCCACTAGAATATATTGAATGTACTCTTAGACTGCTACAGTCCTTGTCAAGATTATTAATGTTTCTGGAATTACCATGTCATGGTATTTTGTACTGATGTTCAACTAGTCGTGCTGCTGGCTTCTTAAGAGTATCTCATCCCCAAAGTACCTAGTATTTTCATTTTTATTTCTTGAACAAAAAGGAAACTTCTATAATCACATATTAAATATTTTATAAAAACAGGAAATAAAATACATTAAAAACAATGAAAATTAGGAAATCGTATAAATTTTAATTTTGAAAAATTTTAGTGAAATAAAAGAAAGTAGGAACTGATAGGACTTTCACAGAAATAATCGTGAAGTTCATTAAATATCTCTTTTCAAAATCATAACAGAATTTGTTCAAAGTACGAATATATCCTCTAACATGGCCAGTGTCAAAGGTAAGTTCCCATCATAAATGAATTCTAAATTACTGGAATGTTTATGCTTATAAATGTGTGTTAATTCTGTAGTAGGGTGAAATCTATTAATGTCCTATATAAATCTAGAATTGAATAATTTTCATTTGGCTTTTGATTCCTTATTAATGCTAATTATTTCCATATTAACAAAATTCCATTGAAGACAGGAATAACATATGTAAAATCAGAGTAATTTGAGACTTCTCTGATAACTTCTTTTTCTTGTGTGAATGTAAACAAAAGCATTAAACTAAAAAGAAAAAATACTACATCTTTATCCTTAGCTATCATTTAATCTTTATTTATATAAGTTTATTTTATTTTTTAAGATAGTTTTTTTAATAGTTTCGAGACCTTGGTACAAAAAATGCTCCCAATATTCTTATTACAAGAACATTACATTTCCCAAATTATGTTAATAAACTCTAAATATGGTAGAGAAACTATTAAATTGCATTCTACAAAATAAACATGTTTTTTGTGGGAAATTTCAAATTGAAATTTTATATTTATTTTTCTAACAACAGGATTATGATTTAAATTTTGAATAATATCAGAAGGATATTGAGTATTACACAACCAGGAATAATTAAAATTCACTGTAGCCCAACTTTTCTTTCTTTAGTTTATCAATTGATATCTCATTTTTTTAAAATTCACTTTTTGATAGTTTCAAATTATGCACAAATGCTGTATGGTAGCACCAATTACTTTCATCTTTCTGTTGTCACTATCTCAATTCACATCTGTGCATTGCAATTTCAGTATTTTGTAATGTATTAATTAAATCTATTATTTTTTTTATCTAACCATTTTTTTTATATTTTAATATTTGAAATAAAATTATTTCTACCTACGGAGCTGAATGGTGCACTTGTAGATACCATTGTTGCCAGCATTGTAACAATAACCAAAAAAAGTCTGACTATTTTAATTATTTCTGTTTTATTATATAATATAATAAAGAAGAAAAAATATTACTTTATGGTATGGAAAAATCAATTATCATGAGTGTACTAAAACTGTCGAATATATTTCAATATTGAGATATCTCTTTAAAGATTTACCTGGTCTGTCCTCACTTTCTAATCTTATTTGAAGAAAGTTTTGAAATATTGTTTCAGTGGGACAATTTAATTAGTTAATTTCCCTCAAATGAAATTTGTTGGGAATGTTCACTTAACACGAGTAACCCATTTTATACACTGTTAAACAAAACCCTCTTTTCAGGTCTTTCTGATTTTTCAAACTGAGATTTTGAATTTCAGCAACCTAAACATATATTTTTGTCTTGAAAATGATAGATATTTTGATTTTGGCTATGATAAATATGCCCCACAGTGTAGCTGCATACACAGTGAATTTCAGTCTGTATAAACCATTTGAATTTAATTCAATATTTCAGAGAAGAAAAAACAAACTCTCTTATAGCAATGCAATACCACCTCCCCCCATTTTAGATTTAAGGGAATTTATAATATTTCTAGTAAAGTATATGTTGTTTCTCACGTTGTAATGCCATCATAAGAGTAGAATGTAAGTAAGATTCTGTGCAGGAAGTATTTTTTACGCCTTACAAAAAAGTTCCCAAAAACCCTTATTTTCTGCATCCTTAATAAGAGCTGAGAAATTCTCAATTTTGTGTTTCTATGCCCCCCCCTCCCCAAACCTCCTTAGTATTAGTTCTTATTTGACTCATTACTGAATTAATGTCGAAAATTTAAAACTAATTCATAAATTTACATTTGCCAAGTAAAAAAGTGAAATTCTTACAGTCCTCACAGTGTATAAACATATTTTCCTGAAGGTAAAAGTTTCAAAAACAAATTTGCCTTTCCAATCATAGTATATTCATATATAACATATGCCTTGTAAAAAAAAATTAAAAAAAAAAAAAAAAAACAAGAATAAATAATTATCATTTACATTCATAATTAAAAAGTCAATTTCAAAAAAAATGTTATTTCAAAGCATTACTTTTATGTTAAATAGTTTTGCAATGTTCCTCAAATAATATTTGAACTTGCTGTATTACCCATTGTTGACAGGTTGAAATAGAAATGGTTTACTGTGGACATATAAAGACAGGACACAAAAAAAAAAAAAAAAAAGATTCCCACATTATTCACCAATAAAACAAATGCCCTCTAACATGAACAGTAAAATGAATTAAATGAAACCCGAATTAAGCCTTTGGTGCACAGAATGTAAAAGTCAAAATTTCAAAAGTCCGTCACTGAGTTAACTAAGCAAATTTCCATTGTGAAGTTTTGCAATAGATAAATCTGGCAACACTTAAAACCACCGTGAATATTAAGTGAATAAATACAATCGGTAATGTGAAATCTTTCAGGTAATTTTAATAACTTCCCAACGTAGAGCATCTGAATTGTGAACAACCATGTCTGCCAACCTCTCACAGCTGATAGATAGAAATATTCCCCACCGGAAAAAAAAACAATTGCTGAAATATATCATATAATTCATAGAAATCTTACAAGCCACTTTTGAGTGATTGAAAAACAAAGGGTTAGACAGACTGATTACATTTTCCATTTTGATTGCATTGTTATTAGAATGGTCTGGGATGTAAAAAAAAATGGATTCCCACCAAATTTAAATAGAAAGTGAGACAAAAATTTGAGTTTTGCAGACAAAAAAATGAATCGTAAAGTCTAAACTCAGCTATCATTATTATCTTATTTCTAATAGCAGACATTTCGCCCTCCTGAGCATGAACAATGCTAAAAACATACAGGAGGCATTTTTATCTCTCATCCATTAAGGCAATTCATAATTTTCTTAGAGCACTAACGAACCTCCTTTTTTTTTTGCCTGAAATACTTTAATTGGTCTCAGAAAGGGTTAGATGCAATTATTCTTAGAGTTTTATTTATATCGATTTTTTATAGTGGCATTATTACATTTTATATTAATGATTGCTTTCTCTATTTCCAGTGTATCCGCAGAAACAGCAGTATGCCTACCCACCCGGCTACCCACCAGCAGCCTATGCTCCGGGACCACCCTATTATCACGGCTCACAATATGGACCTTACAACTACTAAACAAATCAACTCGAGGAAGTCATACAATTGGCTATGTACTTTCACGTTGCACTTTGAAAGTTTTAGAAAAAATATACATATATTTTTATTCCAATCTAAAATATTCTGGAATTATTCTTGTTTGATGCTACTAATGATAGTAAAAAAAGAAAAATAATATTGACAGTTGGGTACAAAGTCAGAAAATACACTTTTCACAATTCTTCATTAAATGAACAACTTTGAATTGAATAGTAAGATGGTTATACAGTACACTGACTTACTATTACTTCACCCTTGATAACATAGTTATGGTAAAAATAATTTGAATGTTAAGCTATGTTACCATGATATAAAACTATTATTTTCATTAAGATTCATATCTCAACCTTTTAACATTGTAATTAAATTTTTAAGATCATCATGAAATTCTGCAAATATACATTTTTTTAAAAATGTTTCATCAAACTGTGTTACTCTAAAAAGGCTATTTTAACACATTTCATAGTTATCATTGATAAAATAATATGGTTAAGAATATGATGATATATCCAAAGATTTAATAAGCACATATTTTATAAGTTTGTACAAATAAAAGCCATAGTTTTGAGAACATGTAATATAATTATTGTTAGTTATTAGGAGGTTTTCATGACAACGAAATGTGCTCACTTATACAGTAAATACAGATACGTGTTGAGTTGTGTATATTGTGTGCCTGTAATATAGTAGACTTTTAGTATTTTTTTTAAAATAATTTTAGAACTAATACTATTTTCAAAATAGAATATGTTCGAAAAAAATAAACAGTCGTAAGCTGCAAAATGACTTAAGAAATAGATTTGAGTAATTAACCAGCTTGGAACTGTTTGTTGAAGAATAAGCAGGTTGGTAATGCAGCTTGTTGTAAAGCCAATGAACGAGAAATGAGATTGGTTTACAATTTTGTAAATATTAGATTATATTCTTATAAAATGTTGACATTTGTTATAATATAAATATTTACTCTGAGACTAGCTTATTATATTTCTATTATTATTTATTGATGTTTAGAACATCTGCCTGTTAAAATCCAAAAGGCTTTATGCGTATATACCAGGTGCTAAGTCATAAACTAATTTATTTAAATGAAATTATAACATCATGTACTGTAAATAGAGTAATTAAAACAGTCAGATTCAGTGATGTTTCAAAGACTGATATAATGACTGTTTTTTTAATGACAAATTTGTAATACAAGACTAATGTGAACTTATAACAGACTTTCCATTTTACGTCTAACTTTATTAAAAGTGACTTCAACAATGGTGAGCATCTTCGAACCTAAAAATCAAATGAATCCCTTTAATTAGAGACAAATTGCAATGATGTACGCATAAAATAAGAATGTTTTGGAATGTAATAAATAATAGAATAAGGAAGGTTTTGAAATAAAATCTCTATAGCTATTTTATGTCTTTGGAGCACCACTACAAGAGAATTAATAAAACCATTGTATATACGTTAATAATTGGTGCTCCTTCTTTCTTAAAATCCTTGTCTGAAGCATGTAAATATATTTTATTATTAGAATTGAAGTCTGTAATGGTAGTTTTTGGGGATGACTATTTTTTCTCACTGAAGTGAATTCCATACAGACTTTATTATTTTTACTACAATTCATAAATGTATATTTACAAAAGATATTTGTTTGGTACATATATATATATTTTAGAGTAATTTTTTTATAAGGTAAAAAAAATTATAAAAGGAATTGCATGCTTGAAAGTTCATTATATTATTTTAAACTTACTATTTAAGTAAGGCAAACTATGATATTTTTGTAAAATTGCGTAAGAAATAAAAACTGAGAGTATGTTTCTATTTGGCATTTTCCTTTCTGTTATAATAAAAACCATAATGCAACAATTAGGAAACTATTAGTCTATATCTTCAAGTAGAGATGCTTGGGAACTCCAGATAACTCGATAAATGATCATTTTGAAAAATCTAACAAAATATAAAAAAGTCTGTAAGCAGACTAAGTAAGCAGATTTCCTGGCGTGCTGGTATAACACACTACTGACCTCATCTCACCACATATTTTCTGTTTCTATGTAAAAAACCAATGCGTAGAAGGGGAGGGGAATGAAAGTTGAAAACAAGAAAGTACAAATGATTCCCGTAATACTTGAGTGACAAATAAACGCATAGGAAAAATAATTGTAATTTGTCCTACTACAACAGAGTTCAGTCCTATGAAATTTTAAAATCTGACTCATAATATCAGAAATATTTTGAATTTTTGAATCCTCCCTCAAAACACACCCCCCCCCCTATTTGAGGTCCAATTTCAGTCTATAACATATATGGTCCTTAGTATTGAAACAAAAAGATTAAATGTTAATTGATGTCATCACACATTGAATTTTCATGTATCTTACATAATAAAGGTCTCATGAAAACAATATTTGGTATTTAAGTGTAGAATAAAATGGTTCTTTGCCCGGGAAATCATTTCAGGCTGAATGATGATGGTATTTTTTTCTGGGCTTTACTTTGTACAATATTTTTATATTTTCCCGTCTCAATGCTTAGTATAAAGGACATACAAACAAACATTCATTTATATATATATATATATATATATATATATATATATATATATATATATATACTAGCTAAGGTACCCGGCTTCGCTCGGGAAATCATTTGAGGCTGAATGATAATAGTATTTTTTTTTTTTTTTTTGAGCAAGGCTTCAATGTTTACTACACTTATCGTCTGGGCGCATTGTTTTCCCGTGAGGGACAGGCAGGCGACGTATAGATGAGAAATATTAATTTTGAAGAATAAATAAAAATGTGTTCCTAATCTATCCCTCTCCACTTTTCCAACTCACCTTTTTGAATACTTCAAACCATAATCGTGGATAGCATTTATTACAATTAAATATCCTCTATAATGAAACTTATTTCCTGTCAAAAACCAATCCGAGCACATATAGTTTAAACATAGTTTTGTACATTAGATTATATTCGTAATAGTAGAGCTCAGTGGAAATCATTTCCAGTAATGAAAGCATTTAACAGGAAATTAATTAACTCAATTAACTGTTTAGGCTCCGACCTCCTTCCGCTCCAGTATCTCCATAGTTTTCCTTAAAATATTGATTCAATGTATTATTTTATTATTCATTTGAGGCTGAATGGTGAAAGTATATTTTTGGCAAGGCTTTACTTTGCACAATATTTTGATATTTACCCGTTCCAGTGTTTAGGGTTAATACCCGTTGTTGGCATTTGTTAATAATAAAATTATTTTTTTATGTAAGACTTCACTGTCCTGCATATTGTCATATTTCCCGTCTCCTGTGCATTATGCATAGATTTGAATTAATAAGGAGAAAATATTGACATACATTTGAATTAATTTTTTCAGGAGAGGTACCTGGTAGTTCATATTGAAATGAAGTGTTGAGCAAATTTCTCTAAATAACAAAATAAACAACTTTTGTTATGTGCATATTTGCCGAAACCCCAATAGGAAATCATTATTATTAATTTCAGGCCTTCCTTATAACCCCCACTGCTGCCCGTCCCTAGAAATGCTAGTATGACTTATTATAAGGAAGGCATTAGTTTTAATATACATACTGAGTGTTTTATTTAGTTCGGTTGAATCTTTTGTGCCAAATAAAATTGTTGTCTCCCGCTATAATTTTCAGCATATAACGCCTTTATACTTCGGTATACGATGATAGTGTATATAAAAAAGTTTCTCTAAATAACAAAATAAACAACTTTTGTTATGTGCATATTTACCGAAAATGCAATAGGAAACAAAATATCACTATTATTAATTTCAGGCCTTCCTTATAACCCCCACTCCTGCCCGTCCCAAGAAATGTTAGTATAGCTTATTATAATGAAGGCGTTAGTACTAATTCAGATACCGAGTTTGGTTTAATTCGGTTGAGTCTTTGGTGCCAAATAAAATTGTGGTCTCCCGCTATAGTTTTTAGCGTATAACTCATTTATACTTCCGTATACGGCAAAAGTGCATATAACAAAAGTTACTCTAAATTACAAAATAAACAACTTTTGTTATGTGCATATTTGCCGAAAAACCAATAGGAAACGAAATATCGCTATTTTTAATTTCAGGTCTCCCTTATAACCCCCACTCCTGTTCGTCTTAGAGAATATTAATATAGCCTAAAGTCTAAGTTGGGCTAGTAGTAATATACATACCAAGTTTCATAAAATTCGGTTCAGCCGTTTATGCGTGAAAAGGTAACAAACAAACAAACAAACAAACAAACATACACGAAAGAAACAAAATGCAGTTATGGTGTCTATGACATGTGAAACGAAAAGTTATCGTGAAATTTCGCAAAAAAAATCAATGTACAGACAGAGGTTACAATTTTATATATATATAGATATATATATATATATATATATATATATATATATATATATATATATATATATATTGAATTTGTTTCTTAACATTTTTTTGATCGATGAATAACAAAGAAGATATTTAAAATTTTCAATTTTCAGTATTCCCTTCCAATTTCAGCAGTTAATGAACTTGATCTTTAGCTTTACATAAAACACTTATATATCGAGTTTGGTAGTCAAAAAATGTGACTGCTAGAGCGGTAACAGACAAGTATATTATATATATATATATATATATATATATATATATATATATATATATATATAACATTTTTAATGGACATCATTTTCATCATTTCCTGGGTCAGATCAATGGACATTTGAAGAATTTGTTTTTGAAAATTACATCATGACTACAACCTCAATAGGCTTAAGGAAAATCTGCTAAAAATAATAATGACCCTGCTCTCCCCCTCCCCTGGGATCACTATAGTGGCTTTGCGCAAGGAATTAATTATTAATTATTTCTTTTGACCAAAACAAAGCAAAAAAAAAATTTTAATACATAAATAATGTTAATAATTTTCAAAAATGAATAAATAAATCATAGAGAAGCAAGAAGTTACAAGCTGATTATAGTTTGTGTAGATAGATGGATAGTGGTTGTCATTGTAATTCTCTTGCTCCAGAACTATAGGGTGGGGCTTAAATGATTTTTTTTTAAACCTACATCAAAAATTTTGCATGTAGGTTGTTAAGTAAAATGTAAGATGTTCTTAAAATGTTCTTTATCAACTAGGTTTATATTTTAATAATGAGAAAACACACACACACACATGAAAACGTCCTGTGAAATCAGGGTGCCTCTCAAAGAGTTCATGCACCTCCTTTCTATGATGGCTAAAAGAATCACTTATTAAATTGCTTAAAATGGGGAGTAGTTTATTATGTTGGTGCCAGAGGCCCTGCTCAAAAAGCTGAATTGTTTTTTTGTGAGTGAGATAGGAATAGCCAGCTTGTATGTTATTGAAGTAGCAGTGAGTTATACACACCAAGATATACAATTACAAGACAGAAACAACTTTGTTTATGTAAATCAAAAGTGAGAAGTATAAAAATCAACTTGACAAAGGTAAGTCTACTGATAAGAGTGCTTTGGAAGTTTTGGATGCATTAAGGTCGACTGGAAATGTAACGCCACTATATGAAGAAGATGAGAACTTTAATCCATCTAAAAACAAATAATGGCTACAAAAACATTCACCGAAAGAAAGCTGGTTGAATAATACTATACATTATTTAAGGAATTGGAAAATGATAACATTTCCTTTTACAAGTCTTAGAATGTCCTGTGGTTTTAGATCCTTTTGTCTTAAATTATGAATATGAAAATTCATATTTTTTATTTTACATTATATGGATCTACTAGCTAAGGTACCCGGCTTTGCATGGGAAATCATGACTGCGTTGCTCAGGAAGTTAAATGATTGTAATTTCTTTTGGCTTTACTATGCACAATATTTTTACACTTCCCAACTCAACTCTTTAGCTTAATATTTGTCTTTGTGACTATAAAAAACTTATAGAATTTTTAGTCTCAAAGAATAAAGAAAAAGATAAAATGAGTTTCTGATCAAACTCCCTCTCTATTTTTCAAAATACTGTTTACAATATAATCCATACAACAACGATAAAAGGTCTGTTGTAGGTGCGGGTGGGCAAACTATTGGCAGTGGAGCTGCCATGATGGGTCAGGCAGCAGAGTTACAAATACTACATAATCACACAATATCTAGTAATTCGTGGACAATATAGCATGGACATTTATTTTAGATCTGGGGTTATCAGTTTCAAATGTATTAAAATACCGAGGCTAATAAGAAGTATTTTTTATTACATTATCTGTTGGCTCTAGTACCCATTGATTTCCTTCCATTTATTTGTCACCTCAGATATTTGAGAATTGCCTCGTGGTACATATATAGAAGAGGTATTGGTGAAATAAAACCCAAGAGTATTAGATGAAGTTTTGACACTGCAACAACTTTGTCTGGTCATGCAAATAATCAACAAAAGTTATTCAGTATAAGCTCTATTGACATAAATCACAAATATCTGTCGAGGCACTGTAAAACCACAGGTAATGCTACCACACCAATGAATCCAATATATATATCCATAGAACAAACCGATATGTCTAGGAATGTAACACGTCTATGGGGATCAAAAACATCCGATGCAGAATTTAAAACTAATTCCCAACCAGTTTATGAATGATCAGATCTCTGCCATTTTATGCTGGTATATTTCCACCAAAGGATAGAGAAAATGAATCCTTTAAACGTGATATAGGTTATGTAAATCTTACATCATATACCAAAGTATTTAATGTTTTGGGCCTTAAAGATGTTCCATGCCTAAACTATAAATATAAACCTAGATTCACACCTTTAACGGTTAAACACAATCTTTCTGGAGTTGATGCAATAGTTAAAAAATACCATAAATGGCATGGAAGTATATTTTCTGTTTATAATATACATGTCGGTAGTGATAGTGATAGAATTATAACAGAGCAATATGTTAAAGGAGCTTAGATAGAGTGGCACTAGATTGGAAACATAATAGTGAATGTTCCTACACGGTTCCTGTAGAACAGGTAATAAGACAACACCTCATACAATGTCACAGTCACAGGTCCATATCGCTGCATTACCAGTTCAGTCTAAGGCAACAAGTGATGTAGAAGCAAGTTTTGTCAATGCTTCTGGAGTGTGTTATAAACTTAACCACCAATATTAATTCTCTGTTTAAGCAGCAGATGTTACAGGCCATATACACTATGTATATGAGTCATTATAATGTATCAGGAATGTATAATGTTGAACATATTCATGGAATGGTTTCAAGTACAAAATAAACAAAGTTAAATTCAAAATGTTTTTTATTTAACAAAATCGACTACATTATATTTCGTTAACAAGCTAATAAATACAATTGGTAATATCTTTTTGGCATGGTCAACATCATATCCTTTCCGTCCTTCATTACAAATTGTATCTTTGTCAGCTGCTGTCTCGAACATTGTTCTGTTGGGATCCAAATAATATCTTTGGTCGGACACAAATTCATTTGTATCAAATATAAACCTCTCCTACTCATTACTTGCGTAATATTTCGAATATTCGAAATTCTCCTACTCTAAAATTCATTTTCATCATCTCATAGGTAGGATCGATGGACATTTGAGTACTTCCTCAATAGCTTATTTCCCTTAAGACAAATCTGCTAAAATCCACAACTTACACAGCTCCTCTTTGAGGGGCTTTTTAACTTTAAAGCCCATTTAATTTTCCAAGACTGGGATGACTTGGGCTCAGATTGCCGCACTTGAATTAATGAAGTATTTTGACTAGGACCACAATTTGGCCAAGAACATTCTAACCAAAATGATTACATACAGGACTTAAAGGCATAATTAAGTATCATTGAATTCCCTTGAATCCTTTAGCCAGCAGGAAAATTTCTGAAGAATCAGATCTACTTGCAGGAGGTTTTATCCTTTTGGTTTCAGAATAAAACCTTTGTAGATCACTCTCCACTTTAGACGTCATATTTCCTTCCCAGAGTTTTAATAGAAGACTTCCGCCAACAGCGCTTACTTTCAAACTGAACCTATTAAGTACAAAACAAAAATAAAACTATAGAAATAAGGAAATATTATATAAGTAAATAAATTTTGGTTAAAAATGGACTATAATACCTAGTGTGAGACCATGCATTTACTATATTTAAAATAATAATATTACCTGATAAAAAGATATGCAAGATTAACAATAGCATCATGGTCAAGGCTTTTCACTCCAGTTGCATTAGGAGCCATGTCACTCAAGGTGAGATCGACCCTTCGACTTTTCAGAATGGTAAAAAGCTTCTCTTGTGATGAAGATAAAGTAAAATCGCAATTGCCTAAGACAATAGCACCTTCAATAGGGTGAATAGGAAGTCGGTCAATGGCTACAACAAACCCTTGTTTAGCCCCATTATCTGGAAAAAAAAGGGAAAAAGAAATTTTAGTAATTCCAAGAACAAAAGGAGTGGGGGGGGGGGTCAACAGAACTTATTTGCATATATCTCACAAAGTAGAAGTTCAATGAAAACAATATTTGGTATTTAACCTTGGAATGAAGTGGGGATTTACTGATGGCCAAAACTAAAATAGGGAAATATATCGGTTAATATTAAATACAGAGAGAATATGTAAATAAGAACATTTATCAAAAATTACATTTGAAATAAGATTGGTTCTATACAATTTATCGATCTGATGCATAACAACAGAAATATTTCGAATTTTCGAAATTCTCACACTCTGAGCCCCCCTCCCCTCATGGTTCATTCCATTCTAATATTAATAAAATACAGTATTTATACTGGTGGGAGTATTCTGCTATAAACTGCATAATGACAACCTTCATACAATTTCGGCTGGGAGAAACAAAATTATTGTATTAGTTGCTACCCTTCCCTGGTAGAGTATGGGGCTAGACACCTAGGAGGACTCTAGCCGTCTTGGTGAGGACCCAATAATATATATATATTTTTTATTTTGTAGAAAATAATTCAATTATCAACTACTCTTTGATACAAGTAATGTTGACTAAACTTCAGCAAATTCTTCCTAATTAGGCACGGAGTAGGATAAAAGAAGTGATTGGGATAGGAAACAACTTGTCATTACACCATATAATACAACCCGTTTGAAAGACCTCACTGAGAGCTCTTTAAAAATACTATTGTTTGGATTATTTAAATCCAAAATCATATTTATTTTTAGCTGGTGGTGATGGTGATTAATAAATCCAAAATGACAGACATATGGTCTTTCGAGCTTGAAAATTATTTGGTCGTCTTCTTACCTTACCCCTCTACAGTGGTAAATATATCACAAGTCAAATATCACACCAAAGACATATACTATAAATATTTATATCCCTTAATTTCCCCTGAGAATCAGCTAATAAATAGCATGTCACAGAACAAAAAATAAATAAAAACAGGAAGTCATAAGATAAGTACTAACATTATTTTCTCATTTATTTACTTTTTATTTGATTTATTCTATTTTATTATAATATATAAATATATATATATATATATATATATATATATATTTATAAATATATTTTTTAATAGACCTGATTTCTGTCATCTAATGAGTAGGATCAATGAACATTTGATGATATTTTTCTAAAATTTCGACCTGACTATGACCTGAACAGCTGATTGCCCTTAGGGGCAAAAAATTAAAATAAATGTATTACCAGGCAGCTCCTCGTGATCTTTTATAGTGATTATTTGCTTTATCTAGATAAAAGTTAGGTTAAACTATTTTGCAAACCATACCTTCAAGAGTGGCATTCGTTTTCTCAACGGCAACCTGTGTCCAACTACCAGGAGCAGCACCACAATCAACAACACACATCCCAGGCTGAAGTAAATGAAATCTATCGTTGATTTCAAGTAATTTGAAGGCACTCCTGCACCTTTCGACAAAACAAAATAATTTAGATAAAAACTGATGTCACCCATAATGTGAACCGTGTATATATAAGTAGCTATTTAGTGTTACAGAACTTTGTAATTTTGGGTGATAACTGAGAAAATCACACCAAACCTCAAAAAGTGTTACATCAGTATAATGTTTTATTGGATCAAACATATGCTAGTAAAATAGGGACGATGTTATTAATACAAGTTCTTCAACTGTCAATACATCACCAGTTTTAATAAGGATAGATTAGGATCATTCTCAAATTTAAAGGTTACGCTTAAGTTTTCTTCGATAACAACAAGATCTTAAAACTTTTGTTTGTAACGGACCACTCATTTTAAAATGGAGAAATAAAAAGTCTGTCACACAGGGGCTGAGTTAACAAAGCAGATTTGCCATGTGCGTCAAGTATTTGCATTTATCTCAAAACGTAAAAGTTCAATGAGAACAATATTTCACATTTAGGTTTCTAATAAAGTGCTTCATAATGTAACAGCTTATTGTTAATATGACATGACTAGAAGCTGGGTTTCCTGAAAGCCAGAAACTAAAAAATGTAAATATCTTGGTTAATTATCAAGATAATAAAAAAAGAAAAAGTAGGTATCAACATGTATAAAACAATACATTTGCAATAAGATTGATTCTATACAATTTTTCAATCCGATGCATAATAACGGAGATATTAAGAATTTTCAAAATTCGCAGTCCTACTAGTCAGATTTTAGCAGTTAATGAACTTGATTTTAGTTTTACCTAAAACTTTTAAATATCAAGTTTGGTAACTATCAATCAAAAATTGTGCACGCAAGAGTGTTAACAGACAAATATACATATAGTTTTGAATGGACCTCGTTTTCGTCATCTCCTGGGTAAGATTGATGGACATTTGAGGAAATTTTTCGAAAATCGTATCATGAGTCATGTATGTCCCTTGAGGAAAATCTACTAATAAAGTTAAAATTTTAAAGCCCAAGTGAACCATAAAAGTATATTAAATTTGAAAATTGCACTATAGGGCTGGTGTCCCACCACTGAAGGGGGAAAGCATCACCCCTCCCTTTTAGCCACCATGAAATAGACGTTATGTATGTTTCAACTACTACCATGTTTTAAAGTTACATAAGTACTAACTTGAGTCTCAATTGACTCACACAAAAAAAAGTTTAAATTTTTTTAATATAATTTTTTAATGGAATACATAACAAACGTGACACATTTTAAAATACAATTACTATAAAAATGACTTGTTTTTACACTTTCCAAAAAAACATATTTGAAATAGAAAAAAAAGGTGCAAAAAGAATCCAAGTCTTCAAAAAGTATAAAAATCAATATATAAAATTGAATTTTAAGAGTGTCATCTTTATTCTTATCATATTTAAGTGTCTTCTGCTCATTCTCAAAAAGAAAGTAATTCAATATCTTAAATAAATGAAGAAACTGTGATGGGCTCTCTGCCACACTAACAAATAATTAAAATTTTATCTTCAGAGTTCCGGCAGAGAGATTTAGATTCAGATTGATTCAACCTTTGTTATTATATTTATAGCATATTGTTGAATGTTTTGGGTCAGACTTTTACACAAATTCATCCTCATTTAGCTGTATTTCTGAATCTGTATCATGATCAGAACGAATGGACTGATTGTCACTGTAACTACTTATTAGATCCTCATTATCATCAGACACAGGATTCTGATTTTCATCATCTTCGTTCATATATGCCAGCCAATCCATCCACAATAAAACCCTCTTTAGCCATATCACTGTGACACTTTGATTACGTAAAACACTACCATGGGTCAAAAATTACCCGAAAACGTAGAGGTTAACTGAAACCTGTTACAAAGGGGAGAATACATGGTACTTGGTGGCACTGCCTAGCAACAAACCAGACATCCCTTAATTTTTATTTTATGCTCGGGTCGTTTTTGACCCATGGTATTAGTTAAATGTTAATTAAGCAATATACTTGAAATACAATAGGGGCTCAGGTTAGCCATGCGAGTTAAAGCGTTGACCTTTATCTCACATGGTAAACCTAGAGTGGCGAGTTCGATTCTCGCCTGGCCAAAGGAAATTATTTAGTGACAAAATTCATTAAATAACGTCCTAAAATCCCACCCTGGCTAGGAAAGGGTGGTAACCTGTAGATAACCCGCCCCGATTAGCCTGAGTTGCAAAAAGTGGACGTTAATAAATAATAATAATAATCTAAAGGCTTTAAAAACATATGTTAAATAATAAAAAGAAATGATTGTATTACACATAAAACAATTGAATTTAGGCAGTTTAAATCCACACTAAGTAAATGTTAAATGTTTTTATTTAAGTCCCTTTTTTGCTAATGTGATTGATTAGGGCAGACCATTTGCAAGTTAAAACCCTTTTCTAGCAAGGGTGAGACTAAGGATTTTATTTAATGAGTTTTTCACTAAATTAATGCCCATTGGCAAGCCTGAATCAAACCAGCAACTGTAGATTTACTGAGTTAATTATGACCAAAGCCCTAACTGAAATGCATAAACTGGGCCTCTAAATAAATAAGCAAAACATGTACAAAACATTTCCACACATGAGCCTTACCTGTAATTATTCATTTTGGCTTTATCAACATAAGGATCTTTAAGTTGTCTAATTAGCCAATCTTGAGAACTTTTACCTTTGCCTTTCAAATTCTTGGGAAATTCCTTGTAGAGGGAAGAACTCCAGCAAAATGATCGAAATGAAGACGAAGTGAACATATTTAAACTTCAAGAATCTCCCCAAATTATTTAAGATCCCTAAAAAATGACATGAATGCAATTTGTTTGATTTTATCATGTAAAAAGTACTAGATAAAAACAAAATGATTAAAGATGTACATACGTATTTTCTTTCAGTTTCTATTTGCAACCTCCTTCATTTTTAGCATGGCTGCTAAAGTCAAGACTTTTATTAACTAGTACTCATTTAAAAAAATAAACTGGTGTTACTGAAGACCTTCGAAGTTTAAAGCGAATTAAAATGCTTGATATGAATAATAAACTCAAGTCAACCAATTAACCTGTAAATAAAATTATTGGTTTCTGTCTGGTTGAAATTTCTTACTAAATCCACAGCAGCAATGGCGAACGTTCATAATGAAACATTCAATTGAGCATCTATCTCTTTGGTAGTATATTAAAAACACCAACCTCAACTGTACAACTACGTCATACTTGCTTTTTAAAATTAAGTCCTTTCTAATTGTAGTAATATATGCACACTTTAAACTTGAGGGGAATATAAACATTTATATATGTGAAGTATGTACTTGGCATTTTTGGAATCATAATCTTGGTCCGATTTCATCCATTACCGATTATGAACTTTAAAATTAAATGTTTAAATAATGAGCGTGGTAAAGATGAAGTAATGACCGAAAATCTCAATTGATGACATCATCAAGTACGTGTTTGCTTTATCTCACACAAGAAAAGTTCAATGAAGATAATATTTGATATTTACTCTACCAATAAAGTGGTTCATGACAAAACAACTTATTGGTAATATGATATGAATAGGAGTGGGAGTTTACTGAATGCTGAAAACCAATAAATTCAAATATCTCGGTTAATAAACGCGATAACGGAAAATAAATATATATATATATATATATAACAACATTCATAGAATATTAAATTTGCAATAAGATTTGTTCTATACACTTTTTCTATCTGCTGTTTTATAATGGAGATATTTAGAAATTTTTCTCCTCACACTCCCCCTCCCCTCCTACTAGTCCGATTTCAGTTGTTAACGAGCTTGATATATATATATATATATATATATATATATATATGTGTGTGTGTGTGTGTGTGTGTGTGTGTTGTGTGTGTGTGTGTGTGTGTATACATATAGTTATGAACGGATCTGATTTGCGTCTTCTCCTGTGTAAGATCGATACACATTTTAAGAAATTTTTCGAAAATTAGTACGGACCTGAACAGCTGATTTCCATTAAGAAAATACGTACAACGTTACGTATGTGATCTTTTCAGTTTTTAGTTTTTCTACAACCCTTCTCATTTCTCAATTTTTACTTAAAACAGCCGTCTCAAACAATGTCTCTCCAGCTTAAATTACATAGGATTCTTATTTCGAGAAAAATAGAGACCAGAAGTTGAAATGATATCATCAGTAAGTAATACTGAGTTAATGCGGCACCTACATGGCTGACTTTTTATTTATTGGGAAAATATTCATTTCTGCCTATCCTATTGTTTATTCTATACGTATGTTATAAATCATCTGATAACGGCACCTGCATACTTCTGAAAGTCAGAAAAGAACTCCTGTAGCCTAGGGGCATTCCTTTTTTTCACATATTTTCAGGAATGTAGTCTATCTCTTCTTTATCAACTGGACAAGCTTTTTCAAGTTTTTTTATCATTGAATTGGTCCATCTGTTAGGTCGCTAAGACGCCAATTCCAGAATTTTGAAAATCCTTGAAATACTTGGAATCCTTCTGTGGGAATATTTCATTCTAGATATTATTCGGTGCACCAACTCACTTCCTCCTT
Organism: Riptortus pedestris; assembly: GCA_019009955.1. Lineage (NCBI taxonomy): Eukaryota > Metazoa > Arthropoda > Insecta > Hemiptera > Alydidae > Riptortus > Riptortus pedestris. The sequence continues at coordinate 171,511,395 of CM032229.1, read as the reverse complement.
TGACTCACTAATAGAACATTGGGCTTTCTCGAAGTTTATAATGCTTAGCATTTCCTAGGATTTTCTAGTTTCATAAGCTCCACCTGTTGCATTGTATATGATTAATGTTTTCTTTTGGGGAATTTACAATCCCGCCTTGGTCATACACTTAAATTCATCTCCTTACATTCATTAACAAACCCAGATTTTCTTCCCATCTTCTTTCTGTACTTTCCATAGTTCCATTGATGGCTCTGATGTAGGAATCATTCCTTACAGATTCATATAAAACTTTATCCCCAAACTCAACAGTCCTTAATACGGTTTGCAGAAGACCAAACTTGTTACAAATTCAATTTACTTTAAATGTTGTTCTATATGCTTTCTCTATACCCCGAACATTAACGGATATATTTGATTTGTCAGCCTTGAGTAAACCCTCTATTCTAGTAATAGTAAGTTATCAACAATCTAATATAACATGAAACGTGTTATTTCAGACTTAAATACCAAAAAATGCTACAAAAAGACTATTATTAGAATAACTGTGAATATTAACTGTGTGAGGTCAATGCAAGTACGACGTGTGATGACCCCATCAATTAAGATTGATTTTCTTGGGTCGAAATACCCAGGGGGGGGGTACTGAGGGGGAATTCCGAAAATTCAAAAACATCAGTCATGCAGAAGCTGTGTAAACTATGTAGATTTCCAACTTGCACACTTCAGATCTCCTCTCACCACATATTCTCTATTTCTATTTGTAAACAAAAAAAAAATAACAACAACAATAGCTTAACAAGATTGGTTATATAACATTTTGCGCTCCAACTCTAGCGCGACGCTTTTTTGGTCTCGATTTTTGTTTGATCGTTCCATGCCATCATTTTATGTAAAATGAAATGTCAAGTTCATTTTCAAGAATTCGATATATCTCCATTACCTTACGTCGGATCGAAAAATTGTATAAAACCAATCTTTATACAGATTAAATTTACATTACATGTTACATACATTTATTTTCTATCTTGAACATTAATCGAGATATTTGCATTTTCCAGTTTTCAGCCTTCAACAAATCCCCACTTCTACTCATGTTACATAAACAATACTCTGTTCTATAATAAACCTCTGTATTCAAAGCTTAAATACCAACTATCGTTTTCAAGAGACCTTTAATATACAAGATACTTGCAAATATGTTCTGGTACACCCCTCCCCCCCCACTTTCATTAATTCTTGGACTGCTACAATTTGATTGTTTGAGGTAAAAATTATACTTTTTCATTATAAATTACAGTACTAGATATAGTAAATAGTTCTTAACGTAATTAATATGTTATATTCTCAAATATATCCGTAATTGTATTTCATTTCGGTCAGAGGTTAGCAGACCTGTTTTTTTAGCAGATTTCCCTTAAGGGAAATCAGCTATTGAGGTCGTACTCATGATGCGAGTTTCGAAAAATTTCTTCAAATGTCCATCGATCCTACCCAGGAGATGACGAAAATGAGGTCCGTTCAAAATTATATATATATATATATATATATATATATATATATATATATATATATATATATATATATTTGTCTGTTAACGCTCTAGCGGTCGCAATTTTTGTTTGATCTTTACCAAACTCGGAATTTAATCGTTTTATGTAAAAAGGAAGATCAAGTTCGTTAATGGCTGAAATCGGACCAGTGGGAGGGGGGGTTTAGAGGGGGGGATTTTTGAAAATTCAAAATATCTCCGTTATTATGCATCGGTTCGAAATTTTGTATAGAATAAATCTTATTGGAAATTAAATTTACTATAAATATTGTTCTATACATTTATTCTGTATCTTGAATATTAACCGAGATATTTGCATTTGTATTCTGCGTGTGGTCACCAGTAGGCTATGTTCGGACTTTCCGCCGAGAGCTCTGGCGGCCGTTTCCATAACTATTCGTCCCTCGTGAATAGGTTTAGAGGTTAGGTTAACTGTTTTTTGGGGCTAGAAACTACTGGGTTATTACACCCTAAATAATGTTTTAGGTTTAGAGGTTTCTTACTGCTACAGTTGTTATTAGGCAGATTTCTCTATTGTAAAATTTCTTGTGGGAAATCTGCTTAGTTTACGCAGCCCCTGCGTGACGGATTTTATTTTTACATTTCTGCTTTACGCTTCAATTAGGGAAATTATTAAAATTTACTGAAAGATTTATTATTACCGTTGGTATTTATTCACTTAATCTTCACGGTGGTGTTGTGTTATAAGTAGGTATGTAGATTTATCTATTATTAAACTTCAGGAGACAACTCTACTTAGTTTATGTAGCCCCGGACGGACTTTTTTTCTTATCTGGATTACTAAGTAGTTTTTCATACATTCTGGTTTCCAGCCTTCAGTATACCCTCACTTCTACTCATCAAATTTTTACATAGAAAGTGAGATCACCAGTATGTGACCCAGCGTGTGGGAAATCTGCTTAGTTTACGTAGCCCCAGCGTGACGGACTTTATATTTACGTTTATAAAACCAACTGTAAAAAAAAAAATATTGTTTGTGTTTTGACTCGGAAGTAAACCATATTTGTAACCTGAAAATCGAAATCTCATATATTGTGTCTTATACGGTTTTATATTTGGCTCAAATTATAAATTGTAGTTTTTTTTCTTTATTCTTAGAGTGGCCTGTAACATGAAGTTGTACCAACTCCAAATTTAAATATTTTATTTATTTGGAGCTTCTCAGCAATGACAATGTTGCTCAAAACAAAAGCTTTATAAGTTAAAAAAAAAAACCACCAAAAAAACAACAGAATTTAACTAAACAGTAGTGGAATACAAAACAGAAAAGGAAACGTAAAAGAGAAAAAAAAATGTAAATAGACTTCAATACAAACCACAGACTTTGATGCACATAAGTTGTGTTATATATTTTCTCAAACTGTCTACAGCAGGCACTATTAATGAACAACATCCTTGCATCAAATAAACACAAATTAATTCCTTGTAGCTAATTACAAATTTCCATTTTCGTAGTAACATTCAATCAATAAAATGATAATTTGCCATTAGAGCAAACACACGTGAGCAACATAACAGTCATTATCCAATTAAAAATGCTACTATTATTTTTCCGTGATTGCAAATAATGTAAAGACTTTCATTTACTATTTATTCTAATTTAAATGAAGATCACTTTAGATTCATGATAAATGTACTTGAATCAATATTTTTCACATTAGAGGAGAAACAAAGTCAAAACAAGCTATCAACATAAAAAGTAGTAATACAAAAATCGAGAAAGTGAAACAGTTCTGTTACCTCAGGAAGATCTGAACTGATGTTTGATAAAAGATTAGAATTAGCTTAATTGGACTTCAGAACAAAAAGTCCATCACACAAGGGCTGTGTAAACTAAGCAGATTTTCCACGTACTAGTATAACATACTTGTAATCTCATTCGCTATTTCTATGTAAAAAACCGACTAGAAAAAGGGTTGGAGGGAGGGTTAATTAAGACTGGAATCCCCCCCCCCCCCCCCCCCCCCAAAAAGTCCGTCACGCAGGGGCTGCGTAAACTAAGCATGATTTCCCACGTGAAGTTTTACAATAGATAAAAAAAAATTTCACGAGTGCCGAACAGTTTAAGAAAACGGCCGACCTAGCTTTTGGCGGGAAACTCAGTCTCATCGGCCCACCGGGGGGGGGGGGGGGGTCCACCCTGATTTCATAAAAATGCAAATATCTCGGTTAATATTCAAGATAGAGAATAAATGTATATAACAATATTTATAATAAATTTAAGATGTAATAAGATTTGTTCTATACAAAATTTCGATCCGACGTGTAGTAACGGAAATATTTCGAGTTTTAGAAAATCCTCCCCTCTAAACCCCCCCCTCAAACTGGTCTGATTTCAGCCGTTAACGAACTTGATCTTTTCTTTTTACTTGAAACTACTATATATCCAGTATGGTAACGGTCAAACAAAAATTGCGACCGCTAGAGCGGTAACAGACAAATATATATTATATATATTACATATATATATAAATATTTTTATTATATAATATATATATATATATATATATATATCTATATATATATATATATACAGTTTTATGAACAGACCACAATTTTCGTCATCTCCTGGGTAGGATCAATGGACATTTGAAGAAAAATGTCGAAAATCGCGTCATGAGTACAACCTCAATAGCTGATTTCCCTTAAGAGAAATCTGCTATAAAAAACGTTACATAACAAACATTTGCAGTACATTACATTTAAAATATGGTTAGTTCTATACATTTTTTTCGATCCGACGTATAATAACGGAGATATTTCGAATTTCTTCGCTCTTGATCATCTAAGTGATTTATAGTATGCAGTTCAAACCAGATCAATGCAGCCGAAAAAGTGCTTCAAAAAGTGAATTTTGCTCAAAACCATCTCAATTCTCTTGGATTTATTTAATTAAAATTTTAGCTCATCATAATTATACCCTTACACAGTTATTCCAGTTAGCATTTATTGATCATTTTATAAACACCATATAAGCACCTTTGTGTTATGAATTGTGTAATTTTAATAGAAGTTATGTCAGACTTTTTCAAAACAAATCCACTTCATGTTCATTTATTCATAATTATTTACGTGATAACTATTTATTTAAAGCAAGCAACCTTTTTTTGGCTACAGTGCCAAAGCTCAGTCAAATATGGGGAAATAATTATCCAAGTCATAAAATGTGTTTTGTATTTTCAATACGATTTCGAAAAATAGATATAACTGGCTTTGATAATCAAAACCCCACTTATAGACTCAATTGTAATAGGAATAAATAGATTATAATTGAATTCAGAAATATGTATTATTCTTTCCTGGCGAAATTCAATTGGGAATGTAAATTTATTAATTTAGTTATATTTATTATAAATGTTAGTCAACGGATTTAATATGCTCCGTTTTATATAAAGTGTAGAAAAAAGATGGGAAATCCTTAAAAAAAAGAATATTAGGGTATTTTTTACTTTACGGCCCCCCCCGCAAATAAAATTTGAATAGAAACACACGATTCTGTTTGATATCACGTGTTATACTACAGTAACCGTTCTAAATTCAGTTATACACGTTCAGGTTTATAGATTCGTCGTTTGCTTTCTTTCCGGAATAAAAATGAATTTGATCAAACTAGCACACGTATTTCATGATTGAAAATCAAGTGATACGTGTTTATCAGCGATTTGGAATCCAACACAAGGAAAGGAAATGCCCACAAGGACATGAAATGAAATTATATGAACGAAAAGGAAATTGTCATTTTAGTTGGAGATGCCATCGATCACAATGCCGCAATAATGTAAGTGTTTTTAGTGGAACACATGGTTTGAAAGACACACTTAACATTAACAAAAAGTTTATTATTCATTTATGCTTGGACTAATGAATATACAAACCGTAAAATTTTGTCGTAAGGAACTAGGTATAAGCTTCAAGAACTGCGAACGGATTGGAAGAATATGCTCCGGGAGGTTTTGTTGCTAATGACATTTTAAAATAATCCAGTGTGTTAATCGGAGGAGAAGGTTTGACAGTAGAAAATAGATAAAACATGTTTCACAAGAAGGAAATACAACGTTGGAAGAAGTTATCCTCATCAGTGGGTGTTTGGAGGAGTCTGTAGGGGGAAACACGGGAGTTTCTTGTATGCTGTCCCTAATAGAACTGCTGAAATGTTGACTGCATTTATAAAAGCTTCAGTTCTTCCAGGTACTACCATATATTCAGATTGTTGGAAGTCTTATAAAGGCCTCAGAAAAGTCCCAGGAATGAGGTATAAACATTTCACCGTAGACCATTCCAAAAATTTCGTGGATATCCACCACTGGTGATTATACCCAAAGAGTGAAATCTCTGTGGTCAAGTTTAAAACGTAGAAATAAACGTGAATGTGGTCACCCCACAGAATTATGATTGATTCTTATTTGTGTGAATTTATTTGGCGTAGAAGATATGAGAATGAAGATTATTTTGAATCAATAATGAACCATATTAGAGTACGGGTCTCCAGAAATCTGAAAATAAATAAAAAAAAGTGTCTGTGTTAAATATTTGTTATTGTTTAATAAACATATTGAATTAATAAATCTATTTTGGTTTGTTTTGATTAGAATGTAGAAGTTATAAGACCTTTTTTTTGGTTTTTTGGGTTGGGAAATAAATCATGTTAGTAACAGGTAATGATTTAAGTGTGAAAAGAATCATGTATTCATATGAAAATAGATTTGTGGCAGTAAAGTAAAAAAGACCCGAATATTATATCACACGGGAATTTATACATACAGTTGGTATGTTTACTTTATCTCTATACATTATCAATAGATATTGCACCAAAAATGATTTCAATTAAGTTATAAACTCTCCTGGGCTCAGGTTAGCCATATGGGTTAAGGCGTAGGTCTTAATCTCATATGATAACCTAGAGTGGCGAGTTCAATTCCAATTCTTCACAAGCTTTAAAACTTGTGAAAAATTGGACGTTTTTTTCTCTCTTCAAGTATACAATGTTCTTCAATTCCAACAACACTACCGTGAAAGTTCAATTCCCGCCTGGGCATTAGGGATTTATTTAGTGACGAACTCGTTACTTAATAAAATCCTTAGTCTCAATCTGGCTAGAAAAGGGCAGTGGCCTGTAGATTAAACTCCCCAATTAGCTAGAGTGTCATAAAGTGGACGTAAATTAAAAAAAAAGAAAAACATAATCTCTACTGTCTCATTTATCAAAAAGTCATTATAAGATGGAGGAAGACTTATTGCTAAGAAGTGGGTTTTTAACATGTGACCTTTGGCGGAGATATTATTTTTATTGTACCTAATTCTTGCTGAGACCAATAAAAGTAATCTCAGGCATAAAAAAATAAAAAGGATTTTAAGGTCTCAACCTAGCCTTTATGATCTTTTTTACACATTTCATTAACAATATGAATGCTGAGGATTAACTATGCTTTACAATTAGTCCTTTAATTCAATTTAACTCTAAATCTCCACAAGAGAATTAAAAATGTAAAATCATATAATAATTGCCCTTATACCATCACCAGTTGACAAATTACCATTTAGTTTAAGCATGATTACTATACGAATTCTATTTTTGTTATTCTCATATGAAAATTTAGGGTTACACTGACTGAGGAATAATTTTAATTTTACGGTGATAGAAAAACTGTACACCATATGAAAAGAACAATATTATGTGTAGGTTGCCTCTTTAATTTGAAATAACTACAAAAAAAAAGAATTAACTTTATTTCACATAAAAAACAAGAATCACCTTCTATAAAACAGAACAGTCTTAGAATTAACAATATAATTACTTTTTTCCTCTGTAGATATGTATTTGTATCTACATTCTAAGTAAGTATAATGTGGAGATAGGTCTGTGATACAATGAAATTATATATGATATATAGACACTATCATTCTGTGTCCGTATCGTAAATCTAGAAAATAATTACAAATAAATAAGATAATTTCTTATGAAAAGCCTCAAAATAAGATACACAATTTTGATTTAAAAAGAACAATTTTAAGAGTGTCAGTAAGATCATTAATGCCGTGCCTAGTTAACGCTGAGCATTCTACATAATGTTGAGATTTTAACAATTTGGCAGCATACCTACCTCTGTCAGCTGAGACGGTTATTTTACTGCCGTCCCTCAGATCTATTTTATTCCCCACTAAAACTATTGGCACTCTACTACTGCAGAACTCCTGCACTTCTGGGGCCCATTTGACGAGTGCGTTCTCAAGAGAGGTTCTATTGGCGACGTCGAACACTATTAGAACAAGGTTCGCGTCGGCGTAGGCCAGCTTCCTCAGGTTGGTCCATTCTTCGGTCCCGGAAGTATCCCAAATGGAGAGCGTAGCCTCACGGTTCCCGTGGCGCAGTGTCAACGAGAAGTTGTCCAATATGGTCGGTTTGTAGAAGTCGGGGAACACGCTTTTGCACAGCTGGTAGAGTATGCTGGTTTTACCGCAAGTACCGTCGCCTACTATAACCAGCTTCTTCACGATTTCTGGCATTGCACCGATGTCACAAAAAACGCAGACTAAGAGGAAATTGTTAAATTTTCCATGCATCGAGAACACTTGTATCACTCAGAGATTATTATTTTTTTTTTTTGTGAAATCCCAGAGATAGCGTCAACAAATTCACACTGATAAGTGTTATCTTAGCACTGCACTTCACGAAAAGAGGTTACATCGATTACATTTTACATGACAAGTCGAATGCCGACTTTCTTCAAGCAAAAATCGATCGGTCTTACAGTAGCTGAAAAGAAAATCGTTTTAAAGGGAATCAGCTGTCGAGGTATGACTCAAGACGCGATATTTAAAACGCAATGCTCTATCAACATTTTGAACTGAAACCAAGAATTGACATACGGTAAAAGTTCAGCATAAAATCATCAAGAAATGTAAATATGTTTTTACACTTACTCAAGACTTACACTTCCAAATTACTTACCCATGTAAGTTTTTGTCAAATGAAAGCCCTAAAAATTGCATAGTGTTCTTCTGTTGAATAAGAAAATAAATAGAATGGATATACTGTCTTGTATATGTTTTTTGTGAGCTAAATCTGGATATAGTTCACTCTGGATATAGTTTCTTAGCAGGAAATCGTTGTTGAACAATGTCTAGAGACTGTTACGTTTATTACAAAAATGAAAAACATTGATTATTAGGGTTCTTTTGGATTACAAAATTAAATACACGAACATAGTGTTTTTATCACTGAACAATTTATATGATGATGCACTACACACTTTTACACACTTGGTAAATTATTCTTCACTACTAATCACAATATGCACTTATAACTTCACTTTTTACAAAATACAGCACTGCACTGATCTTCACGAAACACTTCACTGCATTGAAATTAACAAGCACTGTTCACTAAAGCTGTACTGAAGGCACTGTTATTCACTTGTAATAAAAATGAGAACTAACTAACTGTTATTTTTTTGTTATCTGATAACTTGCTACCATGGTTTCTTTTGGAGGTAATTACAGCCTGGAGACTGCTGGGGGTGAGGGAAGAATAGCCTTTTTGTGCTAAGCCTTTGGCTGTATTTGGAGGGAGGAGTTGTTCGTTTTGATGGAATTTTTAGTTTTTTTGGGTGGTGGTTTAACCGATGGCGGGTGTCATGGGATGGGTTGTTAACTAACTGCCTGGAGAGCTATTATAGACCGGCGTCAGTTCAAGAAGGATCCATCGCCTAGAGGATTCTAGACTTGAACCATCCATAATTTGCCAACACTGTAACTGTAGACTTACAATAAAACATATACTTACTGACTGCTATCTAAGGACTCACATAGACCTACCATACACTTCCACTAAATTACTACATGCCGCAGCCAGTATATATACCGCGAATTACATTACATGAAACAACAACAAATTCAAAAAATCATAATATAGGACAATTCTGAAAATATCTGCAGAAATGAGCATACTTACGTAAAAATAATAATGTGATGTTAGGAAATTAACTGAATCGCCCCTAAATCGCCCCAGTCGCGAAATTTTATTATTGTAACAATAAATAAATGAGCAATAGTCTTGCCGCTACTGCAAGGATTGCTTCATTTTCTTCGTGATTAACTATAAGTAATTTTTGTAACAACATCATATGATGAATGAAACACCAGATGGTCATCTACATACTGTCGACATCTATCTACATATTGATCATTAGCTATCAATACTTCGGGTAGCGTCCATTGCGATTAAGAATAATGTTGAACTAAGGACGCTTTGGTTAGTGACTGAAATCGGACCTGGAGTAGTGGGAGGGGGGGATTCGAGAATTCAAAATATTTATTTTGTGTCTGGTTGTAAAATGTTGTATTTCCCTTCAGAGAAATCAGCTATTGAGGTCGTACTCATGACGCGAGTTTTGAAAAATTTCCTCAAATGTCCATCCCAGGAGATGACGAAAATGAGGTCCGTTCAAAATTATATATATATATATATATATATATATATATATATATATATATATATATATTTGTCTGTTAACGCTCTAGCGGTCACAATTTTTATTTGATCGTTACCAAACTTCATATTTAAGCGTTTTATGTAAAAAGAAAGATCAAGTTCGTTAATGGCTGAAATCGGTCCAGTGGGAGGGGGGTTTAGAGGGAGGATTTTTGAACATTCGAAATATCTCCGTTATTATGCGTCGGATCGAAAAATGGTATAGAATCAATCTTATTGCAAATTAAATTTACTATAAATATTGTTCTATAAATGTATTCCTTATCTTGAATATTAACCGAGATATTTGCATTTGTATTCATTGCGTGGTCGGCTATGTTCGGGATTTTCCACCAAGTGCTCTGGCGGACGTTTCCGTAACTGGTCGTCCCTCGTGAATAGGTTTACAGATCCCTTACTACTACAGTTTTTATTCGGCAGATTTCTCTACTGTTAAACTTCTCGCGGGAAACCTGCTTATTTTACGCAGCCTCTGCGTGACGGACTTTTTAAACTTTTGATGCTTTACAATTTTTGTTCTATGCTTTTTTAGTAACTCAAATACTAATGGAGTTATTAGTACTTTCTTGTTGTCTGCCAATCTCCAGTCGCACCCTTTGTCATAGGTTTTTTACATAGAAATAGAGAAGACGTGGTGAGATGAGATCACAAGTATGCTGTACCAGCAAGAGGAAAATCTGCTTAGTTTTCCGCAGCCCCTGGTGGACTTTTTCTTTTGCAAATTCACAGAATGATGAATGCCACTTCCTTGGGGAATACCTTTTAGCAGATTTCCGTTAAGGGAAATCAGCTAATGAATTTGTTCTCATGACGCTATTTAAACAAAAAAAAAAAAAAAAAAAAAACTCTTTAATTGTCCATCGATCCATCCAAGGAGATGACAAAAATGAGGTCCATTCAAAATTATGTAATTATTTATATAATTTTGAACAGACCTCATTTATATATATTAATAGTTTATTTGAGTATTTACAGTAAGAAAACACCCAATTCTAATCAAAATATGTCATAATTACACATAAATAATGTTAATGATCACCTAACGCAAGAGGTACCCTAACCCCTAGAATGCGGCACATAAGTGGGCTAAATAAGGCACAATGCACCTACGCCCCAGGGCTAACAAGAACTTACAATTATTAAGTAACTAAATCAAACAATATACACAACCTTAAAGCTATTAAATAAATAATAATAAATCTCTCCTCATAAATTAGTTAATACAAAGGAAAGTAAAACATGACACACCCATAACAGAATAAAAGATTTAGTTCTCAACCGGGAAACAGCACTAATATATTTATAAGTTCATATGTTTATAAGTTCATATCTTATCAACTTAAAACACCAACAAAACAAACAAATAAAAAAAACTTTACTTGGAAGGAAAATAAAATTAAACCTTCTGAAATAATAGTACAATATATTGTTACGTTTATTAAAAAAATAATAAACGTTGTTTATTGAGGGTTCTTTTGGATTACAAAATTAAACACACACAAGCTTTATCACTGCACAATATATTTGACAATGCACTTGATAATTAATTCTTAACTATTACTCACAGCATGCACAGATAAATTCACTTCTTATTGTTCAGTACAATAACTCACTATCACTGAAGTTCACAAAGAACACGGCACTGCACGGTACTACACTGTTCTTTACATAAACACGGCACTGCACTGTTCTTTACGTAAACATGGCACTGCACTGTTCTTTACATAAAAACTGTACCGAAACTAAAAGCACTGTTCCCTAAAGCTGTACTGAACGCACTGTTATTCACTTGAAGAGAACTGAGAAGTAATTTTCGGGGCGAGCTGCCTCCTTTATAGCCGGGTGGGTATGATAAATGTGAAGATTCAAGACAGGCGTAGTCGAGACACCTCGGGCGCCAGTGGCTCTTCCATCGGTCGGCTCCTTTCATCTACTTTGTACTTCTTAAATATGTGATTAACTCTGTTTAATTGTTTTTTAATGAAAGTAGTTTTCACAACAATATGAAGAAAAAACCACGCCATTCCCACCATCACAGCTACTAAAAGCCCTTCCTATCCCCATACACCTCTTCTGGGAAATTCCATCCTGCAGGGTCGGTATGGATTTACATGTATTATGTGTTTCAGTCTTGCTGCTAAAATAGACAATAGGTGTAAAAGGAATAACTGAAAAAATGACTACTGATATATGATTGATTCTGAGATTGTTTTTCACACATGGTGTTTTTCCTTATTTCCTTAGAACACTTAATTAACTTTCACTTCAAGTTGAAGTGAAAGTTAATTAAGTGTTCTTGCATATATAATAACAACCTTGAAGTCTTCAAGGTTGTTATTATATATGCAAAGGCAAATTACTTTTGCATACACATGCATATTTTTCACAATGTTTGGACCTAGTGATTAGATTTTCTTCACTATTGCTTAAAATTGATTGGATGTCGGAAAGTTAAAATTGTAGATTGTATAGCTCAATATACAAAGTTGTGAGATATGAAACCATTCAGCAACTTCTTGGTAGACGATATTAGTTTTACCATCAAAAGAAAATTCAGAGCTATTAAAATCTCGGCTTGATAGGACACAATAAATAATATAAACAAATATTTCACTGAAACATTTTAAGTAGAATTTTGCTTTTGCATGGAGAGAATATTAGAGATTTGGTAAACTTAAAAATGTCGAGGATTAGCGAACCCAATAATGACCAGTATATTGTTGAGTTCGATGTTGCAGGAAAATAATAATACAGTGTTCGTTATTCGTTATTTATTAACGTTTGTGCAACTAAGGTAAATTGCAACTGGTTATCTACAGGTTACCACCCTTTTAGCAGATTTCCCTTAAGGGAAATCAGCTATTGAGGTTGTACTCATGACGGAATTTTCGACATTTTTCTTCAAATGTCCATCGATCCTACCTAGTAGATGACGAAAATGAGGTCCGTTCAAAACTGTATATATATATATATATATATATATATATATATATATATATATATTTGTCTGTTACCGCTCTAGCGGTCGCAATTTTTGTTTAATCCTTACCAAACTTCATATTTAAGCGTTTTATGTAAAAAGAAAGATCAAGTTCGTTAACGGCTGAAATCGGACTAGTGGGAGGGGGGGTTTAGAGGGGAGGATTTTCGAAAATTCGAAATATCTCCGTTACTATACGTCGGATCGAAATATTATACAGAATCAATCTTATTACAAATTAAATTTACTATAAATATTGTTATATACATTTATTCTCTATCTTGAATATTAACCGAGATATTTGCATTTTTCAGTTTTCACCAAACCGCCACTTCTACTCATGTTACGTAAACAATACTCTGATACATAATAAATCACATTATTGGAAGTTTAAAATACCAAAAATTGTATTCAAGAGACCTTTATTATACGAGATACATGCAAATATGCACTGGTGACTCTCCCCCCCCCATCTTAAAGTTTTGGACTACTAAAATTTTATTGATTGAGATAACAATTATTCTGACTCATTATTAATTACAGTACTAGATATAGTAAATATTTCTCAATAAAATTAATGTGTTATATTCTGATATATTTCAGTAATTGTTTTTCTTTCCGGTGTGAGGCGGGACCCGTTTGTTTACATTTCTAACCTAACGCTTCCTGTCGGCAGGCTATTGAATTTGGATGAAACATTTCTTATTTCCGTTTGTATTTATTCACGGTGTTGTGTTAGCAGTATGTATATTTATCTATTACTAAACTTCACGAGAGAAATCTACTTAGTTTACGCAGCCCCTGCGTGAGAAACTTTTCTAGCAAGGGTGGGATTTTAGGAAGTTATTTAATGAATTTCGTCACTAAATAACTTCCTTTGCCCAGGCGAGAATCGAACTCGCCACTCTAGGTTTACCATGTGAGATAAAGGCCAACGCTTTAACTCACGAGGCTAACCTGAGCCCCTAATGCAGTGTTCATGAATTAAATATTTTATTTTAACAACCGGTTTGAATACATTAGAGGCATCTTCCGGTCTATAAATAAATAAAAAAAGTTCGTGGCGCAGGGGCTGCGTTATCTAAGCAGAATTCCTGAGCGCGTATTTGCATTTATCTCAAAACGTAGAGTTTCAATGACAACAATATTTGTTATTGAGGCTTCAAATAAAATGCTTCAAAATATAACAGATTATTGTTAATATGACAAGAGTTGGGTAGAGGGTTAGTATCGATGGAGATTTGAGGAAATTTTTAAAAATCGTGCGAGTAGAACCTCAGATGATTTCCCTTGTGAGAAATCTGATAATACAAGTATCCCATTCCTGGTATTACATACGAGCTAATGACAATTAAATACACAATATTTATTTACAGGTACATCAATAGACAAAATTAGTAATGCACGATTCGTTAAATACATTTTTTTAAAAAATATTTGTGATTCAATATTCTTCTATATTAATTGTTTTTCTCTCTCTCTGTCTCTCTCCACCACCATAACTGCATTTTAGCAGATTTCCCTTCAGGGAAATCAGCTATTGAGGTCGTACTCATGATGCGAGTTTCGAAAACTTTCTTCAAATATCCATAAATCCTACCCTGGAGATGATGAAAATGAGGTCCGATCAAAATTATATATATATATATATGTTAACGCTCCAGCGGTCGCTATTTTTGTTTGATCGTTACCAAACTCGGAATTTAATCGTTTTATGTAAAAACGAAAGATCAAGTTCGTTAATGGCTGAAATCGGACCAGTGGGAGAGGTGGTTTAGAGGGGGGAATTTTTGAAAATTCAAAATATCTCCATTATTATGCGTCGGATCGAAAAATTGTATAGAAATGCAAATTAAATTTACTATAAATATTGTTCTATAAATTTATACTGTATCTTGAATATTAACCGAGATATTATTTGCATTTGTATTCTGCGTGTGGTCACCAGTTGTCTATGTTCCGACTTTCCGCCGAGAGCTCTGGCGGCCGATCCTATAACTATTCGTCCCTTGTGAATAGGTTTAGAGGTTAGGTTAACAGTTTTTTGGGGCTAGAAACTACTGGGTTATTACGCCCTAAATAATGTTTAAGGTTTAGAGGTTTCTTACTACTACAGTTGTTATTAGGCAGATTTCTCTATTGTAAAATTTCTCGTGGGAAATCTGCTTAGTTTACGCAGCCCCTGCGTGACGGACTTTTTATTGTTTCTTTGGTGTCTGTTTGTTTGTTTGTTACCTTTTCACGCATAAACGGCTGAACCGAATTTTATGAAACTTGGTATGTTAATATTCTCTGAGACGAACAGGAGTGGGGGTTATAAGGGAAGCCTCAAATTAAAAATAGCGATATTTCGTTTCCAATTGGTTTATTGGCAAATATAAACATAACAAAAGTTGTTTATTTTGTTATTTAGAGTAACTTTTGTTATATACACTTTTTTCGTATACCAAATTATAACCGAGGTATACGCTAACACCTATTGTGGAAGGGACCAATTTTTCTTTGGGACAAAAGACTCAACCGAAACAAATAAAACTCGGTATGTGAATTAGCACTAACACCTTCATTATAACAAGCCATACCAACATTTCTAGGGACGGGCAAGAGTGGGGGTTGTAAAGGGAGGCCTGAATTTAAAAATAGCGGTATTTCTTTTTCTATTTGTTTTTCGGCAAACATGAACATAACAAAAGTTGTTTATTTTGTTATTTAAAGTAACTTTTGTAATATTCATTTTTGTCTTTTAACAAAGTATAAATGAGATATACACTCTAAACTAAAGCGGGAGTCAACTATTTTATTGGGCACTAACAATTGAACCGAACTTAACAAAACTCGGTATCTCAATTAGCATTAATTGTTGCATGATAATAAGCTATATTGAAATTTTTAGGTTCGAACGGGAGTGGGGGTTATAATAGAGGCCTGAAATAAAAATTAGTGATAATTCAATGTCTATTTGTTTTTCGACAAACATGCACATTACAAAAGTTGTTTACTTTGTTATTTAGATTAACTTTTGTTTTATACATTTCTCCAGGAACAATGTGTGGAGCAAGTAATTTGCGTAGAAATATTGATATGCTCAACAATTCATTCCAATTTGAACTATCAGCTACACCACCTGGAAAAATTAATTGAAATCTACGTTAGTATTTGGTCCTTAATAACTGAAATCTATGCATAATGCACAGGAGACGGGAAATATGATAATATGGAGGACAGTGAAGTCTTACATAAAAAATTAATTTTATTATTAACAAATGCCAACAACGGGTATAAACCCTAAACACTGGGATGGGTAAATGTCAAAATAGTGTGCAAAGTAAAGCCTTGCCAAAAAAATACCATCACCATTCAGCCTCAAATGAATTCCCCAGCGAAGCCGGGCATCTGAGCTAGTATATATATATATATATATATATATATATATTTATATAGGTGTATATATATATATATATAGAGAGAGAGAGAGAGAGAGACAGAGAGAGTAACTAGTACGAACCTCATTTTTGTTATACAACTTAACTAATCACACTGAAACAGTTACTGAGGGCTATAGTTATAGCATGTTCAATTGGTCGCCAATGAAATAATATGGACAAAAAAAAATATGATAGGCCCCCACTACTAATCATTGGAGTTTTATTTAGAAATAGTGATTGTATGCTAATATGAGATCAGAACTGTGCCATGACAGCGCACAGTGCCCCAATTCCACAACTATGGTCGAAAAAATCCAAAAACCAAATTTTTTTTTTCTGAACCTCTTATATTTTCCTTTTTTCTACATTAATTCTGAACCTCGGAAATGTAGTGGAATCATTAATGAGGTACAGCTTTGGGGGACTACCTTAACTCAGAGTATTAAGTTTGATCCAACATCTCGATCCGGACACTTGTTGACCCATGGAATTCAACGTTCCTATCACACAACGGATATTATATACCTTTAATTTAATTTACGTTGTACATGAACTATACAATGTAGAGACATCCTAATAGGAATAATATCCATTCAAATGAGCTAGGCATTTATTGTTAAAAACAAACACATTTTGAAACCTATTACTCATATTTGGGAAGGTGTAAAAAACTTAGCTAACGAGTGCTCTCGACGATTTTTGCTCAAAATGTTAGAGGAACTGTTTGAGAATCGAATGATGTAATGCTCGTGGTAGGGAAATTTCAGCCGTAGGGTCAAGAGGAGAATTTTTAGGGAAACCCGTGAGTGATGTGATAACGGCTCGAAAAGGAAGCGTTTACCTGCTACCCTCTTCTCTGACTCCTAGGGTGAACATTTCCTTACTTTTCAAGAATTGCAAAATGTTTTTTTTTTTTTTTTTGCAAATCATAGAGGCCATACCTACTTATTTTTCTTCTGTAAGTGCATTAAACATAGGTTTTTCGTATATTTAAGTGGGATGAGCTTCAAGTCAATGTTTTTGGTAAGTAATTTTTTTAATATTTAATGTTACTTTTATAATGGTACAGACAGGTTTTTACGTGTTTATAATAGGTTCACTTACACATTGTATGTATCAATAAAAAATATAATTAAACTCATGACAAGTTTTAACTGCTCTTTCACTATTTCTCTTTAGATATAATTAAAACGCATTTTATTTTTTGTTCAGTAAATAAATATACTTACTTGAGTTATAATTATTCATTTATTAATGTTTTTGGGCAGGAAAAGTTAAATGCCGACAAGATGAGATTTGGGACATTTGATTTTGAATTAAAATTCAAGCAGTTAATTTATAACCAAATTCTTCTATTTTTCTGGCTACATCCCTGAGTAATATTTAACAAAAATAAAAATATTAATGTTATAGAAATACCCATTTTTTGTAACATAAAAAATACAAATGTATTAGAAATGTCAGAGAACAACCACCCTCTCTCTCTAACCCCTACCCCAACAAAACAAACACATCTAAAACAACCCATTTTCAGTCCCACAATAAACATAATACAAAGTTTGAACGATTTCTACTGACTAAATGTATTTTCTGCCCCTCGATGGGGAAATCAGGACCACTGACCACCTTTAAAAAACGGTTCTCCCAAAGTGTAACAATATTTGACTTTACAGATTTTTCACTGTGTAGATTTAAGGCACGGAGAATGATATCAAAATAGTGATCTTCATGGACTTTTGGGTTTGTTCCTTCTAGCAGAGGGGCCATGCCAGTGAGGAAAAAAATAGATCTTCAGATGATGTAAATGTGGGTCTTCATACGTCAGAGAATTCTATTCGTTAAGTTCATAGGAGTATTTTAGAGGCTCTCTGAATTTTTTGTTATACTTTTATTCTATTATCGTTATCTAACGAAAACTGTTTTTAGGTAGTTCTTAAATGACATAAAAATTAATTATATTTGATATCTCTGGAATATGTTGGATGGTAGAGGAACAAATGTATAAGGATCAACAAGAAGGCCAAGTCCACCAGTAAAGGACCAGTAAAAACCAGTAGAGGACTTGGCCTTATTATTGATCCTTAATTATATTTGTTTTTAAGTACTTATGTCATATTTGCTGAAGTTATGTTGTTTTACATAGATTTTAGCCTATAAATTATAAGCCACGTATTACACAATTGATAACGAAGGATGAAATTAACATTTCTAAATAAAGGCTTTATTTATTGGGGCGGTTTATTCTCAGAAAGCTGGTTCAAATCCACTTCGGGGAGGGGGGAAATCCAAACGATTTGGAGTTTTTAATTCTGATATATACTTCAACAGGAATTAAAAAATTTTCGCTCAATTCTCGCAGCTGCAAGAAGATCCTCTTGCTGAGTTTCTTTTGTAATATCTTACAAATAAATTTAAATTGTTGGTGTTTACTAGTGTTGTTTTAGACACGATTCTATTTGTAAGTAAGATAATAGCCGTAACCGTGGCAGACTTTTAAGCTTGTATACATCTTTAAATCAATAGCTAAATGTTGATATTTTCGAATATTCTCATAGCATTATTTGTTTAGGGGAGGTTTATACTCAATAAAAACTGGAAAAAAATCCAACCGATTTGGAGTTGTGATTGTGACATGTTAAGGGGAATTTAAAAATTTTCGCACTAAAATTTAAAAATTGATTCGTTACTATGAATGTTATAATTTGTTTGGTGTACGAATTGTTATAAATTCTAGATAGTTTTGTTCCAATCGAATTATGTAAATAAAATTGGGAGAGTTGAAAACATATAGCTATTTATGATAGTTTCTTATAGATGAACACTTCATATACTTTTTAAAGCATGCTTTATTATTATTATTTATTAACGTCCACTTTTTGCAACTTAGGCTAATTGGGACGGGTTATCTACAGGTTACCACCATTTTCTAGCCAGGCTGGGATTTTAGGATGCTATTTATTGAATTTCGTCACTAAATAATTTTCTTTGCCCAGGCGAAAATCGAACTCGTCACTCTAAGTTTGCCAAGTGAGATAAAGGTCAACGCTTTAACTCACATGGCTAACCTGAGCCCCATGTTAGTTCAATAAAAAAAAGTTCTAAAGATAAACAAAAGTATTGAAATTTATTATTAATTTATTTATATAATAATAATTATTGTAATATATTAAAAATTGTTTTCTTTAGCATTAAAAATACTACACTTCCATGTCATTATTAAACTCGATGGAAGAATTTCATGAGGAAATAAATTTTTGTATCTTAAAAGTTTCACAATTTTTGTTTAAATTAGACAAAAAGAAGTTGACATATCTCATGATTCTTTTAAACATTTTATAGAAATAGATGTCTTGTATTTCTTACAGGTAGGAACAACAAATGTAATATAATAAATTTCTACAGAATTCCTTTTTCAAATTTACCAATATTGAATCTACTGCCAAGAATTGGTTTAGGATAACTCATTATTAGACAAGAGGGTGTGTGAGGGGAGGGGGTGACCATACGACTTCTCTAGTTTGGAGAGGCACAAACCCATTGGAGTTGTCAATTTGAGAATGAATTAATTGTTGATTAAGTGTCATTGAGTAGCAACTATCCAAACACAGCTAGCTCCTTTGTCTGTTGCATTTGTATCTTGGCGAAAGACTGCAATGGTGGGGATACCACGTGACCCCCTCCAACAGGGCTTTATTAGATGAACAATTTTACCCCCAGTTTCAATTGTAGAGCTGGAGGCGAGGAGTGGGGGCAACCATGACGGCAAAGCTTTTAGTTGCTGTTCTACTTCTCTGCGGATACCATATAGCAGGTTGGCCACTTTTCCTTATATCATCGATTATTTTTTTTATCGATTCTCCTTAAGCCTTAGCCACATAAATTTTTTTTCGCGTTTAAAAGTGTTTTCAGTATTTATTCAGAGGATTTCCTCATTTAACTGACATATTACAAGCATTGTTAAAAACATTTACTTTAATATACAAACTGCACTGACTTCTACTATTAAAAATAGCAAGAACGAATTTAGACTACATTCTAGCCTTAAAGCTGCATTAATTCGAAACACTTATAGAATGATTAGATTTCACACAATCAGTAGTCGTGGCACTAAATAAGACATTTGAACAGCCCCAATGCAGAATAAATTAAAGGGTCAGGTGAGTTAAAACGTTGACATTAATCTCACATGGTAAACCTAGAGTGGCGAGATCGATTCCCGCCTGGGAAATAGGTATTTATTTAGTGGCGAAATTCATTAAGTAAAATCCTTAGTATTGAGGCTCAGGTTAGCCATGCGAGTTAAAGCGTTGACTTCTATCTCACATGGCAAACCTAGAATGGGGAGTTCGATTCTCACCTGGGCAAAGGAAATTATTTAGTGACGAAATTCATTAAATAACATCCTAAAATCCCACCCTGGCTGGAAAAGGGTGGTAACCTGTAGATAACCCGTCCCAATTAGGCTGAGTTGCAAAAAGTGGACGTTAATAAATAATAATAATAAAAATAAAAATCCTTAGTCGCACCCTGGCTACAGAAGTGTGGTAACCTATAGAGAACCTGTCCTAATTAGACTTAGTTGCAAAAAGTGGACGTTAATAAATAATTTAATTTAATAAATTAAAACTGGTTGTGGGAGAGACTGTTCAATGAATGACACCGAAGTGTATTTAGTGATCAGATATTCCATTGCACTTAGTAAACATTATTAGGAGTACTACATAATTCCATGCTGGTTTTAAGAAGTATTCTAATAATACTGTAGAGATACTAGATACTATTTAGTTTCTATGTTTACCTAAGCATATATTGTATATACAGAGGAGGCCTTCGTGAATGCCACTTCCGAGTTTATGTAGTAACCAGGAGTTCCACTGCACTTCATAAACAATACTAGGAGAACTACTGAACTTAATTATTTATTATGTATTCTTACAGTAATCGCATTTCGCGATTGAGCGACGTATCAGTTAAATTCGTATCATATTTGCGCAAGTAAGCTCATATCTGTATATATTTTCAGTATTGTCCTACATCAGAATTGTTGAAAATGTTTTTATATTTAAAGTAGTGCAATGCTGTCTACGGTCATGTAGAATTCAGTCAAAGTGTATGGTAGGTCTAAGTGAGTCCTTACATAGTAGTCAGTCAGTATATGTTTTATAGTAAGTCTACAGTTACAGTGTTGGCAGTAGGGGTTGTCTTCTCCAGTAAGTAAGTGAGAATGGCCAATTTTTAACCTCGTTAAAACTACTTCTTCTCTTCTGAGTAGCCTCTTTAGGAAGGGGATTCACGAAGTATATCTTTTTTGAGTAGCTGATTTGAATATCTGAATTTCATTTAGGCTGTAAGAAGTATCATATTAGACGTTGTAAGATACTAGATACTATTTAGTTTCTATATTTACCTGTGCTTGTATTAATTAAGGGAAATCAGCTATTGAGGTCGTACTCATGACGCGATTTTAAAAAAGTTTCTTTTTTATATTCAAGGAGGCATCTAATTCATTAATGCATCATCTGAATCAATGTAGTGGCCATGAGTAATACACAATACTAGGAGAACTATAGGATTTCATTTTGGTTTTAAGAAGTATCAGAATACAGACATTGAGGTACTAGGTACTATTTAGTTTCTGCATTTATGTATGCATACATATTCAGCAGATTTCCCTCGAGGGAAATCACCTATTAAGGTAGTCGTACTCATGACGCGATTTTCAAAATTGTTCTTCAAATGTTCTTCGATCCTACCCAGGAGATGAGGAAAATGAGGTCCATATTCAAAAATATATATATATATATATATATATATAATATATATATATATATATTTGAACGGACCTCATTTTCCTAATCTCCTGGGTAGGATCGAAGAACATTTGAAGAAAATTTTTCGAAAATCGCGTCATGAGTACGACCTCAATAGCTGATTTCCCTTAATGCCTAAAACCACTATTATTTCAACCCGCCATTGACGTAAACAGAAGTCCGCAATCGCCAATTTAACCTCCACGTATGTACACAAACGAATGTGACTGTGCAATTTCTGTACTTTCTTCAGGGAATTTTTTATATACATATATATATATATATATATATATATATATATATATATATATATATTTGTGTTATCGTTATCAAACTCGATATGTAATCGTTTTATGTAAAAAGAAAGATCAAGTCCTTTCACGGTAGAAATCGGTAGATTGAGAGGGGTTTATAGGGGAGGATTTCTGAAAATTCGAAATATCTCCATTACTATAAGTCTGATCGAAAAAGTGTATATAACCAATCTTGTTGTTTGTATATACAAAGTCAGTCTATATTTGATTAATTCCCTTCAGTCTTTGTTGTGGCCAGAGGTTCCACAGCACTTAATGCAAGATACTAAGTCGCCTTGCACTTCAACTTAAGGATTTGAGAACGTTTTGTTTTTGGTCCCCAAACATTAATACATCTTTGGAAAACTCTTGTTGCGTACACACTTGAAATACCCTATTTTTCTAGCGCCCTTCCCCTTTATTCGAGACCCTCTGGAAATAATTTGTAGAATGTCGTAATAATTTTAAATTATATATGTGGCCCAAATACTTTCAACACATTAGCATTTTAGTATAAAGTTTCAGTGTTTTAACTTCTATAACTGTATTTTTTGTAGAATAATGGGTACATAATTCTAAAAAATATCATATATCAAACATATGTGAAGATATATTCAATATAATCGAATATGTTTATTAACTCTAGTCATTTCAGCAAATATCATTTTTGTCCAAAAACACTTTATTATTAACTAGAAATAAAATATGCATGTACATTATTATTGTAGCACTATTTTAAACTTCAAATGTTATATTTAAAGGAATGATAATGTATTATAAAGTGGTATGGATTAGATAAAATATAAATAGTGGGATTACTTTATCAGTGGTATAGTAAATCTTTAATATTTAGTTGTGAATTGCAGCACGCATTCATTAAAAAAAATAATCGGTAGACTTATTTATTTCATATTTTATCAATAATATTAGTATTGTGGCGACATTAAGATTTGGCTAACTGCTCCAGTAACTTCTGTCACTGTCAGACTTCTGTCAAAACTATTCACGTCTGAAATTACGACAGCTGAACAAGTTGATGTCTTTTTAAAAAACGTTTGTCACGCAGGGGCTGCGTTAACTATGCAGCTTCCCCATGTACGCCATTTATCTTAAAAAGTAAAGGTCCAATGAAAACAATATTTGGTATATAACTTTCAAATAATGTGTTTCATTATATAACAGAGTATTGTTTATGCGACACGAGTAGGAGTGGAGGTTTACTGAAAAAAGTCCGTCACGCAGTTGCTGCGTAAACTAAGCAGATTTCCCACGTAAAGTTATACAATAGAGAAATTTCAGAAAAGAGAGTCAAGCAGTTACGGAAACGGTCCGAACTAGCTCTTGAAGGAAACTCACAGCTCGATCTCATTCTGAAGCTGAATAAAAATGCAAATATCTCGGTTAATATTCAAGATAATAGATAATAAAAAGAGAATAAATGCATATAACAATATTTATAGTAAATGTAATTTGCAATAAGATTGGATGGTAATACAATTGTTCGATCCGACGCATAGTAACGGAGATATTTTGAATTTTCGAAAATCCCCCTCTAACCCCCCCCCTCCCACTGGTCCGATTTCAGCCCCTAACGAACTTGATCTTTCTTTTTACATCAAACGATTAAATGCCGAGTATGGTGACGATTAAATAAAAATTGCGACCGCTAGAGTGTTAACAGACCAATATATATGTATATATATAGTTTTGAACGGACCTGATTTTCGTCATCTCCTGGGTAGGATCGATGTACATTTGAAGAAATTTTTCGAAAATCCAGTCATGAGTTCGACGTCAATAGCAGATTTTCCTTAAGGGAAATCTGCTAAAATGTGAATATCTCAGTTAATATTTAAGGTAGAGAATAAATGTATTTAACAACATTTATAGAACATTAAATTTTCAATAAGATGGGTTCTATACAATTTTTCGATAATAGGCCTCTTCCCGATGGTCCGATTTCAACCTTTAACGAACTCGATCTCTATATTTACATAAAAGTCCGTCAGGCAGGAGCTGCGTAAACTAAGCTAATTTCCTATGTGAAGTTTAGCAATAGAGAAATCTGCATACTGGTAACACAACACCACCATAAGTAAATAAAAACGGTAATAAGAAATCTTTCAGTTAATTAAAATAAATTCCCAACTGAAACGGCTTCTGAATTTTAAGAATAATTTATATTTAAATAACTCAAATTTTAGTAGTCCAAGAACTAAAGAAGGGGGGGGGGCGAATGAACAGACCGTATTTGATCAAAAATACATACATACATACATACAAATATATATATATATATATAATTTTGAACGGACCTCATTTTCGTCATCTCTTGGGTAGGATCGATGGACATTTGAAGAAATTTTACCTCAATAGCTGATTTCCCTTGAGGGAAATCTGCTAAAACGAATATATATTACGTTTGGTAACGATAAGATAAAAATTGCGACCGCTAGAGTGGTAACAGACAAATATATATATATATATATATATATATATATATATAAAATTTTGAACGGGCCTCATTTTTCCTGTCTAATAGGAAGGATCAATGGACATTTGAAGGCATTTTTCAAAAATAGCGTCATGAGCACAACTTCAATAAGGGAAATCTGCTAGCAGAATATACTTATATAACAGTCCATAGAGAATGCCTACAACTGAGGCAATATGACATATGGAAGAGGTTTTATAAATGGATCGAAATATGCTAGCATGGCTGTTTCCAGGCTTCTCTCAGATAGTTCAGAGTTGGCAGTTCCCATGCTCCAAACTTAGGATGCACATTTTTTAGCCAGTTATATGCCCAAGACATTCTTAGAGACCGTGGTTATAAATAACAGACTCAAGAAGAACATCGATGAATATTCAAAACTTCACAAAACGTAAGCGTTCTTGATGGTTCATGTGAATTGTTGGAGCAATAAGCCACGTCACTGTACGACAAAACGAAACATCCGTCACGCATGGGCTGCGTAAGTTAAAGAGATTTCCCACGTGAAGTTTTACAATAGAGAAATCTACATACTAGTAATACTTAAGTCCACCGCGAGTAAATACAAACGGTAATGAGAAATGTTACAAATAATATTAATAAGCCCCCAACGGAAACGGCTCCTGAATTATAAACAAATAGGTCTACCAAACACTCAGAGCTGAACAGATAGATAAACATATTCTTCACCGGAAAGAAAATCAATTACTAAAATATTTCGGAATATAAGATATTAAATTTATTACAAACAATTTATTACATCTAGTACTGCAATTTGTAATGCATCAGAATAATTTTTATCGTAATCACTCAAATTTTAGTATTCCTAGAACTAAAGGAGGGTGGAGGGGGGGGGGGGTTATAAAAAAAAAAGTATTTGCATAAATCTCACAAAATAGAAGCTTACTCGAATCTCTAAACCAATTTCACGAGAGCCGAACAGTTAAGGAAATGGCCGAACTAGCTTTCGGGCGGAAACTCACGAACAGAACCGACAATAGCCGATCTCATCTGGTACGTTATCCGCACACACAAGAAAAATGCAAATTTCTCGGTTAATATTTAAGATAGAAAATAAAAAAACGATGTATATACTAATATTTAGTAGTATACTAACAGGGATATTTCGCATTTTCAAAAATCCCCTCTCTTAACCCCCCCTCCCACTGGTCCGATTTCAGCCATTAAAGAACTTGATCTTTCTTTTTGCATAAAACGAGTAAATATCGAGTTTGGTAACTATTAAACTGTATATATCAGATACCCGGCTTCGCCCGGGAATTCATTTGAGTCTGAATGGTGATGACATTTTTTCGGCAAGGCTTTACTTTGCACAATATTTTGACATTCACCCGTCCCAGTGTTTAAGGTTTATACCCGTCGTTGCTGTTAATTTTTTAATAATAAAACTAATTTTTTTATGTAAGACTTCACTGTTCTCCATATTGCCATATTTCCCGTCTCCTGTGCATTATGCATAGCTTTGAATTATTAAGGGCAAAATATTAACATATTATTATTATTTATTAACGTCCACTTTTTGCAACATAGGCTAATTGGGACGGGTTATCTACAGGTTACCACCCTTTTCTAGCCAGGGTGGGATTTTAGGACGTTATTTAATGAATTTCGTCACTAAATAATTTCCTTTGCCCAGGCAAGAATCGAACTCGCCACTCTAGGTTTACCATATGAGATAAAGGTCAACGCTTTAACTCGCATGGCTAACCTGAGCCCCAATGTTAACATAGATTTGAATTAATTTTTCCAGGTGAAGGACCTGGTAGTTCCTATTGGAAAGAAGTGTTGACCATATCAATATTATACGCAAATTATTTGCTTCATACATTGTTCCCGAATTAATGTATAAAACAAAAGTTACTCTAAATAACAAAGTAAACAACTTTTGTTGTGTGCACGTTTGTCGAAAAACAAATTGACAACGAAATACTGCGAATTTTTATTTCAGGCCTCCCTTATTAAACCCACTCCCGTTAGAACCTAAAAATTTGATATAGATCGGATATATAGATATAATTTTGCACGGACCTCCTCTTCGTCATCTCCTGGGTAGGATCGATGAAAATTTGAGAAAATGTTTCAAAAACTACGTCATGAGTACTCCTTCAGGGAAATCTGCTAAAAAGTGATAATGCTTTTGGTCAATGCCCTTTAACATTCAATGTCCATTAAGTCTTGTTTGTCCTCGGATAATGCTAATGTCAAAAGAGGAAATTAAAAAGTCGTTAGTCGCATCTTATCGGTATGCAACTCCCGATGTGATTCTTTCAATAATAATATTAGATAAAATGTCGATTATTCAACTAATAAAGCCCATATATCGAAAATTTAGAATATAACTCATCTTTCACAAGATTTCCCTTATCTCAATCGAGAACTGTCATTCCAAGCAATAAATGGCTTATACAATTATTTAATGGCTTATTGAAATGTAAATAAATGAAGTTTAAGAAATATGGCCATTAGAATTTCAAGATTTTATAAAAGCAAATAAATAAAAACGCTTTTAGCAATATTGGTTTTTATGATTACATAGAATCACACACTCTGGTATTAAGTGTTTTCCTATATGTACATCACAGGAATAATGATAATAGAAAATGCTGGATCACTTATTTCAGGAGTTCATACAATAATAAATTAAACAAGGAAAGCTATTAAAGAGAGAAATTAGTAAATAACAATTTATAAAAATATTAGTGCAAGATGTAAATAAAAGATTTCCACATATACCAATAGGGAAAACATTACACTACCGTTTTCCGCTAATAGTTTTAATAAAGCTAATAAACAAGGTTTTATAACAAACTAGAGAGACGTTGTCCTGTATGATATTTCAAGCGATTAGGATATTAAATTTAATAATATTATGTTTAAAACAAAAGTCCGTCACGCAGGGGCTGCGTAAACTAAGCAGATTTCCCACGTGAAGTTTCACAGTAGAGAAATCTGCCCAATAACAGCTGTAGTAGGAAGGGATCTCTAAACCTATTCACGAGGGAGGAATAGTTCCGGAAACGGCCAACAGAGCTCTCGGCGGAAAGTCCGGAACATGGAGTCCTGCCGATCACCCACACAATACAAATGCAAATATCTCGGTTAATATTCAAGATAGGGAATAAATTTATATAGCAATATTTACAGTAAATTTAATTTACAATAAGCTTGATTCTATACAATTTTTCGATCCGACGCATAATAACGGAGATATTTTGAATTTTCAAAAATCCCCCCTCCCACTGGTCGGATTCCAGCCAATAACGAACTTGATCTTCCTTTTTACATAAAACGATTAAATTCCGAGTTTGGTAACGATCAAACAAAAATTGCGACCGCTAGAGCGGTAACAGACAAATATATATATAATTTTGAACGGACCTCATTTTCGTCATCTCCTGGGTAGGATCGATGGACATTTGAAGACATTTTTCGAAACTCGCATCATGAGTACGACCTCAATAGCTGATTTCCCTTAAGGGAAATCTGCTAAAAGCTACATTTAATAACACAAAAAACAACTTTTGTTATGTGCACGTTTGCCTAAAAGCAAATGGAAAATGAAATATCGCGAATCTTTTATTCTGGCCTCCCTTATAACCCCCACTCCACTTCGAACCTAAAACATTTAATATCATAGAAGAATTAATGCTAATTTACATATAGAGTTTTGTAAAAAGCTCACAAAATCACAAGAAGGGCTTTTTTATACCGCTCTAGACCTTGTTCTATTGGAGCTTGGAGTGGGGTCATTTTGGTCTGTCAGTCTTAACTTTCATATGACATAACTCCCCATAGGCAATAATAAAAGAGGTTACCAAAGCTCAAAATTTTGATTATTTTGAAAAGTACGTCTCCAAATATTTTCAAAAAATTAACTAAGTGTAGGTTGCACTTATACTTAGTACCTGTCCAAGTCTGAAAATGGGTTCATACGTAAAAATTATTTTTAATCCGGGCCGTTTCTTAAAATCGTTAGCCCGTATGTAGAATTTCACATGATACAATAAATATTTGATCTACTTACTACGTAAAAATGTCACTTGTGGCTTGACATTGTCATTGTGCTTTTCATTGTCCTTTCAGATGTAAGAGTGTATCTGGAAATCCTTCCAACAGGGGTTTTGGACAATTTTTGTAGACTCACTTTTCTCTGGCAAACAGTGATTTTTGAAGCAAACGATATTGTACGATATGGAAACATCAGGGTAATGAACATAATATAAATGAAAATGTAACTATAGAAAGGGGGGGGAAGAAGAATTATATAAATTAAAAAAAAAGGAAACGGGATAAACAAAGAAAATAAATAAATAGAAAATAAATAAAATTAAAGTTTATACACCCTGCTAATATGGGAAATAATTGAAGAGTGGTATGTAGAAAGTGTAGATTATAGTGTGTTATATATGTTGGTGTCTTTTAGATGTCTAATGACTAAGTCTGTTTTTTTTTTTTTATTTTGTTTTTTTTTGCATTTAACTTTTTAATGACTCTTTAATAATGAGTAAATCGCCTGCGTTGCGGAACTCATTCAAAATAAATAAATCAATTTCCAAAAATAATCAAAATTTTGATCTTGAGTTTTGGAAATTTCTTTTTATTGTAACCTATAGCGTGTTTTCCATATGAAAGGCTATGACTAACAACCTACACTTAGGATTTTTTGAAACCTTCCTAGCTCAATTAGAACAATTTTTACAGCGGTTTACAAAAAAACCGTCAGTCGTTTTTCTCAAAACTTTATTCAGTCATATTTCGGAAACCGTTCGGGATAAAAACTTATAATTTGATATTTTTTCTTATTCTCAGTACTTACTAGCAGTATACAAAATTTTAGTAAATTCTAAAATGGTCAGGTAAACATTTTATAAAAAGTGTGTTGAACTGACAGATTATGGACATACACTTACATGGAAAGACCCTGACATGGTATGAGTAGGAGGTGGGTTTACTAAAGGCCAAAAACTATAAAATCCTAATAGATAGGAGAAAGTCAAAGTTAATATTTATGATACAGAAAATATGTAAAGAACATTAAATTTGCAAATAAGATTGATTTTATACTCTTTACATGTGAAATAGAGAATTAACAGACACACACACACACACACACACACACACACACACACATATATATATATATATATATATATATATATATATATATATATATATATATATAAACACATACACGAGTCAACCTCAATAGCAGTTTTCCTTCAGGGGAAATCTGCTTAGAACGAAAACAAGGAGTTGAAATACGAGGCTTCACTTGTAATAAATAATATAAAATAACAAAACACATACATAATTTCCCTTTTTTTATTTCTTATGTTTGAGCTCTTATCTAGAAATAATAATAAATACACTTTTATAATAACGAATGGACGGGAACTAATCAATCAAGTATAGCCCTTCAGAATAATGCCTCACTATATATTTACTTAAATCATTTGTAGAGTTCTCGTAATTATTTTTTCATGATACATTTCCTTATAGAGGTAGAGAGATGATTATTTGCAATAGAAAAGTACCAGGAACTTTATCTGATTACTTTTTAGCTGAAGCAGACAGTTTCTTAATGTGTCATTATTACTTTAAATATAACATTGTAGTTTTAAAATAAAGCTAGAATTTTTATGTAAATGCATAGCTTAATTTCAGTTAATAATAAAGATTTTTCTGACAAAATGATGGGTTTTTAAATGATTTGGAGCCAAAAAAATAAGTCGTTGAGGCTGTCTGGGCATCAAAACGTTTCACAAAGTACTGCATTTGATACCCTAGCAAATGAAACCATTTACCGAAATACTATTGACATGATCAAATTGACTCTAAAAGGCCTCTTTGTTACTTCACACTTGCATTTTATTGACGATTGCCAGATACAGTTTGCTGACTCTTCAAATAATTTGAAAGGGATGAAGGAGACTGTCAAAACATGGCCTTCTGAACTCAAAAAAAGTCCGTTACGCAGGGTCTGCGTTAACTAAGCAGATTTCCCACGTTTGTACGTATTTGCATTTATCTGAAAAAGTAAGTGTTCAATGAGACCAATATTTGGTATTAAGGCTTAAAATAAGGTGCTTTATAATATAACAGCTTAATATGAAATTAGTAAGATTGGGGGTTTCAAGAAACCGAAACCTGAATAATATAAATATCGCCGTCCATGATCAACATATTGAAAATACGCACTTATCAGCATTTATTGCATTTGCAATAGAATTGGTTCTTTACAATATTTCGTTCCGAAGCATAATAGCAGATATTAATATTTTTCAAAATCCCCCTTTAAACCACCCTCTCCTATAGGTCGGATTTCAGCTGTTAACGAACTTGATCTTTAGTTTTACATAAAACGTCTAAATATCGAGTTTGGTATCGGTCAAAAATTGCGACCGCTAGAAGGTTAACAGTCATATCTACACACAGTTTTGAACGGGCTTCATTTTCGTCATCTCCTGGAGGAATCGATGGACATTTGAGGAAATTTTCAAAAATCACCTCAATAGCTGATTTCCTTTAGAGGGAAATCTGCTAAAACCGATATGGGAATTTATTGGGTGAAAATAAGAATGTACTAATAACTTGCTTAATATTTAAGCTACGAAAAAATGAAAATGACACCAATTGTGGAGCGCTTATAGCTTAAGAAGATTGGTTCTGAAACATTTCTCAAAATGATTCTTAACAAAGGAGATATTTTTAATTTTAGAAGTCCTTCCTCTCTAAACCAACACTGTTTCAGATCCGATTTCTACCAATAAACGTTTGGTCTTTAGTGTTGGCTTAAACACTTAAATACCGATTAGGGTTTAGATAAAATAAACATTTTCTAGTAAAGGACGAAAAATATTAATTGATCATATTACATAGCGAGTTCGATTCATGACTGGACAATATGAATTTATTTAGTGACGAAGTCATTAAATAAAATCTTTGGTCCCATTCTGGCTATAAAAAGGGTGGTAACCTGTAGTCCATGCCAATTAGACATAGTACTCGACGTTAATAAATAATAATAATAATAATAAACGTACTTGAATGCATCACAAAGTAAAAGTTCAATGTAAACCATATTTGATATTTAACCTTGAAATGAAGTGGTTCATGATATAACAGCTTATTGTTAATATGACATGAGTAGGAGTGGGGGCTTACTGAAGGCTGAAAAGTGAAATATGCAAATATCTCGCTTAATATTCAAGATAGAGAAGGAACGAATATAATAATATTTATAGGACTCCTCCCTCCTGCCTTTTGCGAACTTCATCTTTACTGTTACATAAAACGTTTAAATATTAAATTTGGTAACGATCAAACAAAAATTGTCAACGCTAGAGCGTTCACATACACACATTTTTTGTTGTCACATACGCACAGTTTTTGTTGTGCGTTGCAATTCATTGAGTAATTAGCCTATGATGCGAAACTCAACTAAAAAACAAATAAATCTAAAATGGATAGAATTAATAAAGATATATAATTATATGGAATATATCTTTACATATAAATGATAACATTTTCGAATTATGGTACATGATTCAAGAAAAAAAGTGTTAAACAGTGACCATCTCTCGTTCAGGGCTAATTCGTCCATTTAACGTCATGAGTTCTAACTGTATTCCTGCATAGGACATTAGTTAAGAAAGGTCAGCTACTTTAGTAGTTCACCGTTGTTCCATTATAGTTTATGCAGTAGTATGGCCGATACTCTCTCCTTCTATCCTGTGGGAACCCGTCCTCTTCACGATACAGGCTGGAATTGTCTTTTGTAGGAGAGTGGTGAAATTCAAAATTAATTTTATTATTAAGACAATTCCTTATCAATATGTTTCTTCCGTTCAAATAAGTTATTTTGTTCATTTCTATATTATCTATTTTTGTCTTATTGTAACTTGATATGTAAGCGTTTCGTGTAAAACGCCAAGTTCGTTAATGGCTGAAATCGCAGAACTGGAAGGGATTGCGTTAGAGTGAGGAATTTTGAAATATATATATATATATATATATATATATATATATATATAACGCTCTACCGGTCGCAATTTTTGTTTGATCGTTACCAAACTCGGAATTTAATCGTTTTATGTAAAAAGGAAGATCAAATTCGTTAATGGCTGAAATCGGACCAGTGGGAGAGGGGGGTTTAGACGGGGGAATTTTTAAAAAATCGAAATATCTCCGTTGTTATGCGTCGGATCGAAAAATTGTATAAAATCAACCTTATTGCAAATTAAATTTACTATAAATATTGTTCTATACATTTATTCTGTATCTTGAATATTAACCGAGATATTTGCATTTGTATTCTGTGTGTGGTCGGCAGGAGTCGGCTGTTCTTTACTTTCCGAAGAGAGCTCTGGCGGCCGTTTTCGTAACTGTTCGTCCCTCGTGAATAAGTTTAGAGATCCCTTACTTCTACACTTGCTGTAGGGCAGATTTCTCTATTGTAAAACTTCACGTAGGAAATCTGCTTAGTTTACGCAGCCCCTGCGTGACGGACTTATTTTTGTTCTTGTTTTTGCTGCGTTTAACGTATTTTTTATCAGTCATTTATTTTCATTTTTCCTCCAGGGCATTTATTATTAATTATAATATTAAATATATAACATCTTTAATTATTTAACCGACACCTATTATATACTTTAGTTCAATTCTGTGATAACAGCTCCTCGCTAGGACTATTTTAAATCCCACCTAAGGCCCTGTAAGTGGTATCCTTCAAGATCCAAGGAGCAAGGAGAAGGAAGTAGGCCAATAACTCCCCAGCGAGGTACTAACTCAAAATAGCATTACCTAATACTACATCACGTCATACAACATATTATTTCCGTGTGAACTCTTCCTGTCCTCTAAGCCTTTCACTCAGCTCCAGCAGTGGGGCTTCCATACTAATCATAGTGAAACTGATTTATGAAATTAAAATATTACTCTCTACCAGTATGCAAATGACAGCAGATATGGATGGAACTATTCGTGTGCTGACTCAATCGCGACTTTTTTCTCCAACTGAAAGTAGAAACGAATACCTGAAGTAAGAACTGAAATGCAAAATACAACTCTTAGCGTTATTATATTCCATAAGCTAATTACTCTTTAAGTGACACGTTATTCTTCGCTAACGGGTTTAAATACAAATGGCTTCCAGTGGAAATAAAAAGTCCGTCACGCAGGGGCTGCGTAAACTAAGCAGATTTCCCACATGAAGTTTTACAATAGAGAAATTTCACGAGAGCCGAGCCAGTCAAAGAAACGACCGAACTAGCTTTTGGCAGGAAAGTAACTCTCGTCCGTTAGGCTCCGAGATTAAATTAAAATCAATTCAATCTCAAAAAACAACAAGAACACAAAAGATGGACTTACCGTTAATGATAGCAGCGCTCTGAACACTAATTACACCAACACTAAATAGTACCACAGAATATCCATTATTTGTAAGACTTAATACTGCTGTGAATATTAAGTAAACAAATAAAGGGCAAGTCAAATGGTAAGAACCTTCCTGATAGCAAACAGCCTGAGTTCTAAACAATCAGGTTAGCCAGCTTTTACCGGAAATAAAAGCAATTACGGAAATATATTTGAATATAAGTTATAAATTTTATTCATATAACTATTTATTATATCTAGTACTGTAATTAATAATAGAACGTAACCTACAACGTAATACGGCTGGATTGTAAACAAACAGGTTAGCCAACCTTGTAGTGCAGTATCGATAGATATACCGGAAAAACAAACAATTAAAGAAATATATCTGAATATAAAATATTAACTTTATTGGAAACTATTTATTATAGTGAGTGGAGTAATTTGAAATGAATTAAAATAATTTCTATCTCATACACTCAGATTTTTGTAGTCCAAGAAAAACAAGGGGAAAGGTTCACCAGAACGTATTTGTTTGTACCTCGTAAAATAAAGCTTTGTTGAAAACAATATTTTGTATTTAACCTAATAATGAGGTGGTTCATTAGATATCAGCTTATTATTAATATGTCCCTAGTAGGAGTAGGGGTTTACTGAAAGCGGAACTCATTACAAAAAATACAAATATCTTGGTTAATACTCATTATACGGAAAATATGTATAGAACAATATTTATAGTAAATGTAATTGGCAATAATATTAATTCTATACGATTTTTCGCTCCGACGTAAAGTAACGGAGATATTTTGAATTTTCAAAAATCCACCCCTCTAACCCCCCCCTCCCACTGGTCCGATTTTAGCCGTTAACTAACTTGATCTTTCTTTTTACATAAAACAACTAAATATCGAGTTTCATCATACAAAAATTGCGACCGCTAGAGCGGAAACCGACATATATATATATATATATATATATATATATATATATATATATATATATACAGTTTTGCACGGACCTCATTTTCGTCATCGACTAAGTAGGATCGATGGACATTTGAAGAAAAATGTCGAAAATTCCGTCATGAGTACAACCTCAATAGCAGATTTCCCTGAAGGGAAATCTGCTAAAACAACGGATACACAAAATCATGCCGTCATATTCACCAATAACTCAATTTTCCATTTACCTAAACAGTAAATTTGCAATCATTTATTTGTTATACCCGATATATAAACAGTTAGAAGAATTTTTGCTTAGAATTGTAATCACGAAATTAAACGATACAATGATATTTTCCCCTCGAAATATAAATATCATATTAGTGGGAAGCACTAAACAGTCCGTTTATATCTTACAAATTATTCATATTTATATTTTAAAGCATGAAACATGGAATACCTATTCGAAGAATATTGATGAACTAGCTCAGATACCCGGCTTCGCCCGGGAATTCATTTGAGGCTGAATGGTGATGGTATTTTATTGGCAAGACTTTACATTGCACAATATTTTGACATTTACCCGTCCCAGTGTTTAGGATTGATACCCGTCGTTGCCGTGGATTTGCTAATAATAGAATATTTGTTCGATAAGGCTTCACTGTCTTGGATATTTTTATATTTCCCGTTTCCTATACATGTAAATATGGTGACTTTTTATTTCAGGCCTCCCTTATAACCCCCCTCCCGTTCGAACCTAAAAATTTTAATATAACTTATAATCATGGAAGAATTAATGCTAATTGACATACCGAGCTTTGTTAAGTTCGGTTCAGCCGTTAGTGCCCAATAAAATTGTTGGCTCCCGCTAAAGTTTTAACGTATAACTCATTTATACTTACAAAAGTGTATATAACAAAAGTTACTCCGAATAACAAAATAAACAACTTTTGTTATGTTTATATTTGCGAAAAAACCAACTGGAAACGAAATATCATTATTTTTAATTTCAGGCTTCCCTTGTAACCCCCACTCCTGCCCGTCCCTAGAAATGTTGGTATGGCTCGTTATAATGAAAGCGTTAGTGCTAATAGATATACCGAGTTTTACTTAGTTCGGTTGAGTTTTTTGTGCCAAATAAAATTGTTGACTCCCGCTATAATTATTAGCGTATAACTCATTTATACTTCGGTATACGGCGAAAGTGTATATAACAAACGTTACTCTAAATAACAAACTAAATAACTTTTGTTATGTGCATATTTGCCGAAAAACCCATAGGTCACGAATTATCGCTATTTTTAATTTCAGGCCTCCCTTATAACCCCCACTCCTGCCCATCCCTAGAAATGTTGGTATGGCTTATTACAATGAAGGCGTTAGTGCTAATGCACATACCGAGTTTTATTTAGTTCGGTTGAGTCTTTTTTGGCAAATAATATTGTTGACTCCCGCTATAATTTTTAGCGTATAACGCATTTAAACTTCGGTATACGACAAAAGTGTATATAACAAAAGTTACTCTAAATAACAAAATAAACAACATTTATTATGTGCATATTTGCCGAAAAGCCACTAGAAAACGAAATATCGCTATTTTTAATTTCAGGCTTCCCTTATAACCCCCACTCCTGTTCGCCTTAGAGAAAATTAATATAGCTTAAAGTCTAACTTGGGTTAGTAGTAATATACATCCTAAGTTTCATAAAATTCGGTTCAGCCGTTTATGCGTGAAAAGGTAACAAACAAACAAACATACACGAAAGAAACAAAATGCAGATATGGTGTCTATGACATGTGAAACGAAAAGTTATCGTGAAATTTCGCGAAAAAAATCAATGTACAGACAGAGGTTACAATTTTATATATATATATATATATATATATATATATATATATATATATATATATATATATATATAGATTCATTATCGTCTTTTTCCATCAAAATGAAACGATCACTGTAGCATCAGGAGTTAAAATTTTGTTGAGGCATTTTGTTGTTATACCACAGAAGATTGTATGAGGTAATGCCGAAGACAGAAGCAACTAGTAATTTTATATCCACCTTTGTCGGTTAAGAAAGTTTCTAATACATATTCAATTTGTTTTATGAATGCTTATAAAATGTAATAATTTGTTTGGGGCTTTCTTATGGAACACTATTAGGCGACCAAAAATTGAAAGTCAGATTTTTCAATTCATAAATATAAACAAAGTTCTAAGACAGTAAAATAAATTCTAAGCGCCATCAATCTTATTGCAAATTAAATTTACTATAAATATTGTTATATACATTTATTCTCTATCTTGAATATTAACCGAGATATTTGCATTTGTACTCTGCCAGTAGGCTATGTTCGGACTTTCCGCCGAGAGCTCAGGTGGCCGTTTCCATAACTATTCGTCCCTCGTGAATAGGTTTAGAGGTTAGGTTAACTGTTTTTTGGAGCTAGAAACTACTGGGTTATTACGCCCTAAATAATGTTTTAGGTTTAGAGTTTCTTACTACTACAGTTGTTATTAGGCAGATTTCTCTATTGCAAAACTTCACGTGGGAAATCTGCTTAGTTTACGCAGCCCCTGCGTGACGGACTTTTTTCATTTCTATTAAGGCATTTTCATACAACGCGAACAATGTCTTTGGTGCCTATAAGTCAGAAAGTCAAAACTTTGTCATTAAAAAATACACATAACGTTTTACGACCGAAATCATTTATCTAAACTGAATTATTTCTTTACAGTTTTTCGATAAAATCAATATTAACAAAGATATTTACGAATATGAATTTTCACTTTGAAGCAATTCCGCCTCTTAGTTGAAAATTCGAATTCTTATATAGCAAATACTCTACCTTGGGATAGTTGACTCACAAATATAATAAAGTCCGTCACGCAGCGGCTGCGTAAACTAAGCAGATTTCCCACGTGAAGTTATACAATAGAGAAATCTCCATACGAGAGCCGAACAGGTACGGAAAATGCCGAACTAGCTTTTGGCGGGAAAATTCAAAAATCCGTTATCGGCCCAAATTTAATAAAATGCAAATATCTCGGTTAATATTCAAGATAGGGAATAAATGTATAGAACAATATTTATAGACCATTTAATTTGCAATAAGATTGGTTCTAGACAATTTTTCGATGCGACGTATAGTAACGGAGATATTTCGAATTTTCTAAATTCTCCCCTCTAACCCCCCCTCCCTTACCATTGGTCCGATTTCAGCCATTAACGAACTTGATCTTCCTTTTTACATAAAAGGATTAAATTCCGAGTTTGGTAACGATCAAACAAAAATTGCGACCGCTAGAGCGTTAACAGACAAATATATACATCTATCTTAATATATATAAATCTCCTGTCACGATGTTTGTCCGCGATGGACTCCTAAACTACTTAACCGATTTTAAATTAAATTGGCACACCGTGAGCAGTCTGGTCCAACTTGAGAGATAGGCTATATTAATTTTCTCTGAGACGAACAGGAGTGGGGGTTATAAGGGAGGGCTGAAATTAAAAGTCGCGAAATTTCGTTTTCTATTGGTTTTTTCGCAAATATGCACATAACAAAAGTTGTTTATTTTGTTATTTAGAGTAACTTTTGTCATAAACACTTTCATCGTATTCCGAAGTTTAAATGAGTTATACACTTATGACTATAGCGGGAGTCAACAATATTATTTGGGACAAAAGACCCAACCGAAATAAATAAAACTCGGTATGTGTATTAGCACTAACGCTTTCATTATATATCAACATATTAACATTTCTAGGGACGGGCAGGAGTGGGGGTTATAAGGGAATCCAGAAATTAAAAATAGAGATATTTCGTTTCCTATTGTTTTATCGGCAAAAATGAACATAACAAAAGTTGATTATGTTGCTATTTAGAGTAACTTTTGTTATATACACTTTTTTCGTATACGAGATATACGCTAAAAATTATAGCGGAAGTGAAAAATTTTATTTGGCACAAAAGACTCAACCGAACTAAATAAAACACTCAGTATGTGTATTAGCACTAAAGCCTTCCTTATAAAAAGCCATACTATTTCTAGGGACAGGCAGGAGTGGGGGTTATAAGGGAGGCCTGAAATTAATAATAGTGATATTTCGTTTCCTATTGTAGTTTCGGCAAATATGCACATAACAAAAGTTGTTTATTTTGTTATTTAGAGAAATTTGCTCAAGAATTCTTTTCAATATGAACTACCAGGTACCTCACCTGGAAAAATTAATTCAAATGTATGTTAATATTTAGTCCTTAATAATTCAAAACTATGCATATTGCACAGGAAGCGGGAAATATGACAATATGGAGGACATCAAAAATTAATTTTATTATTAACAAATCCACAGAAACGACGGGTATTAACCCTAAACACTGGGACGGGTAAATGTCAAAATATTGTGCAAAATAAAGCCTTGCCAAAAAAAATACCATCAACATTCAGCCTCAAATGAATTCCCGAGCGAAGCCGGGTATCTGAGCTAGTATATATATAAAATTGTAACCTCTGTCTGTACATTGATTTTTTTCGCGAAATTTCACGATAACTTTTCGTTTCACATGTCATAGACACCATATCTGCATTTTGTTTCTTTCGTGTATGTTTGTTTGTTTGTTTGTTTGTTACCTTTTCACTCATAAACGGCTGAACCGAATTTTATGAAACTTGGTATGTATATTACTACTAACCCAACTTAGACTTTAGGCTATATTAATTTTCTCTGAGACGAACAGGAGTGGGGGTTATAAGGGAAGCCTGAAATTAAAAATAGCGATATTTCGTTTTCTATTGGTTTTTCGGTAAATATGCACATAACAAAAGTTGTTTATTTTGTTATTTAGAGTAACTTTTGTTATATACACTTTTGTCGTATACCGAAGTTTAAATGCGTTATACACTAAAAATTATAGCGGGAGTCAACAATATTATTTGCCAAAAAAGATTCAACCGAACTAAATAAAACTCGGTATGTGTATTAGCAGTGAGGCCTTCATTATAATAAGCCATACCAACATTTCTAGGGACGGGCAGGAGTGGGGGTTATAAGGGAAGCCTGAAATTAAAAATAGCGAT
This sequence comes from Riptortus pedestris, assembly GCA_019009955.1. Classification (NCBI taxonomy): domain Eukaryota; kingdom Metazoa; phylum Arthropoda; class Insecta; order Hemiptera; family Alydidae; genus Riptortus; species Riptortus pedestris. The sequence continues at coordinate 171,470,925 of CM032229.1, read as the reverse complement.
ATTTCGTTTCCTATTGGTTTTTCCGCAAATATAAACATAACAAAAGTTGTTTATTTTGTTCTTTGGAGTAACTTTTGTTATATACACTTTTGTCGTATACCTAAGTATAAATGAGTTATACGTTAAAACTTTAGCGGGCACTAACGGCTGAACCGAACTTAACAAAACTCGGTATGTCAATTAGCATTAATTCTTCCATGATTATAAGTTATATTAAAATTTTTAGGTTCAAACGGGAGGGGGGTTATAAGAGAGGCCTGAAATAAAAATTCACCATATTTACATGTATAAGAGATGGGAAATATAAAAATTTTGAAGACTGTGAAGCCTTATCGAACAAATAATTCTATTATTAGCAAATCTACGGCAAAGATGGGTATCAATCCTAAACACTGGGACGGGTAAATGTCAAAATATTGTGCAATGTAGAGCCTGCTAAAAAATACCATCACCATTCAGCCTCAAATGAATTCCCGGGCGAAGCCGGGTATCTGAGCTAGTATATATATAAAATTGTAACCTCTGTCTGTACATTGATTTTTTTCGCGAAATTTCACGATAACTTTTCGTTTCACATGTCATAGACACCAAAACTGCATTTTGTTTCTTTCGTGTATGTTTGTTTGTTTGTTTGTTTGTTACCTTTTCACGCATAAACGGCTGAACCGAATTTTATGAAACTTGGTATGTATATTACTACTAGCCCAACTTAGACTTTAGGCTATATTATTATTCTCTAAGACAAACAGGAGTGGGGGTTATAAGGGAGGCCTGAAATTAAAAATAGCGATATTTCGTTTCCTATTGGTTTTTCGGCAAATGTGCACATAACAAAAGTTATTTATTTTGTTATTTAGAGTAACGTTTGTTATATACACTTTCGTCGTATACCGAAGTATAAATGAGTTATACGCTAAAAATTATAGTGGGAGTCAACAATTTTATTTGGCACAAAACACTCAACCGAACTAAGTAAAACTCGGTATATCTATTAGCACTAACGCTTTCATTATAACAAGCCATACCAACATTTCTAGGGACGGGCAGGAGTGGGGGTTATAAGGGAAGCCAGAAATTAAAAATAGCGATATTTCGTTTCCTATTGGTTTTTCGGTAAATATGAACATAACAAAAGTTGTTTACTTTGTTATTTAGAGTAACATTTATTATATACACTTTTTTCGTATACCGAATAATAAACGAGATATACGCTAAAACCTATTGTGGAAGTGAACAATTTTATTTGGGACAAATGACCCAGCCGAAATAAATAAAACTCGGTATGTTTATTAGCACTAACGCTTTCCTTATAATAAGCCATACTAACATTTCTAGGGACGGGCAGGAGTGGGGCTTATAAGGGAGGCCTGAAATTAATAATGGTGATATTTCGTTTCACCACAATATTTTGTGCTTAATAACTGAGATCTATGCATAACGCACGGGAGACGGGAAATATGACAATTTGGAGGACAGTGAAGACTTCCATAAAAAATTAATTTTATTATTAACAAATGCCAACAACGGGTGTTAATCCTAAATAGTGGGACGGGTAAAGGTGAAAATATTGTGCAAACTAAAGCCTTGCCAAAAAAATACCATCACCATTCAGCCTCAAATGAATTCCCGAGCGAAGCCTGGTATCTGAGCTAGTATATATATATATATATATATATATATATATATATATATATATATATACAGTTTTGAACGGACCTCATTTTCGTCATCTACTAGGTGGGATCGATGGACATTTGAAGAAAAATTTCGAAAATTCCGTCATAAGTACAACCTCAATAGCTGATTTCCCTTAAGGGAAATCTGCTAAAAGTCCATAAAAATCCTCTAAGGCGGAGTCTTGAGTATAAAATGGGACGACAGACAAGTTTTTTTTTTTTTATATTGATGCCATTGTTCCTAGAATGATGACAAACCCGAAAAACGTTTATTCCCGCCGAATTTTAATAGAAAATCAGACAATATTATTAGAGTTTTATTTATGTAGGTATAAGAGGAAATAATTAATCCCTTTCTTCTGACTAGTGCCGTGTTTTTGCTTCAGCGGTCTTTCTGCTCATAGAGACGCTAATTTCGATATCTCTTCGGCTACCTTCTTCAAGCTGGTGGTAGCTGATGTTGCTAGGTCCCCAATTTGACCACTACCGAAAAACTAATGTTACCTACCGACAATGTATCCAGTGGTATCTATCCTAGTCCCCTACTAACGGAACTATACAGACAACTCACTTGTAGGATAAACTCTCTTCTTCTAAGAGCCAATTTCTCCAAATAGGACGACACTCGTCGACTGCTTGAAGCGGAAATGAAACTTTTTTATTATTTTACACCTAAAAAACAGGCCCGTCACGCAGGGGCTGCGTAAACTAAGCAGATTAACCATGTGAAGTTTTACAATAGAGAAATCTGCATACTGGTAACACAATACCACGGTGATTAAATACAAACGGTAATGAGAAATCTTTCAGTTAATTAAAATAAATTCCCAACTGAAACGGCTTCTGAATTGTAAGAATAATTTATATTTTAATAACTCAAATTTTAGTAGTCCAAGAACTAAAGAAGGGGGGGGGGGATGAACAGAACATATTTGCATAAATCTCACAAAGTAAGGAAGGAAGGTAAGGTAAGGTTAGAAAGCACAGGTAAGGTTAGAAGAAGCCTCCTACCTGAGCCGACTGAAATGGCCGACCTAATCCGACTTATACCCGACCACAGACATCATAAAAATGTTATCGGCCCAAATTTAATAAAATGCAATTATCTCGGTTAATATTCAAGATAGAGACTCAATGTATATAACAATATTTATAGTAAATTTAATTTGCAATAAGATTGGTTCTATACAATTGTTCGATCCGATGCATAATAACGGAGATATTTTGAATTTTCGAAAATCCCCCCCTCTAAACCCCCCCTCCATCTAGTCCGATTTCAGCCATTAACTTGATCTGTCTTTTTACATTAAACGGTTAAATATCGAGTTTCGTAACGATCAAACAAAAATTGCGACCGCTAGAGCGTCAGACAGACATATATATATATATATTAATAATTAAATATTTAATGGGTATAGTTATCGTTTTTTGGGGGAAATATTCCCGTTATTAATAGGTAGTATTAGTATTTTATATATATATATATATATATATATATATATATATATATATATGTAATTTTGAACGGACCTCATTTTCGTCATCTCCTGGGTAGGATCGACGGACATTTGAAGAAATTTAGCGAAAATCCCGTCGTGAGTACGACCTCAATAGCTGATTTCCCTTAAGGGAAATCTGCTAAATAGGTTTTGGAAGAATGGGAGGAATGAAGGCAATGACAGATAGTTTTCACAGACAAAGAAACGTCCGTCACGCAGGTTAAGCAAATTTTCCATGCACTGGAATATGACACGCTGGTGATTTCATCACACAATCTATTCTCTATGTTTAGAAGTTACTGACGACTGAAATGAAGAAAATCTCGCTTCGTTTTTCAGATAAGAATTAAGTTATATTAACACGAAATTAAATTTACAAGATTGTATCTTCAACAGTTTTTGATCCAACCCATAATAAAGGAGATATATCTTATCATATAATAACAAATACCACTAATAACGGCAATGTACAGTTAAACGTTTATATTTCATGGCGATTTTCGCAGTAATACATTGAGTCCCATTTACAGATGTGACATAGAAAGAAGTAGAGAAAAAAAAACTCAGTGACTGAGCATTTCGGAATAGAACGATACACAAAGGTCTTTTGTGAAGAACTGAGCCGACATACAATAGTTGAACGAACGTTTAATGTTAATGTGTTTTGAACGTTGAAGTGCAGATGAATCCATGTAGTGGCACATGTATTTAATAAGTTTTTTCTTTGTTTATTGTTCATAGTTGTTCATTTTCTTAAGATACTATGTACAAATGTAATAGTGTCAGATTTATGATCTCCCCACTCACCATAATATTCACTAAACTTATAAAATTTAAATATTACATTATTGCAATTAGAATTACCCATACAGGAAAGGTTTTACAAATAGTCACATTTTCGAAACATGCCATCAAATGTTCATCGATCCTACCCAGGAAATGATGAAAATGAGGTCCGTTCAAAATTGCACACACACACACATGTATATGTGGTGTCGTTGTTCTTTGTTGAGGTTTGTGGTCAATGTTGGTGAAAGAACTTTTAGATTATGGCAATATTTCCATAATTTTATTTTCTCTTCTTCAGGGTTGTAAAAACCATCTATAATAATAACCTGGTCGAAAACGTCTACACATTCAATATATCTATATATTTGTCTGTTAACGCTCTGGTGGTCGCAACCTATGTCTGCTCGTTACAAAACTCTATATTTATACGTTTTATGTAAAAATGAAGATTAGGTTCGTTAACGGCTAAAATCGGAGCAGTGGGAGGGAGAAATTTCGAAAATGCAAAAAATCACCGTTGTTACGCATCGGATTGAAATATTGCATAGAAGCAATCTTATTACGAATGTAATGTTCTATAAATGTTGTTGTCGATATTGAATATTAACCGAGATACTTCCATATTTTAGTTCTCGGCCATCAGTAAACTCCGACACCTACTCATGTCATATTAACAATAAGCTGCTATATTATGAACCTCTTCCTAGGTTATATATCGAATTTGGCTTTCATTGAACTATTTCTTTGTGAGACACATGCAAATACGTCATGTGATGACCTCATTAACAAAGATGATTTGTTCTTTACTAGAAAATGGTTATTTGTTCTATACCATATTCGTTTTTAGCCGTTTCAGTCAACAATAAACATCATATTTGTTTTTGGCTGGAATCCAACATGGAGTAGTTATGGTTTAGGGAACGGGGAATTAGGAAATTCCACATATATGCCGTTATTATGAGTCAGATCATAAAATTTTATAGAACCAATTATGTTATACTTTTGATTGTCTACAATTGTTGTTCCTTGCATTTTTTGGTTACTCAATTATTAAACGAGTTATTCGTACTCTTTGTTTTCTACCTTCAGGGACACCACCTCCATCTTCTACTCTGCGGTTTTTAACGTATAAATAGAGAATACGTGGTGAGATGAGATTGTGTTATGCCACGTTTTGGAAATCTCCTTAGTTTATGTAGTCGCTGCGTTATGGACTTTTAGTATTATAAGTTTGGTTCCACAGCCATTTATTGCTTGGAGTTGTCTCTGATTACGAAGCAGAACGCACAGTTTGAACATATACGCAGCAATTTCTGCGATTAGGTCTCAGATTTGGTTTAAAGGAAGAAATAGAGCCGGTGGAATCACGAACTGGTATAAATAACAGTAAGAAAGGCGTGTTTCTGCCCTTGAGTTCTAGAGCTTTTCTATTGTGACAATTCAATGCCAAAGAGCTTCTTGTTTAGCACAGATATCTCTTTCTCTTTCACTTCTTTCTCTTGTCCGGCAATTCAATTTATTATGGAGAAAGCTGTTTGTTACCAGCGGCTGGTGTGTGCTCTCTCCGGTGAACCATGTCAGCATTCACAAAGGAGGGGAACGAGCTATTAGCTGATGATAATCAGTTATTGTATAATGTCCCTCAGTCAGGTTCTATAGCATAGACGGTAAAAATGTTGTAATATATCTCACACATATTTATAGACAGCTGTGTCACCCGATTTTGCTGTTAAGATATTGAATATGTAGTGGTTGAATTGCTTAAGGCACTGAGTAATTCCGTTATTTTCATCAAAGTACATAATTCTCTGAAGAAAGTACAGAAACTGCACAGTCGCATCAGTTTCTGTACACCTGTGAAGGTTAAATTGGCGATCGCGGACTTCTGTTTACGTCAACAGCAGGTTGAAATAATAGTGGCTTTAGCAGATTTTCCTTAAGGGAAATCAGCTATTGAGGTCGTACTCTTGACGCTATTTTCGAAAATTTTCTTCAAATGTCCATCGACCCTACCCACGAGATGACGAAAATGAGCTCCGTTCAAAATTATATATATATTTGTGTGTTAACGCTCTAGAGGTTGTAATTTTGTTTGATCGCTACCAAACTCGATGTTTAAACGTTTTATGTAAAAAGACAGATCATGTTCGTTAATGGCTGAAATTGGACCAGTGGAGGGGAGGATTTCCGAAAATTCGAAATATCTCCGTTACTATAAGTCGGATCAAAAGATTGTATAGAGTCAATCTTATTGAAAATTAAATGTACTACATATAAATATAGTTATATACATTTATTCTCTATCTTGAGTATTAACCGAGATAATTGAATTTTTCAGTTTTCAGCCTTCAGCAAACCCACAGTTTTCAAAGCTTAAATACCATAAACAGTTTTCAAGAGACCTTTATTATACGAGATAAATCCAAATATGTGTTGGTACTTCCCCCCCCCCCTTCTTAAGTTATTGGACTACTAAAATTTGATTGATTGAGATAAAAATTATTCTGATCCATTATAAATTACAGTACTATATACAGTGAATAGTGATCATGTTACATTCTGATATATTTCAGTAATTGTTTTTCTTTCCTGAGAGAAGTTGGTACACCTGTTTGTTTAAGTTTCAAGAGCTTCCCGTCTGGAGGTTTCTTTTTATCGTTTGCTATTCACTTGATATTGACGGTGCTATTGTGATACCAGTATGCAGATTTATCTATTGATAAACATGAGGGGGTAATCTGCTTAGATACGCAGCCCCTGAGTGACGGACTTTTTAAATAGTTTAATGGCAATGGCCACCAATAAAAATGCCTTTATTTCCCAGCAGACTTTATTCACATTGGACTACATGTTTCGTGGCTTAACTACCACCTCTTAGCCTGCTTCGGGAATCGCTGTATCAACGACTTCCCCAATGCGGAAGGGTCATTCTCAACGAATTTATGAGAGAATAAGCGCTTCAGAAATGAAATTAAGCAATCTTTAATTACATTTAATAAATATATTATTTTAGTACACACTTGTTAATGTGGTATGAAGAAATAAATTATCATACGGTTCTTAAAAATTAATGGTATTCTTTTTTTGAAAAGGAATGACCCCTTGCTATTAAATTATGAAGAAGATAAAAGTGGTTTTATTAAACTCTGATTTATTCATGAAGTATGGAATAGTTTTTGGACGAAAATTGATGAATATATGTTCTTCCTTGGGATGAAATAAATATCATTTCTCATGAAAATCAACAGATTATTGGGCCATCTACCATTAGAAAAAAAAATAGTCCGTCTGGCAGGGGCTGCGTAAACTAAGCAGATTTCCCACGTGATGGTATGACACACTGATCACTTCTCTGGGTATACTCTTTATTTCTAAGTAAAAATCGAATGTGCGTCACAAGTGCATCCTCAATAGCTAATGTCCCTAAAGGGAAATCTGCTAAAATGAAATAAAAATCTTGTTCTCGAGACGTCAAAAATCTCCATAGTTTGAGTTCCCCATTTGTGAATATTGGTTGTTAGAGACTGAAATTCACACATGGTATTCACGTTGCGGCTAAATTCCAGTTAGAAGTCCAACCTCTATGCACTTTGACACATAATCAAACTATGTCAACCACATGAAATTCGGACATTCAGTTTCAAAAATAAGGTTCAGTGCTGCCAAAAAACTTCATCAATCCCTACGGATTAATGATCCCTACAAAGCTCTAAATTAAAGGAATGCCCCACTCGGAAAATCAAATTTGAATTATTACATTCTATTTATTAATACACACTTTATGCTACTATTGCTAAATATGACACGTTGTCTAAATCTTTGGTACAACGCACAATGTTAGCACCCTTTTCTCATGCATTTCAAATTACTTTCCCATAGAAAAAAAAAGCTATGTTAAAGTTAAAAAGAAAAAGAAGGATTCACTTATCCCCTAATTCTGGGCCTCTGGACGATTAAGTAGGAATCACAACTTATTATATTGGAACTGCAAATTAAATGATAAATTTTAACTTCAAACTTAAATCTAACATCTTCGGCTGTGTCCATTACCTTGTATAAAACGCTTTTAGAAGTACTGTTTTAGATTTTAACATCTACACGTTAGTAAAACAAATCTCTTTGGAATACTTTATTAACCCTCGACCTCCGAAATGAATTTACGTATTCTGTTGATTTATATTTCGCACTCACGTTGACTTGTTCCAATTCATTATCCACTAAGCGGATACGGATCCGTATAATAATGCTGTACTTGTTGAAATCCAATCTGGCTGAGGAACACACCGCCGTTGCAACTTGGACAAGAATGTTGTTTATTCAGAGATAATTCTATTTGTACTTCTGCCGGCTGCTGAGTCGACCACTTTCTAACCTCTTTTTTAGTCGATTACTACTAATTCGTTGATTTCGAACGATAGGCATGGGATAGCTAGTCGAATATGCCCAAGCTCGGGACAGCTGATCCACTTTCCTCAAACGCTGACACAAATTCCTCAAGTATCCTGTTCAACAAGTTCAAAGTTTATAAATATCTCGGAGCATACCTCATAAACTCCTCGTGGTGTCTCAAAATAAAAAAAAAACTCGTCTTAGAAAGCGCTGCATCTTCAGTGCCCTATTAAAGCCAATTCAGAAGCCTCTTTGGTCGTGACTTTTTTGGAACTCTCTTAATGGTTGAATGTCCTCTTGAAGAGAAGAAATGGTGTTTAAACGCCTAGGTAGAAACCACACTAGACTAACTCATTCATATCTAATGAGCAGACAAGATGAACCTACATGTGGCTACTGCAACAGAACGCTGACTGTAAAACACATACTAACTGACTGCACACAAGAAATAACGCAGCCACGGGCCAGAAATATATGCGCACTACTAGCCGACAGTAGCCAATTTATAGATGATGTTTTTAAGTATATAAGAAATAACGAATAGTTATCATTACGAAATATATATATATATATATATATATATATATATATATATATATATATATATATCACTGTACGTGGAATATAAGATTTGTCTTCTTCCAGTTTAACTCTTTACACTTTTTTTATTTCTCATGACGTAAATATATTATTTTTTATTTAATTTCATGAATTGTATTTATGTTGTGCATTTTATATATTTTGCACATTAGTAAAATTTAGTTTTGTAAATTTTTAGTATTTATTTTATTTTTATTTTCAAAATTATATTCTAAAATGTTAAAAGATGAATCACCATTGCACGGTATCTCAAATAAATAATAATAACTTAATGGGTGAATTGCTGAGTTAAAGTCATTCTGGAGGCAAAAGATACTTATTTATTCCATATTAGTACAATCGACAAATAAAATATGAATTGTAAGTCCTTCACAATGCTCACCCTCCTGGCAGGAGCGGTATCTCAGGCTAATTTCTTAGCAGATGGAAACGGGGAGGCCAAAGTATTTAGTAATAGTGCTGAGTTACTCAAAATCAGACAGCTATCAGATAAATGTTTGTGTTGGCTTGAGTTAGTTCGTTTGGTAATCAGTAGAATGAAGAAGAAAAACACTTTATTAAAGAGTAAAGCGTCACTGGTCACAACACAGCTAAATCATCGATCACATGACATTAAAAAAAATATAGTAAATGTTAAAAAAATAAAAGTCCGTCATGCAGGGCTGCGTAAACTAAGCAGATTTCCCAAGTGTTGGTATAGCACACATGTGGTCTCGTCTACCACATATTCTCTATTTACAAGAAAATAAAGCCCATGAGTCGAAGAGGGGAGGGTAACCGAAGGCTGAAAATATGGTAGTCCGAATAACTCGGTGAGTACTTAAGTTACAAAAAAATGCACAAAATATAAATTGTATTTATTAATTACAATATACCGCATCCACTATAGTTGATGGCGGTAGATGGATTTATATTTCTTGAAACAAACACGTTTCAGTTAAAAATCCATAAAAGTCTTTTTGTGTATTCTTTATCGTCCCTAAGGAGTTCTCTTAAGTTCAGTTTGAGGTTCAAAGCTCTTCTTGGAAGATCTTGTTTTTTTTACAATTAAGGAGAAGATGTGGGACAGTAAACTCGACAATAATCGCAGGTTGGTAGGAATAAGTTTTTCAATAAATAACTATGTGTTAATTTTGTGTATTCGATTCGGTTAAGGGCAAGAACAACCTCCTCTTATCGGATTTTTCTACTTTCAGTATTCCAACGCTACGTAATTTCTTTGATTTGTCAAGGTTTATTGTCATGTTTTTTCGACCTCTTTGGCTTCAACCTTTGAAATATAACTGTCAAAACTCTCGTTTCCAATCATCTGGGGAGATGAAGGTTACTGTAGTTCCATCTTCTCGAGCACTACGAGCCTCCAAATCCGCCATTTCATTACCCTCCAAACCAAAATGAGAGGGAACCCAAACAAATGATACGTTTTAACATTAGCAAGATTGATCCTATAAAATTTCACGATCCGACTCATAATAAGAGCTATTTTGAAATTTGGAATTCATCTCCATTTCTACCCCCCCCCCTTCCTATTCCGATTTCTGTCAATCATAAATATGAACTTTAGTGTTGTACCTTAAGGGATTAAATTAGATTTACCTTAAGGGGAAAAAATGGGCTTCATTTTTTCGTCGCCTCGGTAAGTGATGGATACCTAAAGAAATTTATATTACATATCTTACAATGGGCAAGTAAACTCCGAAACCAGAAAACATCATATATTCCTTTAAATTTTCAATATCTATGTTTGTATATATATATATATATATATATATATATATATATATATATATATATGGAAAAAATATTGTTTTTGAAGAACTAATTTCTAATATATAATACGACAAATCCTCCATATTATCAAAAGATGCGATCTACATCTGAAGAAAAAAATACACTTCCTCATTTTAGAGATTATGATTTCAAGGAATGAAAAAGAAGAAAATTGAGTTCAATTCACTTGAAAAATATTTTCAAAATCGAGTGGTAGGTAAATTAAATTATTTATTTCTTAACGTTCACTTTTTGCAAATAAGGAAAATTGGGACCTGTTATCTAGAGGTTACGAGCCTTTTCTAGCCAGGGTGGGACTAAGGATTACATTTAATGAATTCGCCACTCTAGGTTTAACATGTGAGATAAAGGTCAACGCTTTAACTCACGTGGCTAACCTGAGTCCACAGTTGTAAGTAAATTCTCAATAACTGATTTCCCTCAAAGGAAATATCCTAAAACATTGCCATATTATTATTTCTTAACGTCAACTTTTGGCTACTATGGCTAATCGGACGGGGTTTCTTCAGGTTATTAGCCTTTTCAAGCCAGGATGGGACTAAGGATAAGTTAGTCACTAATTACATTCCTATTTCCCAGGTGAGAATCGAACTTGACACTAGACACTTTAACTCGCATGGCTAAGCTGAGTCCCCATTTTCATTATCATATGAGCACAAAATAACACAGAAAATAATGTTATTTTAGCCAAAGTAAGGAGATAATTGTTTAACAAGGAAATCACTTTATTCTACTTTATCTATCGTGGAATTGTGGTTCTTATCAGTAATTTAGTCGACTGCCGATTGATACTATCTGAAGTATATAAGATTATGAAAAATAAATAAAAATATTATTGGAGTTAATAACATTTTAATTGATCAGGAACTTTATCATTGCGTTTAAAACCTTTCATGATTTATTACTGTAAGATATAATTGTTTTATCATATCGATGGTTAGTGAAACAATGAGGTAATAGGGGAATTTTATTAAAATGGGAAAACACGTTATACGTTTCAGAAAGACTTGGTTTAGTCGAGAGAAATAACGTTTTACGAAAATTGTAACTCTCATCCTGCGTTAGGGTACCGCAAACATATTAGTATGAAGTCATTTCTTTCAATTGAGTCTTTCTGATGATTATTTTTTGACTTTAACAAAATTTACCAATCACATCAGAGCTTCATGCGACGAGCAGTATAGTAAAACAATCACACAAGGAAAGTAATCATAAACGATTTTATTATATACTAACTACATAGCAAGAAACACGACAATCTGAACGTACCTTTTGACGTATTTGACTAACTGGTTGGCGGTAGCCCAAACTCTCACAGACTATACGCAGTTAATATAAAAATCATTAACAATTCCAAGAAAAGTCCCATCTTTCATTTCATATTCAATTTTAGTTACAAATTTTTAAATTAGTTTTAATTCAATTTCCCTTGTTTTATTGTTCCTGTTAAGAAAAAAACATAAAATAACCAGTAAATAAAACTAAAAGTGGGCACAAAAGAACTTTAAAGGAATTGTTTTAACCCTTATTTAATACATCCAGAGAGCAACTGCTTCTATTTTTACCCCTTTTGGGCAACAGTCCACACTCCTTAATCTCCCAAGCATGAGCATATACGGCAAAAGTCGATCTATTGTTATTGGAGCTAACTACTAACAATTGACAATTGAAAAAACAATTGACTTTAAAACAATTTCGAATACACATTGCAGAGAATATTCTGCTGCACTAGCGAGCTAAAAGGGCTAGTGGGGCAAGGACCACCAATTGCAGCCAAGAACTGCTGCAGCTCTCATAGCAAGACTTGATGGGATGCACCATTGACAAGTATTCACTACAAAATGAAAGTGTAGACTGTGTCGCCAAAATCAAAGGGTTGTTTTATGCCGAAAATGTAATGTGGGACTTAGTAACACACGTGAAAGGCCCTGTTTTCTTGAATGAATGGAAGGTTTAATGATATTTTTGACGGATTTATATTTTGTTTACAATGTACTTATTTTTTATTTACAACACGTTTCTTTTATTGCATAATAAATTATTTAATTACATTTTTAGAAACTATGTCAGTTTTTTAACATACCTTACAGACACCCACCCTCCTTTGATTTACTGTGATTGGCCAAAGTGTACTTAAAGACACCACTATTGTTTGAAGGCAACTGGCCAAAACGCACTTAAAGAAACCATGTAATATTTTTGTTCAGAAAAAAAAAATTAAGTAAAACCCTATAAATTCTACTTATTAGGAAAGCAAAAAAAAAGAGTTTTTAAGAAAATGTTTCATTTCAAGTAATTTTTTGAGTTTCTGGCCAATTAAGGGTTAATAGTCGGAGCATCTTATCCGGTTAACACTGAATCATTTCTGATCATTAGATTTAATAAATTAAAGAAGAAAAAAAAACGATATAAAAATAACATTAGTAATTAAATACTTAACTCAATATTTAAGCTTTTTAAATAATATTGATCAGTTCGGATTTTTAACAAGTCTAGCGCGTTCTTTTGAATTTCATCTTTTTTACGTGGGCCATTTTCTTCATTTCAAAAGACTTCCAACAAAAGCTGACATAAATGATCTCTTTGCCATTGTTGCAAAGTGAGTCAGTCTAATAACCCCCATTACAATTCCATTTAGTGTTGATGTAAGGAAGTGGTTTAAGCCAAGGTCGGCTGAGTCTTCACTGAACACATTACACACTTGCTACAGACAACCTGTTCCATTGCTTACGTCTCGTACGATTTATAACAATACATATATATATGATACGCAGTTTGATTCAGTAAAAGGGCCAAATTTAAAAACTGCATTTATTTTAAAGTCAAGTTAAGTTATTTTAACATACATATAGTTATATGTGTTTTAGCAGGTTTCCCTTAAGGGAAATCAGCTATTGAGGTCGTACTCATGACGCGATTTTTTGAAAATTTTCTTCAGATGTCCATCGATCCTACCCAGGATATGACGAAAATGAGGTTCGTTCAAAATTATATATATATATATATATATATATATATATATATATATATATATATATATATTAGCAGATTTCTCTTAAGGGAAATCAGCTTTGAGGTCGTACTCATGACGCGAGTTTTGAGAAATTTCCTCAAATGTCCTTCGATCCTACCCAGGAGATGACGAAAATGAGGTCCGTTCAAAATTATATATATATATATAATATATATATATAATATATATATATATATATATAATTGTCTGTTAACGCTCTAGCGGTCGCAATTTTTGGGTGATCGTTACCAAACTTCATATTTAATCGTTTTATGTAAAAAGAAAGATCAAGTTCGTTAACGGCTGAAATCGGATTAGTGAGAGGGGGGGGGTTTAGAAGGGGGGATTGTTGAAAATTCGAAATATCTCCGTTAGTATGCGTCGGATCGAAAAATTGTATAGAATCAATCTTATTGCAAATTAAAGTTTCTATAAATATTGTTCTATACATTTATTCTGTGTCTTGAATATTAACCGAGATATTTGCATTTGTATTGTGTGTGTGGTCGGCAGGAGAGGGTATGTTCGGGAGTTTCCTCCGAGAGCTAGTGCGGCCGTTTCCATAACTATTCGTCCTCGTGAATAGTTTACTACTACCGTTATTATTAGGCAGATTTCTCTATTGTAAAACATCACGTGGAAATCTGCTTAGTTTACGCAGCCCCTGCGTGACGGACTTTTTGTCTGTTAACGCTCTAGCGGTCGCAATTTTTGTTTGATCGTTGCCAAACGCGATATTTAAACGTTTTATGCAAAAAGACAGATCAAGTTCGTTAATGGCTGAAATCGGACCAGTGGGAGGGGGGGATTTTCGAAAATTCGAAATATCTCTGTTACCGTAATTCTGATCAAAAGGTTATATAGAACCAATCTTATTGTAAATTAAATTTACTATAAATATTGCTCTATACATTTATTCTCTATCTTGAATATTAACCGAGATATTTGCATTTTTATTAAATTTGTGTCGATAATGGATGACTGTTTCCCTCTAAAAGCTAGTTCGGCCCTTTGCCGCAACTGTTCGGCTCTCGTATGGAGATTTTCGTATTGTATAACTTCACGTGGGAAATCTGCTTAGTTTATATGAAGCCCATGCGTGACGGACTTTTATATATATATATATATATATATATATATATATATATATATATATATATATATATATATATATATATATAAACCCGAAGATATTTCGAACTTTCGTTTTATCAAACTGAACAGTGAATCTGTGATTGTTGCAGAGGTACACGTCTAGAATATCATGTAGTGCCGAGTATTTATATTGGTGAAATCGTTAGTATATGTCCACTTATCATCTTCTCATTCCTTGTCTTCATACATTTCATTAAACTACTACTTTCATCTGTCACATTTTGTAATTTCTTGTTGAGTCTAAATTTTCTGGTTTAATTGGTCATGTTCCCTCAAATCGATTGTTTAATGTAAAAAAAACAAAAAAAAAAAAACGAATGTATTGTTGTTATGATGGATTCTCAGTTTCCTGGATATTAGCAGATTTCCCATAAGGGAAATCAGCTATTGAGGTGTACTAATGACGGAATTTTCGAATTTTTTCTTCAAATGTCCAGCGATCCTACCTAGTAGATGACGAAAATGAGGTCCGTTCAAAACTGTATATATATATATATATATATATATATATCTATATATGTATATATATATATATATATATTTGTCTGTTACCGCTCTAGCGGTCGCAATTTTGTTTGATCCTTACCAAACTTCTTATTTAAGCGTTTTATGTAAAAAGAAAGATCAAGTTCGTTAACGGCTGAAATCGGACCACTGGGAGGGGGGGCTTAGAGGCGAGGATTTTCGAAAATTCGAAATATACCCGTTACTACACGTCGGATCAAAAGATTGTATAGAACCAATCTTATTGCAAATTAAAGTTACTATAAATATTGCTCTATACATTTATTCTCTATCTTGAATATTAACCTAGATATTTGCATTTGTATTCTGCGTATGGTCACCAATAGGCTATGTTCGGAGTTTCCGACGAGAGCTCTGGCGTCCGTTTCCATAACTCTCGTCCCTCGTGAATAGCTTTAGAGGTTAGTTTAACTGTTTTTTTGGGCTAGAAAGTACTGGATTATTACGCCCTAAATAATGTTTTAGGTTTAGAGGTTTCTTACTACTACAGTTGTTATTAGGCAGATTTCTCTATTATAAAACTTCACGTGGGAAATCTGCTTAGTTTACGCAGCCCTGCGTGACGGACTTTCTTTTTACGGGGGGGGGGGGATATTTGTCCAACCGGAAAAAAGGGCTACTTTATTGTATATTCAGTAATATATTTACTATCCTCGCAGTATCTGATAATACTAGTTTTTGTGACTTCCTAATTATCTCTTCAAAGAAATTTAAGTATTTAGTATTTCGACCACATTTTAAGCCACAAGTCCGGTTGTTGAAATAACAATGGCAGCAACTTTGACCAATTCTCATTACAGATCAATCAATTCTGCAGTTAAGATTTGATATTTCTCAATTTCTTAGCAATTGTTATCTGAACTTTCTCTTAATTTGGTACCGAAATAACAATGATATCAGCTGATTTATTTTTCTTATTAATGATGAGAATGTCAGGCTCGTTATGTAGGACAGTGTGGTCTGTTATCATCGCAATAACTTTTTATATTATTCTTTTCAATTATTTTTTAGGGTTATAACGATAATATGGGACTTCACTGTCCAACACACACACACACACACATATATATTAATATTATTATTTTTAGCATCCTCTTTTTGTTACTATAGCTAATTGAGGTGACTTATCTACCGGATACCGAGTAGGACTAAGGATAAATAAGTTCCTATTGCCCAGACGGGAATCGAAATTGCCACGCTAGGTTTACCATGCGCGACTAAGGGCAATGCCTTAACGAACGAATATATTACCCAGCAAATAAAGTTTTAGCAATATTCTTGAACAATGGCTCTTCGTTTACAAAACTATTTTTCTTATTTTGTGAAGTTCACTATTAGCAGATTTCCCTTAAGGAAAATCAGCTATTGAGGTCGTACTCATGATGCGAGTTTTGAAAAATTTCCTCAAATGTCCATCGATCCTACCCAGGAGATGACGAAAATGAGGTCCGTTCAAAATTATATATATATATATATATATATATATATATATATATATATATATATATATATATATATATATATATATATATTTGTCTGTTAACGCTCTAGCGGTCGCAATTTTTTTTTAATCGTTACCAAACTTCATATTTAAGCGTTTTACGTAAAAAGAGAGATCAAGTTCGTTAATGGCTGAAATCGGACCAGTGGGAGGGGGGGTTTAGAGGGGGAGTTTTGAAAATTCAAAATATCTCCGTTACTGTAAGTCGGATCGAAAAATATTATAGAATCAATCTTATTGCAAATTAAATTTACTATTAATATTATTATATACATTTATTCTCTATCTTGAATATTAACTGAGATATTTGCATTTGTATTCTGCATGTGCTCGGCAGCAGTACTATGTTCGGACTTTCCGCCGTGAGCTCTGGCGGCCGTTTTTGTAATTATTCGTCCCTCTCAATAGGTTTAGAGGTTACTTACTACTCCAGTGGTTATTCGGCAGATTTCTCTATTGTAAAACTTCACGTGGGAAATCTGCTTAGTTTACGCAGCCCCTGCGTGACGGACTTTTATATTTTTAAATTACAGTTATCATTGCTTTGATTCTTCTAATAAAACTCCTATGTGAAAGTGAATTTATCTTCAGTTTAAACTGACATAGGTTTATTTTATGTCGCTCAACTCTATTGATACAAACATTTAACCTTGCTACCCGTGCACTGTAATTAGCTAAAGCAATGAATTTATTTTTCAGTTATATTGCTTAATTTTGAGGCAATAAAAAAAAAATATTCAGGTCTCACCAAACTTACTTTATGTTCCATCAGACGTTGGGAATATTAACCAAGATATTTGGTTTTAGCAGATTTCCCTTAAGGGAAATCAGTTATTGAGGTCGTACTCATGACGCGATTTTCGAAAAATTTCCTCAAATGTCCATCGATCCTACCCAGAAGATGACGAAAATGAGGTCCGTTCAAAACTATATATATATATATATATATATATATATATATATATATAAATATATCTATATATGTTTGTCTGTTAACGCTCTATCAATCGCAATTTTTGTTTGATCGTCACCAAACTCGGTATTTAATCCTTTTTATGTAAAAAGGAAGATCAAGTTCGTTAACGGCTGAAATCGGACCAGTGGGAGGGGGGGTTTAGAGGGGGGATTTTCAAAAATTCAAAATATCTCCGTTATTATGCATCGGATCGAAAAATCGTATAGGTTCAATCTTATTGCAAATTAAATTTACTTTTAAATATTGTTATATACATTTATTTCTCTATCTTGAATATTAACCGAGATATTTGCATTTTTTCTGTTTTCAGCTTCTGAGTTGAGATCGTCTAACTTCGGGTTCTAGTCGTGAGTTTCCGTCAAAGAGCTAGTACGGGCCGTTCCCGTAACTGTTTGACTCTCTATTCTGAAATTTCTCTATTGTATAACTTCACGTAGGAAATCTGCTTAGTTTACGCAGCCCCTGCTTGACGGACTTATTAGCAGATATCCCTTAAGGGAAATCAGCTATTGAGGTAATACTCATGACGCGAGTTTCGAAAAATTTCTTCAAATGTTCATCGATCCTACTCAGGAGATGACGAAAATTAGGTCCGTTCAAATTTATATATATATATATATAAATATATTTATATCTTAATATATATATATATATATATATATATATCTTAATATATATATATATATATATATATATCTATATATATATATATATAGTTATATTTTTCTGTTAACGCTCTAGCGATCGCAATTTTTGTTTGATAGTTACCAAACTCGGAATTTAAACGTTTTATGTAAATATGAAGATCAAGTTCGTTAGTGGCTGAAATCGGACCAGTATGAGTGCGGGGGGGTTAGAGGGGGGATTTTCGAAAATTCGAAATATCTCCGTTACCATACGTTGGATCAAAAAATTGTATAAAACCAATCTTATTGCAAATTAAATTTACTATAAATATTGTTCTATACATTTATTCTGTATCTTTAATATTAAACGAGATATTTGCATTTGTATTGTGAGTGTGGTCGACTATGTTGGGAGTTTCCGCCGAACGCTAGTGCGGCCGTTTCACTAACTATTCGTCCTCGTGAGAATAGGTTAGTACTACTGTTATTATTAGGCAGATTTCTCTATTGTAAATCTTCACGTGGGAAATCTGCTTAGTTTACGCAGCCCCTGCGTGACGGACTTTTAATTTTCAAGGTTCAGTAAACCCCCACATTCCGTAATCGCATGTCTAAAATAAAGCAATATATCATGAAATGTCTTATTTGAATCAAATATTGGTTTCAATGGGCATTTATTATGTGTGACACATGCAAATAGGTTGTGTGGTGAATTGATCAGTTCAAATTTAGTGGTACTGACTTTGATTTTATAAATAACACAACATTTAATTGTTTTGTTCAACACTAATGGTGTGTGGCTGAAATAGGGGATTGCTAGAGAGGGGTGGGGTGCTATTTTCTTCTATAACGAAAAATAACTAATTTTTTTTTATTATCACTATGAACAGACTTTAAATTAAACTTTCTTAAAATGTTGTCATTAATGAAAACATTTCTGTTCCAGATGGCTGCCAAGACCCAATTGTTGAGATTCTGGTATCTCCACTTGTCGACCAGCGGACAATCCGAGTTATGGATGTGGTGTGGGACGTAGGTGAAAAATGGAAAGCAGGTGACTGGGTCGGCCTCTACAAAGAAGTACCAAATGTTAATTCAAAACCAGAATTCAGGTAAGGACACGGGTAATAGAAGTATTACAAAGACGGATTCGTTTATGGCTAACATACAGGGTGACTTTAAAATATGCAATTTTTAGCAGATCTCCCTTGAGGGAAATTAACTATTGAGGACGTACTCATAACGCGATTTTTGAAAAATTTCTTCAAATGTCCATCGATCCTACCCAGGAGATGACGAAAATGAGGTCCGTTCACACCTATATATATATATATATATATATATATATATATATATATATATATATATATATATATATATATAAATTGACTTTTACTTGACACAATTATTAACTGGACACGGAACAACAAATTCTTGTTTTAATCGTTTTGGCCTCACAGATCAACCAAACTGTTACTGCGACTTTACTACTGAACAGACATACTGACACTTGCTCTATGACTGCAGACTACTAAAGGACAAAAGAGAAAACTTTAAAACCCAACTAAAATGCCGACAAAAAACTTGGTCTGTTGGGGGAAAACTATTATTTTATAAACATAATAAACCATTAAAACAGTTTGCTGAAGAAATGTATGACTTCCTGTATTATTTGAAATTGAAATACAGTAATTAATTCATTATTCATCATTGAATTCAAAATTAGTTTTTGTTTTTCTTTTTCTTTATTGTAAATAATTTTATTGTACAAATATTTTATGTTATTAAAGTTTCAAAAAAAAAAAAAATGTATCAAGCACTCGTTATGCACTAATTAATGTACGGGACGTGTGGCTAATAAACTCCCTTCCTGTAGGGTTACCTCAGGAAGGAAATAAATAATATATATATATATATATATATATATATATATATATATATATATATATATATATTTGTCTGTTAACACCAGCAGTCGCATTTTTTGTTTAATCGTCACCAAACTAAGTATTTAATCGTTTTATGTAAAAAAAAAAAAAACAGATCAAGTTCGTTAAGGGCTGAAATAGGACCAGTGGGAGGGGGGGGGGGTGTTTAGAAGGGGAATTTCGAAAACTAACCAATCTTGTTGCAAATTAAATTTAACATAAATATTGTTATATACATGTATTCTCTATCTTGAATATTAACCGAGATATTTGCATTTTTTAGTTTTCAGCCAGGTCATGTAATAAACCACATCATTCGAAGCTTAAATACCAAATATTGTCTTCAAGAGACATTTATTATAAGAGATACACGCAAATATGTTCTGGTCACCCCCCCCCCTTCTTAAGTTTTTGGACAACTTAAATTTGATTGATTGAGATAAAAATTATTCGGATTCATTATAAATTACAGAACTAGATGTACTTAATAGTTTTCAATCAAATTAATACCTTATATTCAGATATATTACAGTAATTGTTTTTCTTTCCTGGTGATGGTTTGTTCTGGTAAGATGGTTCTATTCCTGGCCATCGCACTTACATTTGGGGCTCAGGTTAGCCATGCGAGTTAAAGCGTTGTCCTTTATCTCACATGGTAAACCTAGAGTGGCGAGTTCGATTCTTGCCTGGGCAAAGGAAATTATTTAGTGACGAAATTCATTAAATAACGTGCTAGAAAAGGGTGTTAACCTGTAGATAACCCGTCCCGATTACCCTAAGTTGCAAAAAGTGGACGTTAATAAATAATAATAATAATAAATGTTCGGGTAAGACGTTGGCAGAAAAATTTGTTTACATTTCAGATCATTCCGTCGGGAGGTTTCTTATTATCGTTTGTATTTATTCACTTAATACTCACGGTGGTGTTATGTTACCGGTAATATTTTTACTTGTGTATAGTCATTAAGGGGCTGATATTATTTAGATTTGTTACTTCTGATATAAAGGGACGATAAAAATGCAGCATTGTTTCGTATCATGTACATTTCAGTCGTGGTCGCAGATTTCCCTTAAGGGACATCGGCTAGTGAGGGTGTACTCATGACGGAAATCTTTCTTCAAATGTCCATCGATCCTATATAAATATTTTATTTGCGATAATTTATTACAATTCATGAAATACTCCATTAACAAATACATTACAACCATAAACAAAATAACACATATAAGCAGCGTCTATACATTTGGGCTCGCTACACCCTTAAGATTGAGCACTCCACGTCGACGACTGCATCCTAGGCTGGCCATTTTCCTAAATGTTCCGAAATTCATATTGCCACCTGGAAGTATCCGCAGGGTCATCCAGTGCAGGACTCTGCTTCCCACGCCAATGCTCCTAAGCTCCTTCGCAGTCCACTTGGCCCGAATGCCTTTATATGTAGCAGTGACTGGAATGACCCTACGCCTCCTCGCCAGACTGCCTGTGGCCGCTCAGCACCCACTTCTTGCCATCCTTCTCCACTTTCAGCTGACTGAAGGTCTCGTCCTTAATGAGCCCTGTCACGACCGTGACATCCCAGACGACCCGCTCTTCCTCGTTGGCTATAATAATGTCCGGCCTGCACACCTCCTCTTGCTCCTTGACGAGTGTCTTCTCCACGAAGACCCTCCATCCCCTCCTCCGCAAGGACTCACTAAGAAGCTTCACTACTGCATGATGTCTTAACGTGACCGCAGGTCGCATTGCCGGGCAGTGGTTGACAGCATGAACTTGTGTCTCATCTCTTCCACAGCCCAGTCTGCATTTGATTGAGCCATCCGTCTCCCTGCCAATCCCGCGTGACAACCGGACTCGGACAGGGAGTGCTCCCGCGTACAACCTCAGGTACTGGACGTAGTCACGCCCCGACATATCGTGGGATCTCCTTACCAACCAAGCCGAGGAGGCCCCCACCTCCTCCACACCATTCAGGTCACGCCCATCAACTGTGGAATAAAGGTTTTCAATCTCCCGGCCCCTTGGATGTGGAGGACATTCCCCATGGCATGGAAAGTCATAGCCCAATGTGTCTCGGACATTATCGCCCAGCCCACAGTTGTCCAGAGCATCATCCACCCCGCAGAAGCGCCTTGCTCTAAAGTAAGGCATCAATGATTCAAACCGAGGGATCCCGAGACCACCGAATCTAGTCGGAGCATGAAAAAAGGAGCACGGAGTATTGTGAGGTAGCCTCAGCCATCTCCGAACAACAGACCTCACCGCCACATCGATGGCCTTCAATGTGTACTGATAGGTGACACCAAATGTACTTACCCCTATGAAACATCCCCGGAAGAAAAAAAGTCCTCAGGAGCTCCATCTTCTGCTGTGGTTTGAGAGGAGCCCTAGAGATCCTCTCAAGCCCAGGCCCTACATCGACATGGTCACGCACCAGACCCGAGTGAGAGAACCTAACCCCCAAATACTCCCAGGAATCCTCAAGACCAACGGGCTGGATGACGGCATCACCGACCATATAACGGACCTCGGTTTCCAGCCAGACCACCTTCCTCACAGACTCCAGTGCAACAGTCAGGGTGCGTGACTTAGCCAGATTAAGCTCCAGCCCAGAATCACCCAATCCATCAGCCACGGCTCTCAACAAACACCTCAGATCAGGAACAGAGGATGCAAGCAAAACTAATCATCCGCATACGCCAGCACCCCACAACGAACCCCGCCCAAAAGAAATCCCACATCACCTGGCAGGCCAGCCACTACGTGATCCATGACCATGTTGAACAAAATTGGAGACAAAGGATCACCCTGTCGGACTCCTCTGGACGGGGTGCATCTCCGCAGCGTCCTCCCCAGTCTTACAAATTCGCGACGTAGCATTCCCGTAGACTGCACGGATGTAATCAATGAATTCCCCCTGTACACCCCGCTCCTCCAGGATACGAAACAAGGCGGCATGACTGACACTGTCAAACGCCTTTCTCACGCCAAGAAAGGCCGCACAGAGACTCCTCTTCTTCCTCCATGCGGTTCTCAAGACTGCGTCCAGCAGAAAGATATTGCCAGCCACGCCGTCAAATCCCCTCCTGAATCCAAACTGCTGGGGCACCAGAGGAACCACGGACTCCAACCGTGCAGCCAATATACGATGGAGGTGTCTTTCAATTACTGATGCCACAGAAATAGGCCTATAGTCGCCAGGGCTCCCGGGCCTCTCACACTTTGGTATCATTGTCACTCTGGCTCTCAACTGCTCTTTCGGCACCGGACCCTCAAGCAAAAGTATGTTCAAAATGAGCGCGTGGATCCGCCAGTCCAACCGCCGCCACACAGCCGGAGAAACCCTGTCAAGCCCAGGCGCGGAGCCCACTGATGGGCACATGGTAGTAACCTCTGCCATTGTTACCGGAGTCCACACATTCGTACTGGCATGTAATCGTTCCCCACGCACCTCCTCACCACTCCAGGGAAGGGACTGCTCCTCCCCAATGGGACGCCAAAACTTGTCCAATTCCCGCAAGCTATGTCCGGGGACATCAGGTCCACCATCCAGAATTTCCCGTGCCGCTGCCGCCCGATCAAGCTTCCATAACCGCTGGACTCGGTGATAGCTCTCCCGCCTAGGCTGACGTATATCCCCCATCCCGGGACACTGGCGCAAATGCCGGTCTAAATCATGGAAAATCTCAACCCGCGCGCCCGCCGCGAGGTGGACCGAAATCCATTCCCCCAAACAAGAACTAACGTCCGCCCCCGCCAGAGCACGGCCAGCAACTGCCAACAGTCAATCAGTACACAAGGTGGTGCGTGATCCCCAGAGGTTAACCACCAATCCCCGCAAAGCCGAACGAAGGGCCTCGCCACATTCGCGCTTCAGTTCAACAGCAATCGGTCCCTGCGGGCTCCCCTTAGTCCTCCTGTCGACCCCAATCCTCCGGATAAACTCTCTATACGCCGGCTTAACCCTCGGTCTATTAATCGCGTCAGCAGAACGCCCCTCCATGATACCGGAAAGATGGGCATTTAAGTCTCCTTCGAAACCGGCCTCCAGTAGCCTCAGTTCGTCGGATGCCAAACACCACAGCTCCTCCGGGTCCCACCTTCGCCTCACCTGTACTCTTCGAATGACAGCATTGTGCTCCACCGGATGAGCCCGCTTAGAATGCATGCCCATGCCTGTGGCAGTGGCAAATCCCCGACCACAATGCCGACACACAAAGGGCCGAGAATCAGCCATAATCTATTCTTCTGACCTCCCAACTAAATGCCAGGCGATATGACGAGCAATTGGCATAGTCAGTCACAGAGTGGTCACTACGCCTCCCGGCCACCCTACACGCCGGACACACCGCTGGAGAACTTAGCCTGGTAAAGCGCCCCTCCTCCGCACAGTGGGAGCAAAGCTCCGCCCTCCTGCAGTGCTTGGCCACACATTAGGTCTGACACCGGGTCACCCCCACAAAGTCATCGACTCTACAGCAGGCGAACCCAACGTAAACTCTGTCCACTGACCTCAGTAGACTTCGAGCCGCAGCACTAACATTGAGCACCATGTTCACTACCGGGGAAGTCCTGTTCCCCGATTTGTGCGACAGGGTAGCCCACTCATCCCCCGCGATCACGCTACTGTCCGAAAAGTTCTGGGCCCTTATAGAATCCAGCACCTCACGCAAGGACATGTCTCTCGGGACATCATAGACTATTACTCTCGGGCTCTTGCGCCCCACCACAGATGCCCTTAATCTTCAAAAGGGCCTCGGACTTGACCACTCCCTCATGTGTGGCCCCGGCCAGTGCCAACTCTACCGCCTTCCCCCTGCCCCGCATTGACACCACCTGCCACTTCTCTTCCGCAGGCTTGACTGCTTTCCTGATCGCTTCTTTGATGGAAGCAGCATCCCCGAACCTCGTATCATCCTCAGATGCCGGAGCGACCACCACAACCTCCCCTCGAGGCTTTCGAGACGGAGCTGCCACAGCCACCGCAGCATAGGACACTCCTCCCGGTGCCGGAGCAGACAGTAGGCCCCCTCCACTAACACTAGGTCCCAGATCACGGCGTACAACCACCTGCGCACACTCCGTTAGGCTCTTCTCCATAACGTCAAGCCTGTCTAGCTTCCGCTCTAATGCCGAGATACTATTTTTAAGTCCCCCAAACAAGGAGACCACGTCCGCATCCCTCTCCACTAACCTCAATGAGTTATTAACCCTCATCTGTGTCACAACCGTCTCAGCCAGTTCCTGCACGACGTTAACCATGACTTTCCAGGCCTCCACCATTCCCTGGGCAACTGGTTTTGTCGCGTCCTTACACGCCTTGAAATGACCTGCGAAGGCCACTTGGGCCTTGTTCGCCTCAACCAGCTGATGAACCACCAGTTCCGCCTCATCCGCCGATAGCTCACCCAGACCCAGCCTGTTGAGTAGTGCTTCCGCACTTTCCTCCCCATCAGCCGACGCCTCTCCACTCTCCGCCACTACTCCCTCTTCACCCATCTCCGAGCGCGTTGCCCCCCTCCTCAGTTTCTCTCGTTGTGACCCCAACATCCTCGGGAAAAAAAATAGATAACTAAAATAAGCAGTAAAAAAAAAATAATATATATACATAAATATAACCCGATACGAAAAATAGCTCCCGGGTGGGGGGGGGGGGTACCCCCAAAAAAAAACCAACAAAATTGCCAAACAACTACATAATAATAAATAAAAAAATAAAATAAAAAATCCTGAACTCTACTTCCCAACACACACACTAGAATAAAATCAAGAACAAATAGAGTCGCCTCGGATGAATAGAGCCATAAATAGACAATGTATGGCCAAAGGCAAATAACTGCAAAAAAAAAACGCAATTTTGATTGATCGTTACGAAACTCGATATTTAGTCGTTTTATACAAAAAGAAAGATCAAGCTCGTTATAGCTGAAATCGGACTAGTGAGAGGGGGATTTAGAGGGGAGGATTTACGAAAATTCGAATTATCTCCGTTACTATACGTCGGATCGAAAAATTGTACAGAATCAATCTTATTGCAAATTAAATTTATTATAAATATTGTTATATACATTTTTTCTCTATCTTGAATATTAACCGAGATATTTGCATTTTTATTTTATCGGGGCGCCTAACGGACGAGTTACTTTCCCGCCAAAGACTAGTTCGGCCATTTCCTTGACTGGCTCAGCTCTCGTGAAATTTCTCTATTGTAAAACTTCACGTGCGAAATCTGCTTAGTTTACGCTGCCCCTGCGTGACGGACTTTTTTTTTAATTACCAGTCATCCCGCAACGAATCTGGATTTATCGCATGATAAAGGTCTCAACAGAACAATATTTTGTATATAAGCTTCAAATAAAGTGCTTCAGGATATAACAGCTTATTGTTACTTTGACACGAAGGGTGAAAACTAAAAAATGCATTTATTTAGGTTAACAATCAAGATAGTGAAAAACGTGTGTGTGTGTGTGTGTGTGTGTGTGTGTGTGTGTGTGTGTGCGCGCGTGCGTGCGTGTGTGTGTGTCATCTTTTCTGTCCATATTCAACCTCGCAACCATAACTTTGGTTTTTTTCAATGGAATGCCATACTTTTTATGACGGATTTTTTTGTAAAAAATCAAATTTTAAAACGAGTTTTTATCGGTGCGGCGATATGACGCATCCTTTAGCCGTAAAATACACTAATCTTTATTTCAGAAACGACACGTTTTATAGAAAAATGCTGCGACATAAAAGTTGTAGCCAACAAAGGTATCTTAGAAACAAGTCTACGGGAAAGGAATGGGTTCTATATATTCAAAATCTCATGCTTGCTGTTAAATTATTCATTTGCATGGCAAATTTTCGTTTTTTTTTTCTTCATTTATGTGCTTTTCATAATTTTTGTAAGTTCAGTTTAATTTGATTGCAAATCCCACCACTGTTTTATATATTTTTTTATAGTCTGGGAGGAAATTGCCAAGAATTTGAGAGTATTCTATAAAAGCGAAATAATTCTTAAGGAACAATCCAAATACAACACTATCTCCTGCAGCACAAAATAGTTATTTATTATACAAGTGACGAAAGTAGATCATTTTACAACTCGAGTGAAACGTTTACCCACACGAGCGAAGCGAGTGTGGTAATTTCACGAGAGTTGTAAATTCTACTTTCGTCACGAGTGTAATATTAATTTTTTTCTGTAATCGTGTAATACATGATCAGATCTAACCAGAATATGAACAAAATTAGGATGTTGTGAAGATTATGTTATGTCGTTGGTAGGTTATAAGCATGGCTGTGAAAGGTTATAAGCATAGTTATAAAACAACTAGTGATGATTGTGAAGTAGTGCAGTTATAAACAAGTGCAGGTTATAAACAAGGAAGGTAATTATTATTATATTTAAATTTTAAAATATATTGATTATTCCCACCAATAATTCATTCACATTTCAATTTATTTTGTTAAAATAAACTCTTACAATGTTAAGAAACATTTAAAAGCATTTAATTTCCAACTTCAAATTATTTTTTAATTTATACTTATTACTAATTATGAAGGCAATGGTTACTTTCTTCACTCTATTGCAAAATGTTTCACTTTCTTCACTCATTTCAGTTTATTAATGTTACCATTATTCAACGATTACAGAAAAAGATAATATTGCAACTTTATTTTCTCAACTACAAGGGGATTCATTAAAAGTAGCCCGCTTTATTATTTCAATATTATACGATTTAAATGAATACGGCAATCGTTTTATGGGTTGTGAGGCCATTTTTCAAACCTGAGCATTTATTAACTCAAAATTTCCCCGGAGTTGATTTTGTTGTACTCTCAAAATCATGAACATTTACAAACGGTGTCCAGTATTGGGAACCGAATGCAACGTGAAACTGAAGCAATTGTGATCCCCAGACAGGGCAAATGAAAAGACGTGATGAGAAGCAGAAAGAAATGAGAAATAAACATAACGCTGGCTTCATCTTACGTAATGTTTGTAGCTCAGAATAGTAAGTAGCTTCAATGCTGTAGAAAGGTCATTTCACGGAACATTTATCTATTTTAAAAATTCCTCACGCAGGGGCTGCGTAAACTAAAGAGATTTCCCACGCGAAGATTTACTTATATAAATTTACATAGTGGTAACACACACCGTGAATATTAAGTGAATGAATTCAAACGGTAGTGAGAAATCTTTCAGTCAATTTTAATAAGCTCCCAACGGAAAGTGACTGAATAGTATGCAAATAGGTCAGCCAACCTCTCACTGAATAAATATATAGAAAAGTTCTTGACCGGAAAGCAAAACAATTACTGAAATATATCTGAATACAACATATTAATTTTATTGAAAACCATTTACTTTGTCTAGTACTGTAATTTATAATGAATCAGGATAATTGTTCTCTCAATGAAATTTCAGTAGTCCAAGAACTTAAGACGTATCTCGTATAATGAAGGAGTCTTGAAAACAATATTTGGTACTTAAGTTACGAATAAAGTGGTTTATTAGATGAGAGAGTATTGTTTATGTGACATGAGGAGAAGTGGGGGTGTGCTGAATGCTGAAAACTGCAAATATCTTGGTTAATATTCAAGATAGAGAATACATGTATTTACAATATTTATAGTACATTTAATTTGCAATAAGATTGGTTCTATACAATTTTTTGAACCGACGTACAGTACCGGAGATATTTCGAATTTTCGTAATTCGTCCCTCTAAACCTTCCCCCTCCCACTGGTCCAGCTTCAGTCGTTAACGAACTTAATATTTATTTCTACATAAAACGATCATATATCGAGTTTGGTAACGATAAGATAAATATTGCGACCGGTAGAGCGGTAACAGACAAATATATAGAAATATAATTTTGGAGGGAGCTCATTTCCATCATCTACTAAGGAGAATCATGGACATTTGAAATTGTTTTTCGATAATCGCGCCATGATTACAACCTGTAGCTGATTTCCCTTAAGTGGGATCTGCTAAATCAGACAAACCTTCGGGTATTGTTTATATAGATTTCTGCCTGGACACTCTTAGCCTGAGAGCATTAGTTTACTGTGAAGCCTATCAGGTTCCAGTGAAGGAATAGTTTAATGGTTTTGGCCTAGAGTGGAATCTTTACTGGTACTTACTGATTTCTTGCTTCTTGAGGCTCATCCACTAGGCATTGGATGAGAACTGTAGATCCTCTGTACAGAAGTCCTTGTAGATGTCTTTCACTGTGTAATACTGTTTATGTAGTGAATTCATTATTCTAACTTAGTTAAGTATGCCGGAGGAAAGTTTGCAATTAGTAAAGGGGATATAATTAGAACGTATTTAAAGAGAATTTCTTGAAAAAGACAGTAATTATGAGAAAGTAAAATTATATTTTATTTATTTCATAAATATATATATATATATATATGTATATATACATTCAGATATTTAGCCATTTGCTGTAACAATAATAATGCCCTTAACTCTAAATTTGTATCATTTAATGAAAAATCAAGTAAATTTTGCCATAGAGTATATAAGTAATTTTGTCTTCTTTCTTTCAGGACAGAAACAAATCAATTTTCTGGTAGTGTGAGGACTGGTATTCAAGAAGGAAGAAAACTCCCTGAGCCAAACTTTCAGACAAGGTGCCTAGGATGGTGGGCTGCTTATTGGCATCAGAACAATCCAACACCAGGTTTGTAGTGACAAATAAGAACTAGGCAATACCAAACTAACCCTTGGTACAAAATAACATGGAGCAACACAGACAGTGAATAAAGTCCTATTTATTTCAATACTTTTTATTATTTCTATAAGTATTCATAGTATTGTGGAATGTTAGGATGATAATAACTTACAATGACACAGTAAATGAATAAAATAAGGAAATCAAAGCTAATTTATATTCGACGTTCCTATGCAGCAGCTAAAACTCTGTGAAATTGATAAATTAAACCTGAACACAACCGAATCAAAAAGCTAGCATTTAATGAGTTAACTCGCAATGAGTTGACGTGAGTGTGGACAGTGCCACTAATACATGAGAGAGTGAGGGGAAAATCTCGCTCTACATCGTTGCTTACTATACCAAAAAAAAAGATAAATACCTCTAGATTATCTATATATACATTATAATTTTACAGAATTGAAGAGATCTTGAAGTCATCTTTAGATTCCAATCTATATGACACATTTTGTAACCACTATTTTTTAAGCAGAATGTTTTCTAATACATATTGCCCACTAAGTTTGATCCCAAGTATCAGTTAATCCTTACTAGTTGCTATATGAAACTTCAATCTCATTAGATTTGGTATCTTATGTAAATAATGAACTAATCATGGGCATTATCTCGAGAGTCAGTTAACTCTCCACACTCACATATGAATTCATTTATGAAGAAAGGAGAAGTGTTGAACAGAATATATATATATATTCAGTTAATCTTTACTAGTTGCTATATGAAACTTCAATTTCATTAGATTTGGTATCTTATGTAAATAAAGAACTAATCATGGGCATTACCACGAGAGTCAGTCAACTGTCCACACTCACATATGAAATCATTTAAGAAGAAAGGAGAAGTGTTGAACAGAATATATATCTATATATATATATATATATATATATATATATATATATATATATATATATATATAAATGTGGTGTGTTGTTCTTTTCGGAGTTTTGGTCAATGTTGGCGAAATGAATCTTAGTTTATGCCAATATTTCGAGAATCTTTATTTTCTCTTCCTCAGGGCAAGACTAAATATATTTATAGACTAAATCAAGTCTAAATATATTTATAGACTAGTATACATTCTTACTGCACTATGACCCTAGTCAAAGTGCAATAAGAATGTATACTAGTCTATAAATATATTTAGTCTTGCCCTGAGGAAGAGAAAATAAAGATTCTCGAAATATCGGCATAAACTAAGATTCATTTCACCAACATTGACCAAAACTCCGAAAAGAACAGCACACCACATATAAATACAACCTGGTCAAAAACATCAGCGCAATTATATATATATATATATATATATATATATATATATATATATATATATATATATATAAACTAGCTCAGATACCCGGCTTCGTCCGGGAATTCATTTGAGGCTGGATGGTGATGGTATTTTTTTGGCAAGGCTTTACTTTGTACAATATTTTGACAGTTACCCGTCCCAGTGTATAGGGTTTAATACCCGTTGTTGGCATTTGTTAATAATAAAATTAATTTTTTATGTAAGACACCACTGTCCTCCAAATTGTCATATTTCCCGTCTCCTGTGCATTATGCATAGATTTCAGTTATTATGGACAAAATATTAACATAGATTTTAATTAATTTTTCCAGATGAGGTACCTCATAACCTCATGAATTGTTGAGCACATCAATATTTCTACGAAAATTACTTGCTCCACTCATTGTTCCTGGAGAAATGTATAAAAAAAAAAAAAAAAAAAAAAAAAAAAAAAAAGTTAATCTAAATAACAAAGTAAACAACTTCTGTTATTAGCATGTTTGTCGAAAAACAAATAGACAATGAAATATCGCGAATTTTTATTTCAGGCCTCCATTATAACACCCCCCCCCGTTCTAACGTAAAAATTTTAATATAGCGTATAATCATAGAAGAATTAATGCTAATTGACATACCGAGTTTTGTTAAATTTTGTTCAATCGTTAGTCCCCAATAAAATTGTTGGCTCCCGCTAAAGTTTTAGTGTATATCTCGTTTATACTATGTTAAAAGACAAAAATGAATATGACAAAAGTTACTCTAAATAACAAAATAAACAACTTTTGTTATGTTCATATTTGCCGAAAAACGAATAGAAAACGAAATACTGCTATTTTTAAATTCAGGCCTCCCTTACAACCCCCACTCCTGCCCGTCCCTAGAAATGTTGGTATGGCTTGTTATAATGAAAGCGTTAGTGCTAATACACATACCGAGTTTTATTTATTTCGGTTGGGTCTTTTGTCCCAAATAAAATTGTTCACTTCCGCTATAGGTTTTAGTGTATATCTCGTTTATACTTTATTAAAAGACAAAAATAAATATCACTAAGGTTACTCTAAATAACAGAATACACAATTTTTGTTATGAGTGTATATGCCAAAAAAACAATAGGAACCGAAATATAGGTATTTTTAATTTCAAGCCTCTCGAACAACCCCCACTCCTGCTGGCCATTAGAAATGTTGGTACAGCTTATTATCATGTAGGAGTTACCGCTAAGTCACATGCCGAGTTTTGTTTAACTCGGTTAAGTCTTTTGTGCCAAATAAAATTGTTGACTCTCGCTTTAGTTTTTAGCTTTTAACTCATTTATACTTATGTATACGACAAAAATGTACATAACAAAAGTTACTCTAAATAACAAATTAAACAACTTTTGTTATGTGCATATTTACCGAAAAATCAATGCGAAACGAAATATCGCCATTTTTAATTTCCGACCTTCCCTACAATCCCCACTCCTGCCCGTCCCTATAAATGTTGGTATGGCATGTTATAATGAAGGCGTTAGTGCTAATACACGTACCGAGTTTCATTTAGTTCGGTTGAGTCTTTTGTGCCAAATAATATTGTTGACTCCCGCTATAATTTTTAGCGAATAACGCATTTACACTTCGGTATACGACGAAAGTGTAAATAACAAAAGTTACTCTACATAACAAAATAAACCACTTTCGTTATGTTCATATTTGCCGGAAAAACAATAGGAAACGAAATATCGCTATTTTTAATTTATGGCTTCCCTTATAACCCCCACTCCTGTTCGTCTCAGAGGATATTAATATAGCCTAAAGTCTAAGTTGGGTTAGTAGTAATATACATACAAAGTTTCATAAAATTCGGTTCAGCCGTTTCTGGGTGAAAAGGTAACAAACAAATAAACAGACATACACGAAAACAAAATGCAGTTATGGTGCCTATGACATGTGAAACAAAAAGTGATCGTGAAATGTAGAGAAAAAAATCTATTTACAGACAGAGTTTACAATTTTATATATATATATATATATATATATATATATATATAAGTACCATAACAATAATAACATAACATAAGTATATTAACATATTAATAATAGATACCTAACTAATTAACTTGGTATATAAAACATCTTGCAAAATCTTAATTTTGAGTCAATCCCTGGATCCACTGGTATCTGTATAACTAGTTCTTGATTACATAATTTTAAAAATGTTTTGATTCATACTCATGAACAGTATACAATGAAGGAAGCCAATACCTTTTATAATGTTTCAGTTGCTGTGAGTTGTTTGGGCACAAGGCCTCGATGGATGGAAGAATACAAAGCGGAAATTGGCAATATGAGATTGAATGACATTTTTCTACCAGGAACCCATGATTCTGGGTCGTTTTTGTTAGCTTATAGCCCATTTAAAAGCAACAGGATAGACAAATATATTTATACTCAGGTAAGAGTCTCATGTAGATGTTCTATGATTCAAGTTATATGCATTTGTATTTTCAGTTATGAAGATTCTAACAAAATTGTCTTTTAATAATAATTGATTCTAATTGAAGCATGTGCTTCAGTAATATAATAGAATCATACTAATATAACAAGTGTGGTTAACAATTCCCCCCATTTCAAAATGTAAATTCTCTGGTTTAATTTACTGTTAATTTTAACTTGAGGCTATTCTGCGTTACCTGAACTTTCAATTTATAGTTTAGATTTTGTATCTAATATCAATTGGTAGACGGACCAGAGAAAGGCCTTCCAAATCATTGAAAAAACTATATTTGAGAAGAGATGGAGAAGGGAGATTTGAAGCATGGTAGGCATTGGAGAGATGTTGTTGAGAATAGGGAGATTAACTGTAGAATAACCTAGAGTTTTTTTTTATTGAAACTTCTTTTTGCAAATAATCCTTCTTCCTAACCATGGTGCTGGATATATTATGCCAATCAAAGGCATCTGGCAGAGACACCGTAAGGAGAAAGGGGTCAGTAATATGCTACTCCATATTAGTAAATTGCTATCTAATAAGGATTATATTCTATTAGAACACGCAATTTAAATTTAAAAGTCGTAGTACATTTTTTCCAACACAGATTACCAATAGTTATTCTATTCTTTATTGTTATTTCTACCGGAGGTGAAGTTGAAACATCGGCTGGGTTCGTCCAAGTAACATCTCTCTAGGTAGGTGCAATAGTCTAAGGCTCTGATGTTAACAGCATAAATTGGCAAAAGTGCTAAGCACATATAAATATATTGTTGCGAATACTATGACCATGAAAAAATAAACAGATTTAATCACATATTTAAGAAATACGAGTTAGATGAAAGGAACTGCCGGAAGGTAGGATATTAAGGACCAAAGAATGTGTTCTCGATGTGTCTGGAATCTAGACTTGTCTAGACAGTCTTCTTTGATCTTTCTGCTCGTCTATAAATGCGGCCCAGCTCGCTCAAGAGTTAGTTTGTTCTCAGTTCTCTTCAAGTGAATAATAGTTGGGGCAGTGCAGATTTAGTGAACAGTACTTTTAGTTTTGGTAAAGTGTTTATGTACAGAACAGTATAGTACCGTGTATATGTGAAGAACAGTGTAATGCTGTGTTCATGTAAAGAGCAGTGCAGTGACGTGTTTTTGTGAACTTCAATGATCCTGGGTTATTCTACTGGGCAATAAGAAATGAAGTTATCAGTGAATACTATAGTAATAGGTAAGAATTAATTACCAAGTGTCTAGTGCATTGTCAAATAAGTTGTGCAGCGATAAAACTTGTGTGTTTAATTTTGCCATCCAGAAGAACTCTAAATAACAACGTTTATTACTGATTTATATTGCTACCTAACAATATTGAGAGGAGCCACAAATGTGTGTATGTAATAAAAATACTCTATTCTTATTTCTAATAAACATAAAAACTGTGTCACCAGTCATTGACAAGTTGAAATAAAAAGAGTTTCCGATAACAGAAATAATAGAAATATATAACATGTATTAATTTTTTCACAAAATAATATTTTAATTTTCATTGTGTAACACGAATCTTTCTCTCCAAAATAAATAAAAGTATGCGTGAGATTTCCCTCACGTATAAAGATTCGATTAAAACCGTATTTGATACTTAAGTTGGGAATATGATTTATCATGATATAATGGCTTATTTTTATTTCATATTATTAAAATAAAGAATATATAAATAAGGTCTAAATATCCTGAAAATCTATTTAACACTTTTTTCATAGGATGAAAACATTATGGAACAACTTATTCATGGAGTCAGAATTCTTGACTTGAGAATGGCATATCACGACAACCAATTCTGGATAAATCATGGAATAGCATCTTTACATCCTTGGGAATTTGTTGTTAATGACATTAAACAATTTGTTGAAAGCACAAATGAAATAGTTATTCTTGATATACATGAATTCCTACAAGGTAAATATTCATATTGAACCCATTTATTTATTATATTTAATATGTTAATAATATTTTATCCAATCTGACATTTAAGCTAAATTATATTCTACAACAGAATTTAAAATGATAGTGATTTTATTAAACCAGTCCAAAAAGACAGTGACTTAAGAACTACAGAGTAGAGGACAATGTAATGAAATTCATAATAGAGGCATGAATATGCTAATAGATTTTATAAGAAATCATATTGGCCACGTTCTATTAGGCACTCAATTTTTCCACGTGTTTGGTGTTGCTACCTAGGGTTAACTAGGACAGTAAATCGTTTCCTCTTTTTATTCTATATATAAACATCATCCTAGGCTTTAAGTGATAAAAATGAAAATAATCATACTGCATGGTTGAAGGATTGGCATGTTCATTACCAAATTAAAGCTAAAGCAACATTCATATTTTATTTTTCAGGTTTTAAACAACGAGACATTCACTTCAAATTTATTGATGACTTAAAGTCGCGAATTGGACACCTCATGGCTCCTCCAGATGTTGGATGGACTGTTCCATTGAATTACCTGTGGCAAATAAATAAAAGAGTAATTGTCGCCTATAATGACCAAGATATTGCAAGGCAAAGATCAGGAGATGTGTTTTGGCCAGTCAACCAAAAGTGGGGGAATAAAAGAACTGTTAATGAATTGTACAATTATTTCGCTAGCATATTTAATGTGTAAGTAACTTCTTGTGGACTATTTTTATTCTAAATGTTTAGCTGATGAAATTAATTAAAATTAAATTTATTGGAAGCAGCTGTCCTGCTGAACTCCAATAATAAAGTATTTTCAGATATTCTTTCTTTAGTCTCTGATTTTCTGCTCTAGTGGGGAAACAGAATTTTTAAGGTATGCCGACCCCCATTTTTTGATACATTTGTTAAAACAGGCCAAGAATCCAGGGTATGACGTACCCTTATCTGGTCTTGCTAAGTTGTATGTTCCCTCATCATGGTTTCGTGACTTCTGAGGGCCAGTTACTATTGTCCTCACAGCTTCATTGTAAACCATTACTTATTAAAGATATGTTGAGGTATTAGAACATGTTAGAATTTTTTACAACCAGGAGGGCAAATATGACTGGCTAGGAGGAATCTCAAAACAATGATGAGAGTGGATATAGGAAAGTTGATTAAGGTGATCAGCATACCCTAGCCTATATTGATAAAGCATGACTGAAAAAGGATTTGTGAAAAGAGCTCTAGTTGACCAAGACATGCTTATGGTAAACCGGTAGAAAACAAGAAGAAATTCAGTAAAGAAGGCGTCTTGACATAAAGGAAGATTTATAAACTCAGGGTCACTCAATTGGAAAAGCCTAACTGAGAACTGTAAAATGACCTGAAAAATTGCCAGAGAACTTGTTCCTTCAATGGCAATAGAGACACTTGGCAAATCAAGAAAGTGTAAATAACACTCATATAGTTGTGGAAGGGGAGAAGAAATTTAACCAGTATCTGTTATAAGAATCAATATCAAATTCTTGTGGTCATTCTGTTCTTAAATCATTACTAATAAGTAAACTGATCTTATAAAAATCAATAATAAAAATTTCATGATGTAATTAATAATAAAAATGTTTAAAACAGTTAATAAGATATGAATAAATAATAAATTAATTTAATCTTTCAGAGGTTTCAGTAGCAGAGATCGTATGTGGTGTGCTATGGCCGAAATGACACCTAACACTTGGGATGTAATATCCGATAAATTGAAAGGGCTAAGAGTAATGGCTGATTCATCTAACAAGGATATAACTGCATGGTTCCGTGGTTCCTGGGGAAATAAAGCAAATGCAGTTTCAGTCGACTTTGTGAGGTAATATTTTTCACTTTGCGGAATAGATAATTTCTTTACTTATTTAGGAAGCTTAGGTTAGCTATGTGAGTTAAGGGATTGGTCCTAATATCACATGGTAAACCTAGAGTGACGAGTTTGATTACCACTTGGGTAACAGGAACTTATTTAGTGCTGAGTTCATTAAATAAAATCCTGAGTCCCCCACTGACTAGAAAAGAGTGGTAACCTGTAAGTAACTCATCCCAATTAGCCTTAGTAGCACAAAGTGGTTGTCAATAAATAACATCTTACTTATTTAGTAAAATAATTTTTTTTTTTTTATTCCATTATAGTACCTATTAATGAGGAATAAGAATATTTCATTTATATGAATCACACATTTTTCATACACAAATGTTGAAGCAAAATGTCAGTATTTTATCAGTTACATGAGTAGTACTGCAATTAAAGTCTAAACGATGTATTTATGAATATTTTTGGATGTTATTAAGTGTCTTCCAAAATATTATCAAAAACATTATTGTCTGGACTGTGAGAAGACTAACAAAAATTAAATTTTTAATCAACCTGCAAAAATTAAATAAGCTGAAATGTTAAGTAATGAAAATGTGCATACTCACAAACAGGAAACCCACAAAAAACAAGAATTACTCACACACACACACACACACACATACCAATACACATAAATCAATTTGGTTTTTATTCGTATTATAAATAATTTGATATAATCAAAACATAGATATTTTAAAAATTATTATAGTATGTTCTGCACTCTAATTGATCTCAAAATATTTCAGGTCAACAGGAATAGTGGATGCTGCCATACGGTGGAACAGAAGAAGAGCAGCTGGACGGACATGTGACTGAAAATTTTGTACTTATTGCTCAACGAATATTTTCCGA
Source organism: Riptortus pedestris (assembly GCA_019009955.1). NCBI lineage: Eukaryota > Metazoa > Arthropoda > Insecta > Hemiptera > Alydidae > Riptortus > Riptortus pedestris. Next base: position 171,432,295 of record CM032229.1, on the reverse strand, counting down.
CCTGTATAATGTTACCTCAATCTTTTAAATATTCAACAAAAGGAGGCAGAGCTGCCTTATGGTGAGCCTCCGAGGCACTGCTTTCTTCTCATCCTTTTGGAAATTCTCTTTCTGGATATTTTATTTAATTCCTAACTTAAAAATTGTGTATTCACCTAATGCGTTTTTCACTGGGAAATTCTCTATAGTTAAACTGTTTAATTAGGAACTAATGTTAGCTTGAGAGTTAAAATGTTTGTTTCATAAGATTGAATTCTTGATCAAATATAGAAACAAAAATTTAAACTCTCTGAAACCCAACATTTCCATTTTCTTTGTAATATAATAAATGAAACATTCCTCAATGAATGTTAGCCATATTTGAAAGTGAATAAAATCTGAAATTATTGTTAACTGAAAATATCAAACTTCAAACACAATGAATAAATTGTAAATAAAACATATTTATTTCAACTAGTTTCCTTCATTTAATACCTATCTAGTGTACAGATTAACCACTTGTGTTTAGGGACTTCGTTTACATACTATATGGTAACTTGCGATGGCTATGTTTCCCACATGAACATGACAATTTGTTTGGTGATAGTTTCAATAAAAATAACTGGGTAGTACACTGCAGTTGTCCTATCCTGATCAACTATAGGTGAGTTAGATGGATGCACATTTTAAATTTTTTTTTTTTCAAAATAACCAATACCATTTAAAATTATTTTATTTTATTTATTAATATTCAATTTGTAGTACTAAGGCTAATAATGACAGATTATCTACAAGTAACCATCCTTTCTAGCCATAATGGGACTAAGGATTTTATTTAATGAGTTTGACACTAAATAAATTCCTATTGCACGGGATAGAATCAAATTCATGTCTCTCTGTGTACCAACTGAGATTAAGACCAATGCCTTAACTGACTTGGCTAACCTGAGCCCCCTGTAATTAAAATTAAATTGATCCCTACTTAAATTAAATATGATTGTTGATAAAGAATTTAATTAGATACAATGGTATTGGCTCAAGTATCAAATGTTAATGCTCGCCAAATAAAGTCCTTGAATATTCTCAATTAAATCTCTTATGATTGTTATGCATATTTTTCCTTGGTCCTATACCACCAAACTAAACCATTCGTACAAATTAATCTCCCCTGTATTAGGGTTATCAGTTTTTGAAATTGTTTACCAAGTCATTGAATAAACACTGCTTCGTTGCATCCTCAGGTACCTTTCAGAAGCTTTATGGAAATCCTGCCATGCTTTCATCTGTCATGGATCACACATAATTTCACCTTGTAAGACAAACCTTTTCTTTTAATTTTCATCTTCCATCTGTACCACTCTTCAATAGCTCCAAAACCTGTTTTAGTGCTATTTTCTTCCATATCAAGAGAGGTCTTTCATTTTTCTTTGCCTGAAACCAAGCTTCATAATCTTACTCTATCTTTGACTGATGACAGCTTTATTAACTTTTAACTTGACCATTGTATTTTGTTTGGAGAGTTTTCTGAAGTGTTTAATAGAACCATCTCACGTCACTGATAATTCCTCTATTATTATTTTATACCTGCTTCTATGTTATAATGTTATAGATCTCTGGTAATACCCTCCCCCCCACTCTCCTATGGTATTTCAATATGTTATAAATATGAAACATTTACTCTCCACATTTGACAAGATGATCAGTTTCACTTGTCGAGCTGTATCTTATGCTGGTTATGGGAATTCTTCAACAGCACTGGACAATGTTTATATTGCTCTGGCAGTAGTAACAACACTGGCATACATTATTTGTTATGAGCAGGTTATAAGAGATGTCTCCAGAATTTGTTCTTACTGTGGATAGTAACTTCCAAGCCTTCATCCTGAAGTAAATAAAAAAACTTCCCTATTGTTACTTGCGTTTCCGACCTTTTGAATATATAAATTGAGAATATATAATTTTTTTTGAAAATTTATGTATTTTCTCTTCACTGAGGCCTGAATGCAATTAAAATATTACTAAAAAATCTTCAAAAGGTAGGGTTCAACTGGCTGATATTGGATCAGATCACACAAGAGAACAGCTCTCATGTTGGCAAATTAGTGTGTATTAACAGGATTAAAAGCTCATCAGCCAAGTGTAAATAAAATAGCAATAAGACGAAATCATCAATCACTGCTAACTGCTATTTGATGTGTGCTAAAATGTTCATATTTGCCCGGTAGACACTGCTCCAAGTCTGTAAGCTCACATGTTCATTGACATTGTGGCCATAAAGAGAAATAAAGGGAGGTCGAAGTCATTCAAAAATAATCCAGTGTTTAGATGGAATGGTTTTTGATTTAGGTGATCTTTTTCCACATTGTACAAAGACTGTATTCAGGTGATTCAGACATTTTGGGAAGCCTATGAATATCAAGAGTAACATTCTGTATTGGGAAATCGCTGGCAAAAAAATAGCAAGTGGTGTAAATAATAACTTAAGCCTGTATACATGATGATATTGAATGATGATCATGAAAAGTTGTGCTCAGAGCACTTCTACAAAACCCCTTCATGATGTACACATACATGAGTGACATCTACCCATACATTAATTAGTTATGAAAATTCAATTTACACCAATGAAAAAGTAAGTCTATGAACCAGAACACAGATAATAGCCAATGGAAGTGACACTACTTAAATGATTTAGTTACACTAGGATGTTGTTGATGTATCATTGAACAGAAAACACTGCTACAATGTACACGTATTCCATTGTGCATTTGTAGCACATGTATTATCACAAGCAGCATGTAGGAGCTTGTGGAGATCTCTCACATTTAGTAAGTTATCACATGATGTGGATTACATTTATAACCAGCTTAGATCGTTTTCCACTGCTATGGAGTTACCCTAAGGTCTAGAGGGGAAAGTGAGGAATACATAAATAAAAAACTAAGATTAAATTCAGTATTATTTATTGAAAACAGACCATTGTGATGAACATTTCCATTCTATTAATTTTTATGCTAATATAAATAAAAATAACATTTGAGAACATACGGCAAGTAAATAGGAAAACTACAATTTGATATATATTTCTTAAAAAAGAGGCCAACATAGAATGGGAATAGGAATGGTGTCAGACACTCACAAAACTCCATCAAATAAAAGACAGTATTCGTGAATGGCTGCCAAGTCATCAGAATACTAGAAGAGAAGAAATAGTTCTTGCTCGTTTAAGAGACATGGCCTTTCACAGACAGCACATCAGCACCTTACGACTAGGAGTGAACGACCTTTATGAACACTGCGTAAAATACAATTAACTATCAAACGCTTACAGACTGCAGACTAATAACAGAAGAGAACTTACCTACTAACCTTTCAGAACTACTACATGAAAACAGTCCATACATTGGTACAATCATGTAACATATCTAAGAGACACATATTTTCAACTAAATTTAACTGCTTATTTAAAGAACAGGCTTTCTGCTCCTATTACTATCCACTGGAGAAAACATAACTACGCTTTTCTTTTACTATTACTGTAGATATTTTAACAGAGATTTTATAATAAGGTGGCTTTTCCATCTATTTTATTTGTATAATGACAAGAAATAGTGTGAATCTCTCAAATTGTGACACACCTAAATAAATAAAGTTAGATATTAATTAATTTTATATTTTACATTATTATGTTTGATAAATATCTAAACCTAAATGTTATTATACTACTCTAGATGTGGCTATAGCCTGGATTTTATATTTTCCTCATGTATGGATTTCTCCATTGACTCTAGGGTCCAACCGCATGGCAGCATTCAAAATAAACAATATTGAACATTCAAACTACATCTTGTATCTATGAGGAAATTTAAAGTCAGTAAGGAACTTAAAAATGGAGATCTCTTTTACAATAATTTGACTAACATTTTAAAAAAAAAAGACAGAAATATCAGAATTTTGAAGTTATATTTATTTGTTTAATACAGTATGTTATAACACACCCAAAAAAAGAAATATTTGCTCTCTTGTCAATTTTTTATATTGTCTTTTAGTGGCAAAGAGCCATTGAAACACTTTATTTCTGAATTATTTCTCATTATATATATTTTGAAGTGCTGGACCCTTTAATTAAAAAAGTATGAAAGAGCTGAGGTTATTTTTAAAAATTGAGAGCATACAAAAAGGATTTATATTTCCAACTTACAGTACTTACAGTTTTAAAATTACCTATAGAAAAAAAAAAACCTTTTTGGGAAATTTTATTTACTGAGTCCAACTCATAAAATTAATAATGCATTTAAAAATTGTTTTCAGTCTTCAATATTAATAAAATTATGTTTGTACCATTAAGTAGAGAGGCCTTCATAATATACAGTTACATAAGCATAAATGTAGACGAGCATAAAAAATGTTAATTTTATCATAAAGTAAAAACTGCATCGTTGCTCTAGATGAGATGTAGGTGGCTTTCCTAAAATAAAAAAAAAAAGTAATAAATTAATTCAATTTTTAATTACTATGACTAAGTGTCATAGAAATATAGCATTCGTTTGTTGAATTACTTCTGATGAAAGAAATAAATGGAAAAAAAAAGAAAGTTCTCATAAGACAAGTGAACAATATATAATAATTGAAAGTGTATTTTATATACAAAAGTTTCAGATCTGTTCTCATTTTCATATTTTTAGACAAAGTATTAATTTGGTTACTTGGTGTTTATTCCCTTAGTCAAATTTTAACTTTAGGGGTGGTTAGAAGGTAGGAAACACAAGATAGCACTACCAAAAATGCTTGGAAATTTAAGTATTAATAGAAAAATTCTTAAAAGATCTGATGCAAATACCAAATGACTTCTTTGTACTTCTAAACAAATGTGACTTCTCTGTACCTGGAATTAAATACACAGTAAACTGTGTTAAAACGTCCTAATGAATTTATTATAACATAATTATGGGGGCTCAGGTTAGCCATCTGAGTTAAAGCGTTGACCTTAATCTCACATGGTAAACATTGAGTGGTGAGTTTGACTCCCGCTTGGACAATAGGAATTTATTTAGTGACGGAATTCATTAAGTTAAATCCTTAGTCCCACCCTGGCTAGAAAAGGGTGATAATCTGTAGATAACCTTCCCAGTTAGCCTTAGTTGCAAAAAGTGAACGTTAATAAATAAATAAAATAAAATAACATAATCATGATTCACTTTACCTGATGATATGTCCATGAACCTGTCAACTCTCGGTTCTCCTTGCAATGAGAGGTCCACATAATCTCTGAACGGTGGTAACGATGGGCCTTGCTCACCAACACAGCTTAGAAGAATTGGACCAGGGCCTCCTTTAACAGTTACCTTAACTGTAGAGTAGCTTCTGAATAGTCCACTTCCTGTTTCAGTTGCCTTTTCTTGAACAATGCAGCTAGAGTTTACCTGTAAGAAGTTTTCACAAATTTCAGATAATATATAGATGGCAAAATTAGTTATGAGAACATAATTTGTCATAAAAACAAATTACACTGATAAACAAAAAAAAAACTTTCGGCGGATATCCAACACTTGTTGGCGTGCCTTTAAAATTGTCTTAAAAGTGTTGGTATCCAACACTTTTAAGACAATTCAGACATTCTGATTAAAAATAAGAAAACTGTCAGTCTCTATCATCCACCGTTTAAGAGATATTGGACATTAACCATTTATATATGACTAACATAGTATCAAGGCAAACAACTCGCAGACAAGTTACAGAAGAGCATGTTGCTGAAAAGAGTACTAATCAACATAAACTGTATAGCATCATCTAGTTTATTATATAATACACATATAAAATACATAGGTATAACATATAGTTCCTTAATTTGGAGATAGTTTCTTGGCGGTAGACTTGCATTTGGGGTGTGGGGCTGAAGTATGCAGGAGTAGTCAGCCAACATTGCTACACTCCATCAATCCTGATAGAAAGACTCCATCACCGACATGTCCTGGAGAAAATATTCACCATATTCATCACTGACAGAACGTTGTTCTCGGGAAAGAAGTCGAGGAGATGAATCTTGAGGGGCATGTTGCAACTCATCAAGCTGTATGCACTAATGCACTTTTGCACAATATTTACATAGTTAGGAGAATTATTTTATTTTATGTGGACAAAAATAATATTTAACAAGAGTTAAAACTAAACCCTTTATAAAAAGTACATATTTTGGAATACTTAGTCAAGGGGGTTCATAAACTAATTTAAAACTTGCTGGAATTATTCACAGAAGAAGCCATCATCTTTATTTCTTCACTAGTAACTACTTTAAAAATAGCTTACTATTATTACTGTATGATAGTTAACGCCATAAACATGAATTCAGTCCTCACAGCAGACTTATCAACTACAGTTTTATAAATGGAACAAATAATTATTAACTGAAAGGACTAACAAAGAATAAAATATGCATGAAAAATCAATCTGTGTTTAACCCTTTCCTTGCGCAAAGCCACTAGAGTGGCTCGATTCAAGCCACTATAGTGGTTTTGCACAAGGAAAGGGTTAAAACTGTGAAGTGAAACACTATTTACTTGAATTCCATTCAAGTACCACAGGAGCTTCTGTTGTGGATATGACTTTCCAGAAGTGCATGTAGCAACAATGTCTTCTCCAGAAAAAAAGGTTGATTTAGTGAGTTTTATCTCAGGCCTTCTGTTTGGTTGTGCTGAAAAAAAGTAGAGATTTAGTATTACTATTATGAATTATTTTCCATTAAGAGACTAATCTAATTAAAATTTCAAGTTTTCAACTCAACATTACAAAAAAAAAAAATCAGTACTATTAAATTATCGATTGACTTAGGTGTTAAGGAATGTGTTAATATAACACAGGATTAGTGTTCTACAGGAACACTTGACCGAATGCTGAGTAGCCTGAGAATAAATAACTATAAATATAGTGAAGAAATTGTCCAGATTACTGAAATCATTTGTCAGGCTTTGCTTGAAGTGTTAAGACCTCGAGCAGTAGAGCCTATTTTTTCAATTAAATGACCTCACCTATGCCAAAAAAAAGTCTGCCACGCAGGGGCTGTGTAAACTATGCACATTTCCCATGTGCAGGTATAACATACTGATGATCTCATCTCATCACATATTCTCTATTTCCAAAAAACTGATGATAAAAAGTTTGTGAGAGGGGGGGTTTTGAAAGCTAAAAACAAGAAAGAACAAATTACTCCTTAATACTTGAATTACGAAACAATGTATACACCAACAATTGTTGTTGAGCATCAACTCTTAATATGGGAGATATTTTGAATTTTCAAAAACCACCCCTATTCTACTCCCAATTTCAGCCATTAACTAATGGGATCTTTGGGGGAACAATACTCTTAAATATCCAGTATAGCAAATATGTATATAAATGTCTGTTAACGCTCTAGCGGCCGCACGTTTTGTTTGATTATTATAAACTTGATATTTAATCGTTTTATGTAAAAAGAAAGCTCAAGTTCATTACTGGCTGAAATATGACCAGGTTTAGAGGGGAAATCTCGAAATATCCCTATTACTATACTTCGGATCAAAAATGCCTATAAAACCAATCATATTGCAAAATGAAAGATCTTCAAATGTTGTTCTATGCATATTTTCAGTCTCATGAATATTAACCGAGATATTTGGACTTAATAGTTTTCCGCTTTCAGTATACCCCCACTCCTACTTATGTCACATTAATAATAAGCTGTTATACGATGAACCACTTCATTTGAAACTTAAATACCAAATATTGTCTTCATTGAACTTTTACTTTGTGAGATATATGCAAATATGTTCTGCTGATCCCTCCCCTCTTCTTTTGTTCATGGATTACTAAAATTACATCGATTGAGGTAAAAATTATTCTGATTCATTATAAATTACAGCACTAGCTAGCTATAGTAAGCAGTTTTCAATCAAATTAATATGTTATATTCAGATTTAGTTCAGTAATTGTTTTCTTTTTGTTGAAGAATATTTTTATCTATCCGTTCAAGTCTGAGAGGTTGGTAGACCTGTTTGTTTACAATTAAGACGCTTTCCGTTGGGAGCTTATTAACTTGATGTAAATTGACTGAAAGATTTTTCATTACCGATTGTATTTATTCACTTAATATTTATGGCGGTATTACCAGCATGTAGATTTATCTATTGTTAACCTTTGAGTGGGAAATTTGCTTAGTTTACTCAGACCTTGGGAGACGAACTTTTGCTATTATGGCACGATTTGGCGAGGGAGGTTTACTGGAGGCTGAAAACTTAACACTCTTTACCGAAACATGAATTCCGTGACGTAAACCGAAACATCCGGTCGCACAGGCCTGGAAGGGTTAATATCAATTCCCATCAACAAATTCGTTATTTTTATTTATTTATTGAACAACTTGTATCACATTTAATCTATTATAGTCATTTTTAGTCATTTCATTGAAATAAAAGTCATCCGTACGATATATAGATCGTGACGATGAGCGTTTTATTGGTCCATGGCTCGTGGAAGGCTCCTTAGCAAATCATATACTATGTAACGACACACACGAAAAGAATACGAACAAACAGTGTTACAATTAGGGACTTTGCGATACTACCGATATGAGTAGGTATCGATACTTTTGTTTCAATACTAGGAGTATTGGTATCGATACTTTGCTTCAGATATTTCAACGGTATCGCAACAAACGTTTGATAATTTAATATCAACTAATTACATTAATTTTTTTTTTTTTATTTATTAACGTCTACATTACATTTTAATTACTTTAAAAGTAAATTAATAAAAATTTCGAATTTAAAGTAAATAAAATGCATGATAATGAGTAATAAATCAAATTATGTCGTAGTACGATATTTCAAAGGCAGGGGATACCGGATAACCGCTAATTGAGGATTATCTACATTCTTCATCAATTTCCATAATGAAATAAAAAAAAATAATTTTTTTTTATTTTAAGAAACAAGAAAACGTTTTTAAAGAGATAAAACTGACGTTTTATAACAGTAATAAATCACTTTTTTTTTTCTTCTAAAAAACCTGATTTAATAATCAGAGGTGTTTCGATACCGATACCTTTGGTATCGATACTTTTAATGCGATATTATCGGAGTATCGATACTTTTATACCAGTATGGTATCGATACCAGATATCGGATCGAATCCAGTATCGCAAGGTCCCTAGTTACAAGCTATAATGAAAGGTACACGACATACGTAAACCGAATTACCCCGTATCGTAGACCAGCAATACGCAGGCTGTTAGCCGAAACAAGGTACACGAGACCGGAGCAATACGAGCTATAGCTAGTCAAGGTCGAATGGCGTTGACAAACTAACCCAAAACACCTTCTGTGTGTAGAGGAAGGAAAGACATATAGCTAATGAGGTGGAGAACCCGCCAATATTAGCAGGTCTACCAATACGTGAAATATGAAAATCTCTACCGGCCTCCCAGACCGGTGTTTCGGTAAAAGTGTTAACAATGTAAATATCTCCGCTAATATTAAAGATAGAGAATAAATATATATAACGATATTTATTTGCAATAAAATTGCTTCTCTACAATATTTCGATTCGACGTTCAATAACGAAAATATTAAGAAGTTTAGACCCCCCCCCCCTCCTCTGGTTTGATTTCAGCTATTAACGAACTTGAACTTTAGATTTGCATGAAACGTTAGTATATCGAGTTCAGATACGATCAAACAATGATATTTACCGCTAGAGCGGTAACAGACAAGTGTATATATATAATTTTGGACGGATCTCATTTTCGCCATCTACTAAGTAGGATCGATTGACATTTGAAGAAATTTTGGCGTTTGAAGTAGTGGACTAGTTCCGATAGTGTGTATAATACAATAGTAGAGCCTGTTGGTGAATGCTTTCATTTGGCATTTCATCAAATACATCTCGACGATCGGTCAGTATTAAGGAACTCTCTCAATGAATGTGGCCTGTAAATACAATTTTCTTTATTTATATTATTGGAGCTAAGTAATAAAAGTTACCTTCAGTTTGTGGTTTTGTGAGATATTGGTCATATAAATGTTTATTTATATGTTTAGAGGGGCTCAGGTTAGCCATGCAAGTTCGATTCTCGCCGGGCCAATAGGAATTTATTTAGTGACGGAATACATTAAATAAAATCCTTACTCCCACCCTGGCTAGGGAAGGATGGTAACCTGTAGATAACCCGTCCCAATTAGCCTTAGTTGCAAAAAGTGGATGTTAATAAATAATTTATATTTAAATGTTTAGAAGCGGAAAAGCTTAATACATAAGCTGTATTTAAAAGTTGCAGAATAATTTCCATTTAGAGGAATTTAAAAGCAGGAGAGAGGAAATTGAAGGAAGGTTTTACAACCCTACCCCCCATGTTGGATGGACAGGTGCGGAAGGGCGTTGATCGCGTGATAGTCTTGAGTAAATGGTCTTAAAGACGAGGATAAACAGAACCGACGTTGGGTTGGATCATGTCTCGCATAGATCATCCTCAAGAATTATTGGGGAAGAATTCGGGGAAATCGAATGCATTAAGTAAATAAAAAGTATATTCAAAGTTGATTGACTAATTGGAAATCATTAATAGCATTCTTATAAAATGATGGAATTATAAAAGCCGCGTGCTCTAGCAAATTTCCCTTCCGGAGTAATCAGCTATTGAGGTTGTACTCATGAAATGAAAATTCGAAATATCTCCGTTCGGATCGAAAACTTGTATAGAACCAATCTTATTGTAAATTGTAAATTCACTATAAATATTGTTATGTACATTTATTCTCTATCTTGAATATTAACCGAGATATTTGCATTTTAGCATATTTCCCTTGAGGGAAATCAGCTATTGAGGTCGTACTCATGACGCGATTTTTGAAAATTTTCTTCAAATGTCCATTGACCCTACCCAGAAGATGACGAAAATGAGGTCCGTTCAAAATTATATATATATTTGTCTGTTAACGCTCTAGCGGTCGCAATTTTTGTTTGATCGTTACCAAACTTCATATTCAAGCGTTTTATGTAAAAAAAAAAAAAGATCAAGTTCGTTAATGGCTGAAATCGGACTAGTGGGAGGGGGGATTTTTGAAAAATCAGATTTTTTTGCGTTATTGTGCGTCGGATCGAAAAATTGTATAGAATCAATCTTATTGCAAATTAAATTTACCATAAATATTGTTTTATACATTTATTCTGTTTCTTGAATATTAACCGAGATATTTTCATTTGTATTGTGTGTGTGGTCGGCAGGAGTCGGCTATGTTCGGGAATATCCGCCGAGAGCTGGTGCGGCCGTTTCCGTAACTATTCGTCCCTCGTGAATAGGTCTAGAGATACCTTCCTACTACTGTTATTATTAGGCAGATTTCTCTATTGTAAAACTTCACGTGGGAAATCTGCATAGTTTACGCAGCCCCTGCGTGACGGACTTTTTATTAAGTTTGCGCGGATAACGGATGAGATGAGATCGGCTGATGTCGGTTCTATTAGTGACTTTCCGCCGAAAGATAGTTTGGCCGTTTCCGTAACTGTTCAGCACTCTTGAAATTGATTTAGAGACTCGTTACTACCACTGTTACTAGTACGCAGATTTCTCTATTGTTAAACATGACAAGGGAAGTGTGCTAAGTTTACGCATCCCCTGCGTGACGGAATTTTTTATTGTTGTCGGCATTATAGTTTCAGCAATGAATAGTGATTAAAAGTTCCCTTCCCTCAATAGTCACGATTTTAAGTTAATCTCGAAATTATAGTAATATTCGGACATACACATGATATTCTTGAAAATACATAATCGTGTATTTAGAGTATACTTATGATAATCAGAGACAATACATAGCATATACTTGCTAACATACTTTACCATAGACATCCATCCTCGCAGATTTCTGAACTGTGTCAAATTGTGGAGCATCCGACGATACTTCACACCTGTAGACACCAGCTGTCAGTGTGCTAACATTCTTCAGCTTCACTATGTGCATGTCCGAACTCTCCAGCTAAAGGGAAAGGAAGGAAATCACAAACCAATATACTTTGTCAATAGTAAATCCACATGGAGAGGAGTAAATTATGACTATGAGAATATAAATAAAGTAAGTAAATGAAAGAATTGGCTACACTTCCACTGTAACTGTGGAACGTTATTGAGGTTGTACTAATGACGCGATTTTCGAAAATTATCTTCAAATGTCCATCGATCCTACCTAGGAGATGACGAAAATGAGGTCCGTTCAAAATTATATATCTATATATATATATATATATATATATATATATATATATATATATATATATATATATACTAGCTCAGATACCCGGCTTCGCCCGGGAATTCATTTTAGGCTGGATGGTGATGGTATTTTTTTGGCAAGGCTTTACTTTGCACAATATTTTGACATTTAGGGTTAATACCCGTCGTTTCTGCGGATTTGTTAATAATAATATTTATTTTTTATGTAAGACTTCACTGTCCTCCATATTGTCATATTTCCCGTTTCCTGTGCATTTTGAATTATGAGATTTGAATTATTGAGGACAAAATATTATAATTTCAATTAATTTTTCCAGGTGAGGTACCTGGTAGTTCATATTGAAAATAATTGTTTAGCAAATTTCTCTAAATAACAAAATTAACAACTTTTGTTATGTTCATATTTGCCGAAACACCAATAGGAAACGAAATATCACTATTTTTAATTTCAGGCCTCCCTTATAACCCCCACTCCTGCCCGTCCCCAGATATGTTAGTATGGTTTATTATAAGGAAGGCGTTAGTGCTAATACACATACCAAATGTTTTATTTAGTTCCGTTTAGTCTTTTGTGCCAAATAAAATTGTTGACTCCCGCTATAATTTTTAGCGTATAACGCCTTTATACTTCGGTATTTGGTGATAGTGTATATAACAAAAGTTTCTCTAAATAACAAAATAAACTACTTTTGTTATGTGCATATTTGCCGAAACCCCAATAGGAAACGAAATATTGCTATATTTAATTTCAGGCCTCCCTTATAACCCCCACTCCTGCCCGTTCCTAGAAATGTTAGTATGGCTTATTATAAGGAAGGCGTTAGTGCTAATTCACATACCGAGTTTGGTTTAGATCGGTTGAGTTTTTTGTGCCAAATAAAATTGTTGACTCCCTCCATAATTTTTAGCGTATAACGCATTTAAACTTCGGTATACGACAAAAGTGTATATAACAAAAGTTACTCTAAATAACAAAATAAACATTTGTTATGTGCATATTTACCGAAAAACCAATAGAAAACGAAATATCGCTATTTTTAATTTCAGGCTTCCCTTATAACCCCCACTCCTTTTCGTCTCAGAGAAAATTAATATAGCCTAAAGTCTAAGTTGGGTTAGTAGTAATATACATACCAAGTTTCATAAAATTCGGTTCAGCCGTTTATGCGTGAAAAGGTAACAAACAAACAAACAAACAAACAAACAAACAAACAAACATACACGAAAGAAACAAAATGCAGATATGGTGTCTATGACATGTGAAACGAAAAGTTATCGTGAAATTTCGCGAAAAAAATCAATGTACAGACAGAGGTTACAATTTTATATATATATATATATATATATATATATATATATATATATATATATATATATATATATACTAGCTCAGATACCCGGCTTCGCCCGGGAATTCATTTGAGGCTGAATGGTGATGGTATTTTTTAGCAGGCTTTACATTACACAATATTTTGACATTTACCCGTCCCAGTGATTAGGATTGATACCCGTCGTTGCCGTGGAATTGCTAATAATAGAATTATTTGTTCGATAAGGCTTCACAGTCTTCGATATTTTTATATTTCCCGTCTCTTATACATGTAAATATGGTGAATTTTTATTTCAGGCCTCCCTTATAACCCCCCTCCCGTTCGAACCTAAAAAATTTAATATAACTTATAATCATGGAAGAATTAATGCTAATTGACATACCAAGTTTTGTTAAGTTCGGTTCAGCCGTTAGTGCCCGCTAAAGTTTTAACGTATAACTCATTTATACTTAGGTATACGACCAAAGTGTATATAACAAAAGTTACTCCAAATAACAAAATAAACAACTTTTGTTATGTTTATATTTGCGGAAAAACCAATAGGAAACGAAATATCGCTATTTTTAATTTCAGGCTTCCCTTATAACCCCCACTCCTGTTCATCTCAGAGAAAATTAATATAGCCTAAAGTCTAAGTTGGGTTAGTAGTAATATACATACCAAGTTTCATAAAATTCGGTTCAGCCGTTTGTGCGTGAAAAGGTAACAAACAAACAAACAAACAAACAAACAAACAAACATACACGAAAGAAACAAAGTGCAGATATGGTGTCTATGACATGTGAAACGAAAAGTTATCGTGAAATTTCGCGAAAAAAATCAATGTACAGACAGAGGTTACAATTTTATATATATATAGATAATTGTAACCTCTGTCTGTACATTGATTTTTTTCGCGAAATTTCACGATAACTTTTCGTTTCACATGTCATAGACACCATAACTGCATTTTGTTTCTTTGGTGTCTGTTTGTTTGTTTATTTGTTTGTTTGTTTGTTTGTTACCTTTTCACGCATAAACGGCTGAACCGAATTTTATGAAACTTGGTATGTATATTACTACTAACCCAACTTAGACTTTAGGCTATATTAATATCCTCTGAGACGAACAGGCGTGGGGGTTATAAGAGAAGCCTGAAATTAAAAATAGCGTAATTTCGTTTCCTATTGGTTTTTCGGCAATTATGCACAGAACAAAAGTTGTTTATTTTGTTATTTAGAGTAACTTTTGTTATATACCTTTTTTTCGTATACCTAATTATAAACGAGTAATACGCTAAAACCTATAGCGGAAGTAAACAATTTTATTTGGGACAAACGACCCAACCGAATTAAATAAAATTCCGTATGTGAATTAACACTAACTCCTTCATGATAATAAGCTGTACCATTATTTCTAGAGACGAGCAGGAGTGGGGGTTGTAGGGGAGGCCTGAAATTAAAAATAGCAATATTTCGTTCCTATAGAATTTTAGGCAATTATGCACATAACAAAAGTTGTTTATTTTGTTATTTGGAGTAACTTTTACCATATCCACTTTTGTCGTATACCGAATTATAAACGAGATATACGCTAAAACCTATAGCGGAAGTGAACAATTTTATTTGGGACAAAAGACCCAACCGAAATAAATAAAACTCGGTATGTGCATTAGCACTAACGGCTTCCTTATAATAAGCCATACTAACATTTCTAGGGACGGGCAGGAGTGGAGGTTATAAGGGAGGCCTGAAATTAATAATAGTGATATTTCGTTTCTTATTTTTTTTTCGGCAGATTTGAACATAACAAAAGTTGTTTATTTTGATATTTAGAGTAAGCTTTTTTTATATACACTTTTGTCGTTTACCGAAGTATAAATGAGTTATAAACTAAAAACTATAGTGGGAGTCATTAATTTTATTGGGCTCAAAAGACTCAACCGAACTAAATAATACTCGGTATGTTTATTAGTGTTGACGCCTTAATTATCATAAGACTTATTGGGGTTTCGGCAAAAATGCACATAACAAAAGTTGTTTATTTTGTTATTTAGAGAAATTTGCTCAACAATTCTTTTCAATATGAACTACCAGGTACAGCACCTGGAAAAATTAATTTTAATGTATGTTAATATTTTGTCCTTAATAATTCAAATCTATGCACAATGCACAGGAAACGGGAAATATGGCAATATGGAAGACAGTGAAGTCTTACATAAAAAATTAATTTTATTATTAACAAATCCACAGAAACGACGGGTATTAACCCGTATAACACTGGGATGGGTAAATGTCAAAATATTGTGCAAAGTCAAGCCTTGCCAAAAAAATATCATCACCATTCAGCCTCAAATGAATTCCCGGGCGAAGCCGGGTATCTGAGCTAGTATATATATATAGCGGTCGCAATTTTGGTTTGATCGTTACGAAACTCGATATTTAACCGTTTTATGTAAAAAGACAGATCAAGTTCGTTAATGGCTGAAATCGGACCAGAGGGAGGGGAGTTTAGAGGGGGGATTTTTGAAAATTCTAAATATCTCCGTTATTATGCATCGGATCGAACATTTGTATAGAGCCAGTCTTATTGCAAATTAAATTTACTATAAGTATTGTTATATACATTTACTCTCTATCTTGAATATTAACCGAGATATTTGCATTTTTAAGAAGTCTCTGGTCGGGTATAGTTCGGATTGGGTCAGCCATTTTCGTAACTTCTCGGGTCAGGTGGATGTTTCTCCAAACCTCACCGGTCGTTTCTAACCTTACCTTACCTTCGTTACTTTGTGAGATTTATGCAAATACGTTCTGTTCATCCGCCCCCCTTCTTTACTTCTTGGACTACTAAAATTTGAGTTATTAAAATATAAATTATTCTTACAATTCAGAAGCCGTTTCAGTTGGGAATTTATTTTAATTAACTGAAAGATTTCTCATTATCTAATCACGGTGGTATTGTGTTATCAGTGCGCAGATTTCTCTATTGTAAAACTTCACGGGGGAAATCTGCTTAGTTTACGCAGCCCCTGCGTGACGGACTTTTTTTTTTTTTTGCGTTCAAGTTAGTTATCCGCCCATTGCATTTCCGCTAATTGTACTAGTAATTATCACTTGTACAACTCAAATTTGAAATTGCTAGGTTTCTTTTTAGCGTATTGAACATTGAATTTGAGGTGATATCATCATTCCTGCTCCTGGAAAATCTGCTAAGTTTATGTAGCACTTGCGTGACTGAGTTTATAGCAGTCTGCCAAGCTGCATAATAATAATACGTTTTGAAACTTTAAGAACGTTTTTGACGTACACACTTACTCACACACACGTCTTGAGTATCTCGACATACCTCTACGGGAACCCCAGAGACTGAGAAATCCCTTCCAGTCGGCTGTTCGGTCGGAGTGAACCTGTAGAACTCCTGGTCATCCTTGTACCACTTGACCGATTGGAGGCGATCCGTATTCAGCCTGAACCTACACCCGAGGCGGACCGGGAGGAACAGCTGTGTCAAGGGAGGTATTTCCAATCCACGGATCTCCAAGCAGTCATAAGCTGAAACAGGAAAATGAAACATATTACACACCTGTGACGTCCTGTGAGTGGAAATCATTCCCCTTGAATACTGATGATGATAGCCAACGACAGCTTAAATAAAAAATGACATAGTGCAAGATGCCAAGTTTCATAAAAGTCAGTTGAGTAGTTAAGGTGTAAAAAGGTAATAAACAACACAAAAAAAAAACAGACACCAAAGCCACAAATTGCAGATATCGTGTCAATGGCATGTGAAACGAAAAAGATTATTGTGAAATTTTGAGAAAACAAAATCAATGTATAGACGGAGTTTACAATTTATATATATATATATATATATATATATATATATATATATATATATATATATATATATACTACCAGTTTTATTTTAGGACTATGTTTTTAGAGAAGGGAAATTCGAAAATGCTTGTTATTATACGCCGTATCAAAGAAACGTACAGTCTCAATATTGTTGAAAATTAGAATCCCTATTAGTCCTGCTGTATATTTTTTTCCCCCTCAATATCAAAAATTAACCGAAGTGTTAGCATTTCTAAATTTCCTGCCTTCAGTAAACCGCCACTTTTAATGATCAAACATCAAAATAATATTTTATAATGACTGAAATATAATCTGGGATAAGAAGGGTTTAGAATGGGGATTTCGAAAATTCAAAATTAATCCGTTATTGGTTCCATAAAATTTTTCTATCATAGAAAAATGTTATGGAACCAATCTTGTAAAACATTGACTCTAGAGTTATTGTAAATTTTGTCGTAACTCAAATATTAAGGGATTTATCTCATTTTCAGCCCACACTTCTACTAATCGGATTTTTAGCAGATTCCCCTTGAGGGAAATCGGCTATTGAGGTCGTACTCATGACGCGATTTTCGAAAAATTGCTTCAAATGTCCATCGATCCTACCCAGGAGATGACGAAAATGAGGTCCGTTCAAAGTTATATATATATTTGTCTGTTAACGCTCTAGCGGTCGCAATTTTTGTTTGATCGTTACGAAACTCGATATTTAACCGTTTTATGTAAAAAGAAAGATCATGTTCGTTAATGGCTGAAATCGGACCAGAGAGGGGGTTTAGAGGGGGGCGGGATTTTCGGATGTTCAAAATATCTCCGTTATTATGCATCGGATTGAAAATTTATATAGAACCTATCTTATTGCAAATCAAATTTACTATAAATGTTGTTATATACATTTATTCTCTATCTTGAATATTAACCGAGATATGTGCATTTTTATGAAGTCTGTGGTCGGGTATAGTTCGGATTAGGTCGGCAATTTCCGTCATTGCTCGGCTCAGGTGGAAGCTTCTTCTAACCTTACCTTACCTTCGTTACTTTGTGAGATTTATGCAAATACGTTCTGTTCATCCGCCCCCCCCCCCTTCTTTAGTTCTTGGACTACTAAAATTTGAGTATAAATTTAAAATTTAAATATAAATTATTCTCACAATTCAGAAGCCGTTTCAGTTGGGAATTTATTTTAATTAACTGAATGATGATCACCGTTTGTATTTAATCAGGGTGGTATTGTGTTACGAGTATGCAGATTTCTCTATTGTAAAACTTCACTTGGGAAATCTGCTTAGTTTCCGCAGCCCCTGCGTGACGGACTTTTAATTAGAAATAGCGCGTGATTTTTACGGACAGATGAGATCAGGTGTTTGTCATCCAGTGAGTGGGAAATCTGCTTAGTTTACGCAGCTCCTGCGAGACGGGCTATTATTATCTACCTGAACGTTACGAAGTCTCTCACAAGTGTAGACTGACTCATTGGCAAAATTAGTCTTTAGAAATAAAAGTTTAAAAAAGGTTTAACTACTGACTGTCGATATCTAATTCCCATATTCATTTAAGTCCGAATAATGTAAATTTCAAATTACCTCATTAATTTGATTTATTTTTCCTGTATGTACATATGAAGTTTTATTTTAACATGAATGATTTTAAACTTACGTATGTATTTACAATAAAATGTAAATATTTCAGATTTCAAATTGTCTTTGAAGGCGAAACGTTTTTTTTGGAATAAAATAAAAGGTTTTGTTGAGACCTGAAGATCTCCTTACTTTAGTTTCCATAAAATACTATTGGTTGGTTTCAGTAGTGATAAGGTACAAAAATGTTTTTTCTTTATTATGTTTTACTCAAAAAATCCGGGTTTTTTGAAACTATAAAAGAATTATATACGTTTTTTAAATATTATAGGGAACTTTGAGATTCATTTTATTCGTTTCATAATATTTGTATTTCCTTCGAAAGTGATAAAAATCAAAAGAATATGAAATAAAGCCAACCGATTATCAGCAAGTGTTTATGAATAATGAATTCAATTCCTACTATATGTAATATAAATTAAAACTAAGTTGGAAATTGCTTATTTTAAGAAATACTGAAATCAAAGTGTATATTAAGTGTTTGGCATAATATTATATTAAGCTACCAGTGGAATAGTTGTGTAGACTTTATATAATAGTTAGTAAGCCCATCAAACTGATATTATAACTCATATCTTACAGTGAACGGAGAGGAAAAGTAAGAGCAAGTTCCTAGTCCATTGCCAGACCATATCTGAGTTAGTCTATGTATAAGCAGAAGAGAGCGGCACATGCGCCCAGTGAGGTCGTACTCATGACGAGATTAACGAAACATTTCCTCAAAAGCCCATCGATCCTACCTAGGGAGTTGACGAAAATTATATATATATATATATATATATATATACTAGCTCAGATACCCGGCTTCGCTCGGGAATTCATTTGAGGCTGAATGGTGATGGTATATTTTTGGCAAGGCTTTACTTTGCACAATATTTTGACATTTACCCGTTCCTGTGTTTAGGGTTAATACCCGTTGTTGGCATTTGTTAATAATAAAATAATTTTTTTATGTAAGACTTCACTGTCCTGCATATTGTCATATTTCCAGTCTCCTGTGCATTATGCATAGATTTGAATTATTAAGGAGAAAATATTGACATACATTTGAATTATTTTTTTTCTGGCGAGGTACCTGGTAGTTCATATTGAAAAGAAGTGTTGAGCAAATTTCTCTAAATAACAAAATAAACAACTTTTATTATGTGCATATTTGCCGAAACCCCAATAAGGAAATCATTATTATTAATTTCAGGCCTCCCTTAAAACCCCCACTCCTGCCCGTCCCTAGAAATGTTAGTATGGCTTATTATAAGGAAGGAGTTAGTGCTAATACACATTGTAAGTGTTTTATTTAGTTCGGTTGAGTCATTTGTGCCAAATAAAATTGTTGTCCCCCGCTATAATTTTTAGCTTATAACGCCTTTATACTTCGGTATACGATGATAGTGTATATAAAAAAAAGTTTCTCTAAATAACAATATAAACAACTTCTGTTATGTGCTTATTTGCCGAAAATGCAATAGGAAACGAAATATCACTATTATTAATTTCAGGCCTTCCTTATAACCCCCACTCCTGCCCGTCCCTAGAAATGTTAGTATAGCTTATTATAATGAAGGCGTTATTACTAATTCACATAGCGAGTTTGGTTTAATTCGGTTGAGTCTTTAGTGCCAAATAAAATTGTGGACTCCCGCTTTAGTTTATAGCGTATAACTCATTTATGCTTCCGTATACGGCAAAAGTGCATATAACAAAAGTTACTCTAAATAACAAAATAAACAAATTTTGTTATTTGCATATTTACTGAGAAAGCAATAAGAAACGAAATATCGCTATTTTTAACTCCAGGCCTCCCTTATAACCCCCACTCCTGCCCGTCCCTAGAAATGTTAGTATGGCTTATTATAAGGAAATCGTTAGTATTAATTCACATAGCGAGTTTGGTTTAGTTCGGTTGAGTCTTTTGTGCCAAATAAAATTGTGGACTCCCGCTATAGTTTTTAGCGTATAACTCATTTATACCTCCGTATACGGCAAAAGTGCATATGACAAAAGTTACTCTAAATTACAAAGTAAACAACTTTTGTTATGTGCATATTTGCTGAAAAAGCAATAGGAAACGAAATATCGCTATTTTTAATTTCAGGCCTCCCTTATAACCCCCACTCCTATTCATCTTAGAGAATATTAATATAGCCTAAAGTCTAAGTTGGGCTAGTAGTAATACACATACCAAGTTAAATAAAATTCGGTTCAGCCGTTTATGCGTGAAAAGGTAACAAACAAATAAACAAACAAACAAACAGACACGAAAGAAACAAAATGCAGTTATGGTGTCTATGACATGTTAAACGAAAAGTTATCGTGAAATTTGGCAAAAAAATCAATGTACAGACAGAGGTTACAATTTTATATATGTATATAGATATCATGATCCAAAGGGCACACATTGCAGTTTCAACCATTGTGTTCTATCGGAAGCTGCTATTTTCATATTACAGCACTCACCGAAATCCATAAGATGCTTAATTGTCTCCAAAATAGGATTTTCTATGTCTCCCTCTTCCTCTATGCCCAAGAACCTTACCTTCAAATATATTAGCAATGAAATCGTTGTGCCTTACGATATGCCCAAAACGTTTCACTCTCCTTTTAGCAGATTTTCCTTAAGGGAAACCAGCTATTGAGGTTGTTCTCATGACGCGATTTTCGAAATTTTTCTTCAAATGTCCATCGATCCTACCTAGTAGATGACGAAAATGAGGTCCATTCAAGACTGTATGTATATATATATATATATATATATATATATATATATATATATATATACTAGCTCAGATACCCGGCTTCGCCCGGGAATTGATTTGTGGCTGAATAGTGATGGTATGTTTTTGGCAAGGCTTTACTTTGCACAATATTTTGACATTTACCCGTCCCAGTGTTTAGGGTTAATACCCGTTGTTACATACCGAGTTTTATTTAGTTCGGTGGACTCTTTTGTGCCAAATAATATTCTTGACACCCGCTATAATTTTTAGCGTATAACGCCTTTCAAATTCGGTATTCGACGATAGTGTATATAACAAAAGTTACTCCAAATAACAAAATAAACAACTTTTGTTATGTCCATATTTGCCGAAACACCAATAGGAAACGAAATACCGCTATTTTTAATTTCTGGCTTCCCTCATAACCCCCACTCCTGCCCGTCCCTAGAAATGTTAGTATGGCTTATTATAATGAAAGCGTTAGTGCTAATACACATACCGAGTTTTATTCATTTCGGTTGGGTCTTTCGTCTCAAATAAAATTGTTCACATTCGTTATAGGTTTTTGCGTATATCTCGTTTATAAATCAGTATACGAAAAAAGTGTATATAACAAAAGTTACTCTAAATTACAAAATAAACAACTTTTGTTATGTGCATATTTGCAGAAAAAGCAATAGGAAACGAAATATAGCTATTTTTAATTTCAGGCCTTCCTTATAACCCCCACTCCTGTTCGTCTTAGAGAATATTAATATAGCCTAAAGTCTAAGTTGGGCTAGTAGTAATATACATACCAAGTTTCATAAAATTCGGTTCAGCCGTTTATGCGTGAAAAGGTAACAAACAAACAAACAAACAAACAAACAAACAAACAAACAGACACGAAAGAAACAAAATGCAGTTATGGTGTCTATGACATGTGAAACGAAAAGTTATCGTGAAATTTCGCGAAAAAAATCAATGTACAGACAGAGGTTACAATTTTATATATATATATATATATATATATATATATATATATATATATATATATATATATTAGCTTAGATACCCGGCTTCGCTCGGGAATTCATTTGAGGCTGAATGGTGATGGTATATTTTTGGCAAGGCTTTACATTGCACAATATTTTGACATTTACCCGTTCCAGTGTTTAGGGTTAATACCCGTTGTTGGCATTTGTTAATAATAAAATTATTTTTTTTATGTAAAACTTCACTGTCCTGCATATTGTCATATTTCCCGTCTCCTGTGCATTATGCATAGATTTGAATTATTAAGGAGAAAATATTGATATACATTTGAATTAATTTTTTCAGGTGAGGTACCTGGTAGTTCATATTGAAAAGAAGTGTTGAGCAAATTTCTCTAAATAACAAAATAAACAACTTTTGATATGTGCATATTTGCCGAAAACCCAATAGGAAATCATTATTATTAATTTCATTACTCCCTTATAACCAGCACTCCTGCCCGTCCCTAGAAATGTTAGAATGGCTTATTATAAGGAAGGCGTTAGTACTAATACACATAATGAGTGTTTTATTTAGTTCGGTTGAGTCTTTTGTGCCATATATAATTGTTGTCTCCAGCTATAATTTTTAGCGTATAACGTCTTAATATTTCGGTATACGATGATAGTGTTTATAAAAAAAAAAGTTTCTCTAAATAACAAAATAAACAACTTTTGTTATGTGCATATTTGCCGAAAATGCAATAGGAAGCGAAATATCACTATTATAAATTTCAGGCGTTCCTTATAACCCCCACTCCTGCCCGTCCCTAGAAATGTTAGTATAGCTTATTATAATGAAGGCGTTAGTACTAATTCACATAACCAGTTTGGTTTAATTCGGTTGAGTTTTTAGTGCCAAATAAAATTGTGGACTCCCACTTTAGTTTATAGCGTATAACTCATTTATGCTTCCGTATACGGCAAAAGTGCATATTACAAAAGTTACTCTAAATAACAAAATAAACAACTTTTGTTATGTGCATATTTGCTGAAAAAGCAATAGGAAACGAAATATCGCTATTTTTAATTTCTGGTCTCCCTTAAAACCCCCACTCCTGCCCGTCCCTAGAAATGTTAGTATTCCATAATATAAGTAAATCGATAGTAGTAATTCACACACCGAGTTTGTTTTATTTCGGTTGAGTCTTTTATGCCAAATAAAATTGTGGACTCCCTCTATAGTGTTTAGCGTATAACTCATTTATTCTTCCGTATACGGCAAAAGTGCATATAACAAAAGTTACTCTAAATTACAAAATAAACAACTTTTGTTATGAGCATATTTGCTGAAAAAGCAATAGAAAATGAAATATCGCTATTTTTAATTTCAGGCCTCCCTTATAACCCCCACTCCTGTTCGTCTTAGAGAACATTAATATAGCCTAAAGTCTAAGTTGGGCTAGTAGTAATATACATACCAAGTTTCATAAAATTCGGTTCAGCCGTTTATGCGTGAAAAGGTAACAAACAAACAAACAAACAAATAAACAAACAAACAAATAAACAAACAAACAAACAAACAGACACCAAAGAAACAAAATGCAGTTATGGTGTCTATGACATGTGAAACGAAAAGTTATCGTGAAATTTCGCGAAAAAAATCAATGTACAGACAGAGGTTACAATTTTATATATATATAGATATATATTTGTCTGTTACCGCTCTAGCCGTCGCAGTTTTTGTTTGATCCTTAACAAACTCGATATTTAGACGTTTTATGGTAAAAAGAAAGATCAAGTTCGTTAACGGCTGAAATCGGACCAGTGGGAGGGGGGGGGGGGGTTTAGAGGGAAGGATTTTCGAAAATTCGAAATGTCTCCGTTACTATAAGTCGGATCAAAAAATCAAAACCAATCTTATGCTAATTAAATTTACTATAAATATTGTCATCTACATTTTTACTCTATCTTGAATATTAACAGAGATATTTGCATTTTTATTAAATCGGGGCGCCTAACGGACGAGAGTTACTTTCCCGCCAAAAGCTAGTTCGGCCGTTTCCCTCACTGGCTCGGCATCGTGAAATTTCTCTATTGTAAAACTTCACGTGCGAAATCTGCTTTCGCTGCCCCTACGTGACGGACTTTTGTTTATTTGGTGTCTGTTTGTTTGTTAACTTTTCACGCATAAACGGCTGAACCGAATTTTATTTAACTTGGTATGTGTATTACTACTAGCCCAACTTAGACTTTAGGCTATATTAATATTCTCTAAGATGAATAGGAGTGGGGGTTATAAGGGACTCCTGAAATTAAAAATAGCGATATTTCGTTTTCTATTGGCTTTATGGCAAATATGCACATAACCAAAGTTGTTTATTTTGTTATTTAGAGTAACTTTTGTTATATACACTTTCGTCGTATACCGAAGTGTAAATGCGTTATACGTTAAAAATTATAGCGGGAGTCAACAATATTATTTGGCACAAAAGACCGAAATGAACTAAATAAAACTCGGTATGTGTATTAGCACTGACAACTTAATTATCATAAGCCATATCAACTTTTCTAGGGATGGGCAGGAGTGGGGGTTGTAAGGGTCGCATTAAATTAAAAATAGCAATCTTTCGTTTTCTATTCGTTTTTCTGTAAATATGCTGATGACAAAGTAGCTTATTTTGTTATTTAGAGTAACTTTTATCATATACACTTTATTCTTATAACCAATTTTAAATGAGTTATACACTAACAACTATAACGAGAGTCAATAATTTTATTTGGCACAAAAACCTTAACCGAACTGGACAAAACTCGGTATGTGAATTAGCACTAACTCTTCCATGATAATAAGCTGTACCAATATTTCTAAGGACGGCCGGAAGTGGGAGTTGTAAGGGAGACCTGAAATAAAAATTCACGATATTTCATTGTCTATTTGTTTTTCGACAAACGTGCACCAAACAAATGTTGTTTACTTTGTTATTTAGAGTAACTTTTGTTTTATACATTTCTTCGGGAACAATGTATGAAGCAAGTAATTATATAGAAATATTGATATGCTCAAATATTCTTTCCAATACGAACTACCAGGTACCTCACGTGGAAAAATGAATTCAAATCTATGTTAATACTTTGTCCTTAATAATTGGAATCTATCCATATTGCACAGGAAACGGGAAATATGACAATATGGAGTACAGTGAAGTTTTACATAAAAAATTAATTTTATTATTAACAAATCCACAGCAACAACGAGTATAAACCCTAAACACTGGGATGGGGAAATGTCAAAATATTGTGAAAAGTAAAGCCTTGCAAAAAAATACCATCAACATTAAGCCTCAAATGAATTCCCGAGCGAATCCGGGTATCTGAGCTAATATATGTAGGTATGTATATATATATATATATATATATATATATCTATATATATATATCATGATCCAAAGGGCACACATTGTAGTTGTAACCATTGTGTTCTATCGGAAGCTGCTCTTTTCATATTACAGTACTCACCGAAATCCATAAGATGCTTGATGTCTCCAAAATAGGATTTTCTATGTCTCCCTCTTCCTTTATGCCCAAAAACCTTACCTTCAAATATATTAGTAATGAAATCGTTGTGCCTTATGATATGCCCAAGACGTTTCACTCTCCTTTTTTCAATGTATATTGATGACTTTTGCTCTCACCTTGTTCATTTAAGACTTCCATTTTGGATTTTTTGGGTCTAACATGATCTAGTGATTCTACGCCAAATCCACATTTCCATTGTTTCTAACCTATTATATTCCCTTTGTGGAGAGTCCAACTTTCGCTCCCGTAAAGCAGTAAACTCCATACAAAAGACTTAGCAAACATCTTGTTGGTGTCCATGCTTCATACTTATTAGTTAAAATGCTCTTTTTCTTTGGAAGGCTTGTTTAGCAAGGTTTATTCTTGCAGAGACAGGGAATTTGAAATTTCTCCGTTATTATACATCGGATCGAAAAAGTGTATAGAAGAAAAGTGTGTTATTGTAAATTTAATGGTCTATTAATGCTGTTATATACATATTTTCTCTGAGGTTAATATATACCGAAATATTTGGAATTTATAGTTTTCAGCCCACTCATGTCCTAATAACATAATAATAAGCTGCTATAACATGCACCTCTATGTTCTAAGCTTAAATACCAAATATTGCTTTCATGGGACCTTTATTATGCAAGATACATGCAAATTTGTTGTGCAATGAGGTCTTCAATTAAGGTTTTACGTTCTTCTCTCAGAATTGTCCATTTGATCTATAGCATACTTTATATTTTACGGTTTTACTCAACTCTAGAGATTATGTATGGGAGTGGCAGAAATCGGAGAAGGAATAGGGGAGTTTAGCGAAAATTAAAAATATATATCAGTTATTATGAATCAGATCGTAAATTGTTATATAATTAAATTTGTGAAACTGTTGATCCTCCTCAATTATTGTTTTATTTAAGCATGTTTTGTAACTAAAGTACCAAGCGAGTAATTCGAACTTTATTGTTTTCAGCCATCTGTAACCCTTCCCCCCTCCCATTGGTTTTAACAGATTTCCCTTAAGGGAAGTCATTTCAGATATAGATATTTTTATTTTAACAGTACTCTACATGCATCTTTCAGAGATTCTTCAGGAGTACATACTACACTAAATAAACTTCTACTTACCTAAGGCTCTATCTTCCTTTTGGTATGTTACACCTAAACTGGTAAGGAATTTAAGTTTAGAAAGAGAGCAGTTAATTTTTCATCACTTCATTTTATACAGGGTGATTCAAAACTCTTGAACTCATTCCATGACTCGATATGAATGCAAAGTAAAGTAAGAGTCAGAATAATAGAGTGTGGGTTTGAAAGAAGGGCTTCATAAACTCACGGTAGTCAAGTGACCATGCCTGAAACATAAGTCTCCCAAAGATGTTGTTGTTTGTTGGCTGTCAAAGTAGTTATGCCTACAAATAGTTGGTTAATTAAGAAAAAAAAAATCAGTGATTCAGACTGAACTTTAGTTGTGTTGCACCTTCTCCGAAGAGCATCTGCCAATGATTGAATCAATATGAAGAAAGCAGATGACAACGAACATTAGAGGAAGATGTGGAGAGAATTCCTCTTGCTATTCACCAGAGCCTAAGTAAACCTTCACATCAAGCTAGTTGCTCTTCCATTTAGCTTGTATTGCATTCATCATTTGATCTCAGGCTAAAATAAAAGTGAACTGAATTGTAGTCAAAACTGAAGTATTTAGTTATTGGTGGAATATAGAATTAACATGCTTTTTGTTCTCATCCATGATACACGACGAGATATATATATATATGATGATTAATGTTTCGATTTCAAAATGTTAAGCTAAACTTATTCTGATTTATGTATTTAACATGAATCTAGAAAAAGAAAGGAGCTATAAGTAACTGGTTACTAAAGCTATCAAAAATTATTTAGTTTTGTAATTTGAACTAAATAATGAGTGTCTCTTCATATGAAAATTAGAATTATTCTGGTTGTGTTCTCAGGGTGCCTTCTAATTAAGATTAACTAAATAATTCCTCTAATATAATGGGAGGCATAAATTAATTCAGTTTTATAATGGTATTTTATAACATTTAGCTGTAACATTAGGAAACTACATTAAGAGGATGAGAGGGCAATATATTAGGAACATGAACTTAGATTTAAGTAAGTTCTCTAAGTTTTTTTTTCATATTTCCTGATATGAAATAAATGGCAATGCTCTTAAGCTAAGGGTGTTGATTTTGAGGGTAATTATTATTCACTCTGCTTAGCATACGATTAGGTGATTAGGGAAAGAAAGAATACCTTCAGCTAAAGGTGAGGACCTCTTGGTTGAATATTCCGGGACCAGAAAGCCAGGAGTAACTAGATATTGCAGATGAGGTTTGTGGACATATGCAGATATTCTACACATTTGTCGAGCCATTATTTGCATTTATGATGTATTTACGAATACATAAATCACAACAAAACTTTGTAGTTTTTATAAGGCATAGAAAAATAGTTGATTGTTGTACTTAGGCTTTATTTACATCAATTTTGATAATACTCATCAATGGAAAACTAGACATTTAAATACACCTAAATGTTATGAAAACAGTTTGAGAAATGTTTCATTGTGTAATAAAAGAAGTTTTTATGTCACAGTAGCTTATTATTGTTTTGGTAGTAATAGTTTTATTTATTACTGCTGGATTATTTTTTTTCTAGAATGTGATGAATTGAATTGTTCTGAAATGTAGGCAATTCAGATTTGATTTAATCCTATATTTAGCAGAAATTCACAGGAGAAATAAAAAAAGACCTTAAGAGAATTAAATTAAGTCTTACACTTTTGTTACAAGTTATCAAATAAATTTAAAAAAAAAAAAAAAAAATCCTTAAATCTTTTTTTTTTTTTTTTTTTTTTTTTTTTTTTTTTTTTTTTTATTTATTTGATAACTTGTAACAATTCATTTTTTTTTTCGTTTTTTTTTTTTTTTGAGTTATAGTAGATCAGGCAAAATAGTATTTCAAATGTGACTATACAGTTGGCCACAATGACAAATAGTTACAAAATATCCTATATTTAGCAATTGAAAATAAATAAAACTTCTATATCATAAGTTAAACAGTTTATCTTAATAAAACATATACATTTTACTACTGTTACAAGCTATATACATTTTAAATTATATTGAGACATATTTACAAACCAAAAAAATATATATAAAATGTATAATACTTAATTATAATTAACATTTAAAATACGATTACAAATACATTTAAGTAATCTCAAAATGGCACTTAGTAGGAAAATATCTTTATTTTGTATAATTTAATCATTCTTCCACCTAGGTCTCGAACAGAATGGAGATTTGATGATGGATACCGGCTATGCAGGAGAAATGTGATGAGTAAGACCTGAACCTGTTACCTAGAAAAAAAAATGGATTAAAATTTATTTTTCAAATCCAATTTATAAATTTCTTTTAATCTGCCCATACAACAGTAATCAATTTAAAATGCAGTATCTGCAACTATTTATTTCGGCGTCAATATTGTCTTTTAAAGAAAGGGTGTTATTTTAATCAATAAAAGGGAAATAGATAATAAACAACAATGAAATTGACATCAACTCACAGGACAGTGTATTTGTGATTTTAATAGTTTTGAACCTCTCTTGAATTAAATGAAAAAGTTATTTAAAGGTCAAGACAATTTAAGGAAAAAAGTTTTTCTGTTCTCAACACGATGGTTGATGTGATATACATTGAAACTCAAAGCTTAGAGTTGGTATCTAATAGGTAGAAGTAATTATACTGCATGTACGTAAAAATAAAAAAAAAAGGCCAAACTTCCACAATTATGACCTATTCCAGTAATAGTGCACTTTTGATGCAGGGCAAAAGTGCTTTGTCATTGGCCCAAAATTAAAAACTAAATAACAACATCAGCATCAACATTTGTGTTCTATAATAAGTCAACAAATTATTAAATGAAAACTTAACTGAATTTATTAACAAAGAACATAGATAACATTACAAAAATAGGAATCAATCATCCCCTTAAATATAATTTAATGTTGTTCATTATATTAAAATCAATTATAACCCCCATTATTGTAAAGATGTCCATGTTCATTCTAATGGACATGTGGGTTTAAGTTTTTGACTCAAAAACCTTTTGATTCAACTTACTATGTATTTTTTGAATGTTGATTTTTTCATTAGATAATTTAATAACATAATTTAATAATTATACTGTGGATTTGTGCTGGCTGGTGGAGGTCCATCGTCAACGGAAAGATCAAAAAGGTCAAACACCTCCACTCTTAATATATATATATATATATATATATATATATATATATATATATATATATATATATATATATGTGCTCTTTTTGATCCTTCCGTTAATAATTATAGTTTTTAAATTTTCATTTAATTTATAAACAAACTAGATAACCCGGCAAACGTTGTTTTGCCATATAAATTATTTCTAGTTTCTAGATAAATTCTAGTGTAGACAAAAAGTAACTTACTTATTATAAGTGTGTATGTGGTATATGCATGAGATAGGCATGGAGCGCTATGAACGATAAGGGAATATAAAATAACAAATGCCAAACAATATTATTTTTAAGTTATTATAGTTTATTTCTTAAAATTACATATCACATATTAATTACGACAGTAACACTAACAAACAACATCAATCTTTTAATGCTATAGCGTGAACAATATTTTTTGTTAGCCCATCTTTAGCGAGCACAAACAAACTGGATGGTTTACCCACTCGAGAGCATGCTACGTACAATTGCCCGAGTGAAAAACATGGTGTACTCAAATCTAAGCCACAAATAGACATCGTTTGGCCTTGGGATTTGTTGATTGTCATTGCAAATTGAAATTTTAATCGAAGTACAGTTAAAAACACTATAATTGATCAGTTATCGAGCGGGATGATAATGATTAAATTACTAAAATGGCTATAAAAAAAATAGGGGTTGGTGATAAAAAGTAAAAATTTAGGGTCGTATGTATTTTTTAATGCCACATTATTAAAAAAATAAAAACAAAAAATTTTGCCCAAAAATTAAAAAAAAATGTTAAGGGTGAACAACCCTTATCAATTAGGGGTATGAAAAATAGATAGTAGCCGATTCTCAGACCTACTGAATACGCATATAAAATTTGGTA
The DNA here is from genome assembly GCA_019009955.1 of Riptortus pedestris. NCBI lineage: Eukaryota > Metazoa > Arthropoda > Insecta > Hemiptera > Alydidae > Riptortus > Riptortus pedestris. The sequence goes on along the minus strand of CM032229.1, from coordinate 171,400,866 downwards.
AAAATTGGTAAAGCCGTTTCGGAGGAGTACGCTAACTAACATTGTGACATGGAAATTTTATATATTAGATATATTTTAACTGACAAAAGTTTTATAATAATTGAGCATCAACAGGATTCTGATAATGGTGTGCTGGGTCGAAACCACTTTATTGCTAGAGTTAATAATTATTGTGGAATTATGTGTTTCTTTTATTCAAACATAACTTGGATGTTTCACTTTCTCATCGTTGGGCTGTCTGAAATATACCCCTCCCTCTCTCATTGATAATTTTATTTGTGGAGGGGAAAATCAGGATGAAGAGGCTTCCAGCACTCTCCATTCATTCACTTTAATGCTAGTAGTTGTCAATTTGAGATAATAGGTCCCTCTATAGCCACAAAATATTAGGTGGGGAATAAAGGAATGTACTGTGACCGGGTAGAGCAAGTTGGATATTCAGCATTATTGAAGAATAAGCTATTTTCTAACACTTCCTGAAAGGGATGTTGTTTCTCTTGTGAAGAGATCCTTAACAGTAAGGTTAATAATAATTAAGCATAAATGTTGTTATTTTTTAACATCCACTTTGTGCTACTAAGGCTAATTGGGATGGATTATCTACAATAGTGCTCTTTTCTAGCCAGGTTGGGACTAAGGATTATATTTATGGTTATCTATAAGTTAGTATTAGTGAATATTCCATGTATAATAATTGTATTCATGATTGTGATTTATATAATAGACAACTCTGTCTATATCTAAATGGCACTGGCCTCTTACTGGTGTGTCTTATTAAATATGCTTGGTATTGTGTAATTATATAGTTTATCACCCTGCAGTTCTCTATTAATAAATCTGTGCTTTTCCTACTATAACTACTACAATGTTTTTTACTGTCCCCTAGTGCACTCGGAGAGTTATCACTCTTTTCTAGCCAGAGTGGGACTAAGGATTTTATTAAATGAGTTCCACCTAAATTAATTCCTTTTGCTTAGGAGTGAATTAAACTCACGACTAGGTTTTGCCGAGTCAGATTACCAATGCCTTAACTCACATAGCCTGAGCCCCATTAACAATAAATGACATGAATAAATTATAGTTTTCTAATGTAATACATAAAATAATATCTTACATAATAAAAATACCAAATATTTGTATTTCAGCAGAGCAAAATATCCTGAATGTTGTTTTGGGGGCTTAATGGTGTTGTCTAAATTCATGACTGAATAGTATAAAAAGTTTATCCTTACAGAATGGCCATTTTTCTTCATCCACCCTGTCCTTGGCCTGCTTGGGGGGCGCTGGCTGAAATTCGTTGCTGGATTGTTAAGACTCCGGTCCCCTTCATTTCTTTCGTGTGCCTCCATTTCATTCGACGATTTTGGAACCATACCTTCACCTAAAATATTCACAAAAAACATATTTTATTAAAATATACACATACCATTCATAGTGCACGTAATGGATAATGACTTGTATGCATGCTAAATTTTTTTTTTATTTGAGGCCCAGATTTCCTATACCTCCATCAAATAGTGTCTTGAATTCTTTAGCCACAAGAGGGTACAAACAATCCCTCTCCTCCTGAACTGACAATTCCATTTTAAAAGGTTTTTGTGCGGAACTCTAGGTAGGTTACCCGAACCCCATGCTGAATTGGAATGACCTAACACTTAATAAACATGACTGTATATAATCATAATGTGATTATATCGGATCTACTACCACTCCGTAACTTTAGCAGATTTCCCTCAAGAGAATCTCATTTGAGAGCCAAATTCCGAGTTACTACAATAAAATTGTTCTTTTATCAATCCAACATCAATAAATTAAAAATTGTTTAGTCATATTATTTAATGGCTCAAATCAGACGGACGGGGGGGGGGGAGGTAAAAGGTTGTTTTAAGGGGGAATTCTAAAATGGAAGATATATGACTTTTTTTCAGCCTTCATAACACCCACATTTCTACTCATTGGATTTCTATTCAGAAATAAAGAGTATACAGTGAGAAGACATCACTAGCGTGTCATAAAAGAACGTGGGAAACTTGCTTGGCTCACGCAACCCCTGCGTGACGAACTTTATTGAATTCCAATACAAATTTTCTCTCACCTGTTTGAAAGGAGGAATAGTCGCATGCAGATAACAACTGTTGCAACTTCTTCACGTGCCTGGTTCTCTCGAGGTTCAGTTTTCCAGACATGTTATTGAAGGACCGCAAGTCCAATAGCTCCTTGTCTTCAGCGCGAAACCTAAATTTTTACTTTCCTAGCCCTGCCATCTTTCACCGCTCAGCCACTTACAGGACGGAATTCGTCCCCTAACCTTTACACATTAACTTATAGGCTAATTTTTATGAAGAAACAGTTTTTTTTTTTTAAAAAACCATGTGTGCTCGATATTAAATATTATATTATAATAGAATCGGTAGTGGGTTTAGAGAGGGGGATTCAAAAATTCTAAATATTTTCTTTATTATGAATAGGATTGAAAAATGTTATAAAATCAATCTTGTTAAATTATTGCTCTACAATTCCTGTGTTTACATGTTTCGTAACGTAGATTACGTGAGTTATTCACACTTATTTCTTTTCAGCCATCAGTAAACTTCCACTTCAACTCTTCATTTCATTTATTTTTAAATAGAGAATAAATTGGGGCTCAGGTTAGCCATGCGAGTTAAAGCAGCGTTGACCTTTATCTCACATGGTAAACCTAGAGTGGCGACTTCGATTCTTGCCTGGGCAAAGGAAATTATTTAGTGACGAAATTCATTAAATAACGTCCTAAAATCCCACCCTGGCTAGAAAAGGGTGGTGACCTGTAGGTAACCCGTCCCGATTACCCTAAGTTGCAAAAAATGGACGTTAATAAATAAATAATAATAAATAGAGAATAAATGAGATCGGTGGTGTGCCATCCCACCACTTGGGGAATCTGCTTAGTTTACGCAGCCCTTGCGTGAAGGGCGTTTCAGTCATCATTTAAATGTATTGCATTAAGCATTCCGTCAAGATAACTCTTGTCTCCAGGTACTTCTCAAGATCAAGTTTGTTAGCGACTAAAATCGGACTGCCGGGAGGAGGGGGTTTAGAGGTGGAGAATTTCGAAATTTCAAAATAACTCCGTTATTATGTTTGGATCGAAAATTATATAGGCCAATGTTATTGTAAATTTAACTGTCTATAAATGTTGTAATGTACATATCTTCTCTGATGTGAATATTAACCGAGATATCCGAGAGAGAATTTTAGTTTTGTGCCTTCAGTAAACTCCCATTCCTACTCATGTCATACAAACAATAAGCTGTATAATATGAACCTCTTTACTCTAAGCTTAATTATCTAACATTGTTTCTATGAGACCTTAATTATGGAAGATACATACGAATTCATTGTACAATGACGTCATCTATTAAGATTTTACCTTCTTGTTTCGAAAATGCTTATTTGATCTATACCAGGGCTTCTTAAACTTTTGTAATTTACGACCACATTTATGATTGCGAGTTTCTTGACTACCCCATACAAATATAAAAGAAAAATAAATTAATATTTTTTGATTTTTATTAATTAGGTAACGATATACATATAAATATGAAAATATATATAAGTTTAGAATTCGTTTTGAAACATACAAAAATCTAAAATTAAAAATTGCACAAAAAATTATAAAATTGTATTTATTATAGTTTCAAAAATAAAAGTGGATTCTGAACTTCTTAATTCTCTCGAATATATTCAAGTAGTTGCGTGGTAAGTATTAAATTAAAGTATAAGTTAAAAATTTAATGATAAGTTGTAACTGAAGATAAAACATAAATTGTTTTTTTATCTCTCGCGACCCCAGAATTTTGCTACGCGACCCCAAATGGGGTCGCAACCCATAGTTTAAGAAGCCCTGATATATACCATACTCAACGTTAAACTGTTTCAGTAGCACTAAAGATCATATCTGCTATTGAAATAACTCCCGTCAGGAATTAGGGGCCAGAGAGGGGGGGTTCGAAAATTGCAAATATCTCTGTTATTAGGAGTCGAATCGAAAAATGTTTTAGAATCAATCTTGTTAAATATTGACGCTCTATAATTGCTGTTCCATATATTTATCGTAACTCAAATATTAAGCGAGTAGTTTTCAGTCAGAATAAGTGGTGAGATATCACTAGTGTGTCATACGAACGTGGGAAATCTGTTTAGTTTACGTAGAGCCAGCGTGGCGGACGCTTTAGCAGATTTCCTTTAAGGGAAAATCATCAATTGAGGGTATATATATATATATATATATATATATATATATATATATACTTATATATATATACTAGGTTGTTACAAAAGTCCTTGTTCACAAAATTAATTTTATTCAAATGTGAGTACAAAATTTACAAATCAAATTTATTCTTCAAAATACAGGCCATCATTTTCAACTACTTTAACCCATCTTTCAGCCAAAAGTTGTATTTGATGTTGATACAACTCTGGAGTTTTCGAGGCAAAGAACTCATCGCAGCCAGATTTGACATCATCGAAGTTTTCGAAGCGCCGACCTTTCAAAAAATGCACCATTGACCAGAAAAGTCCATAGTCAGACGGTAAGAAGGATGGGGCAAGACGCTAATCCCGTTCATTTCTGAAACTTTTTCTTTAACTAATCGTGAGCGATGAGCAGGGGCGTTGTCTTGCTGAAATAACGCTTGGGCTTGCAGATAAGTCATGAGGTGCTGACCACCAAGCTTTTTGAAATGCCGGCTTTTTGTAGCATTTGAAACTCCCATTTCTTCGGCTAATCCTCGAGTTGTGACATGTGGATTCCGACCAACAACCTCAAGTAGCATTGGATCATCGACGACTGAAGGACGACCTGATCTAGGTTCATCTTCAAGACTTGTATTCCCAGAATTAAACCGCCTGAACCAAAATGCGGCCGTGTTTCGATGCACCACATTTTCCCCTTCCACTGCACAAATTTCCTTGGCTGAGGCCTTTGCACTAAAACCTTTTTTCCAATAATGCCTAAGAAGTCCGCGGATGACAAATTTTTCTTCCGACATTTCTAGTGAAATTTAACAAACTGAATGAAAGGCAGGGACAGTTGGCGTACACAAATAATTAGAGGATTAGTTAATGTAAACATTGACATAAGAATTGTATTCGTCAGAGATGAAATAAGGATTAAATTAGAGACCTCAATGTAAACAACTTGATATGCACAAGGACTTTTGTAACAACCTAGTATATATATTTGTCTGTTACCGTTCCAGCATTCAACAATTTTTGTTTTATCTTTACCAAAATTTATCGTTAGATAGAAAAAGAAAGATCAATTCGGGGGGGGGGGACTTCAGAGGGGAGGAATTTCGAAAATTCGAAATATACATTTTACTATACATCGGATGGAAATATTGCATAGAAACAATCTTATTGAAAATTAAATTTACTATAAATATTGTTCTATACATATTTTTCGTATAATGAGTATTAACCGAGATATTTGGATTTTATAGTTTTACGCTTCCAGTAAACCCCAACACCTACTAGTGTCATACTAATAAAAAGCTGTTATATCATGAATCACTTCGCTACAAGGTTAAATACCAAATATTGTTCACACTGGACTTTCACGCTTGGAGATAATTGCAAATTCTTCACGCACTTAAGAAATCGTCATTTCTTTACTATATTATTACTTCTTTATTCTTAAGGGCAAAGTAATAATCGTTACATACCTGAGCATCGGTGAGCCCCAGTGTAGCAGCCAACTGCCTCCTGTCAGGCTTGGTGATGTACTGCTGGAGCTGGAACCTCTTCTCCAGGCCTTTCCTCTGCAGACTGGAGAAGACTGCTCTGGACCACGACCTCTTCCTCTTGCCGCCCACTGACCGATCCTCGCTCTCTCTCATGACTGCAATATTTTCGTATGTCACTTTTAACTGGAATTCTATAAAATCAAGTAGTCAGTTTGCTGACGTTATTTGTGTGAACTTAGTGAAAAATCACCTACACTTGAGCTTCTATAAAGAGATTTATTATCACTTTGTTAGTTTATACTCACTAACTATTTACACTTACACTTAATACTCATAAAAATATCGTGTATCTATATATATATATATATATATATATATATATGCATACATACGCACACTCAGAAGCACACGCACACGCACACACACACACACACACACACACACACAGTCATAAATATATTTGGTCATACATTTATACATTTTTATAATGTTACAAAAAATATTTTAGGAAATAGTCACCAATATTAAATATTCAAAACTAAATCAAACAATGAACCGTTAATAATAATTAAAAATGATCACTTGCAGCTAATTCATTGTTATATATTTTATTGCATTCTTAAATATGCTAAATCAAAGTGGAAATATGGAAATTAGATCTTAGCTATGCTATATTAAATGTGTATACCAGATTAACTGGTTTCATTTCATCATATATCGGGATTAATCAAAATATTACTGCAACTGCCATAAATTATGCTTAATAAACATTGAGTTAGTTGACAGTTATAATGAACGACTCCGTTTAAATTAAATAATTTACATTTTTAATTTAAATAAGAATGATTTAAAGAAATACACTTTTATCAAAATTAAATAACTTACCATCTGTTTTCCTTGGCACTCTGTAACATAACATATTTGCATCTTATAAATTTTATATTATTTTTTTCATTTAATAAAAAAAAAAAAAGTGGAATTTATTTAGTGACGGACTCACTGAATAAATTCCTTAATTTCAACTTGGTTGTAAATGGGTGGCAAAATTGGATAACCCGTCCTAAAATATAAAAATAATATTAAAGCAATTATGGGATTGACTATGAGCATAAATAAAGAATTGGATATTTATCAGGATTCAATTAAATAATTATTTTTATTTTGAAGTTCTCAATATTGCAATTTTTGTAGGTAAGTGAAGAGCAACTCTTTTAGCTGATTTCCCTTAAGGACATATTGAGGTTGTACTCATGATGCGATTTTCGAAATTTTCCTTCAAATGTTCATCAATCCTACCTAAGAGATGACGAAAATGAGGTCCGTTCAAAACTCTCTCTCTCTCTCTCTCTCTCTCTCTCTATATATATATATATATATATATATATATATATATATATACATACATATATATTTGTCTGTTACCGCTCTAGCGGTCGTAATTATTGTTTAATCGTTGCCAAACTTGATATTTAGTCGTTTTATATAAAAAGACAGATCAAGTTAGTTAATGGCTGAAATCGGACAATTGGGTGTGGGGGGGGGGTAGAGGGGAGGATTTTCGAAAATTCGAAATATCTCCATTACTATACGTCGGATCGAAAAATTGTATAGAATCATACTTATTGCAAATTAAATTAAATTGACTATAAATATTGTTATATATATATATATATATATTTATTCTCTATCTTGAATATTAACCGAGATATTTTTATTAAAAGTTGGCGGGTAACGGACGAAAGTGAGTTTCCCTGCAAAAGCCAGTTCGGCCGTTTTCGAAACTGTTTGGATCTCGTGAAATTTCTCTATTGTACTACTTCGCGTGGGAAATCTGCTAAGTTTACGCATCCCCTGCACGACGGACATTATTTTTATTTGTGTAAAACAAGCTGTTTTACTATAATGCCAAAACACCGATCATTCGATATCAATATTAATACATTTTAACTTGTAAACTTTATCATGCAGTTATGAAATATTTAATGAATGGACGGCATTAATCATTACCTAACATTCGCATTTAAAAATTTTGTTGATAAAACATACTGAAATGTAGAATTAAAAATTACTTTTAGTATTTTTTTTTTAAAAAAGAGCACACCTTTTTCCTCATACTCGTGATCTCTACATCTTAAACTTTTAAAATATATTGTGTGTGTTTTTTATTTTTTGTTGTTAGTGATATTTATTTTTATTTTACGGTGAGTGTTGAGACAATTATTGGTTTCTTAGATAATTTTTTATTATTTCTTTTTACGTTTGTGTTTATATTTACTTAAAATTAAAAAATCCGTCACTCAGGAGCTGCGTAAACTAAATCTCCATACGAGAGCTGAACAGTTACGGCAAAGGGCCGAAGTAGCGTTTGGCGGGAAACTCTGTCCTACGTTATCGGCACAAATTTAATAAAAATGCCAATATCTCGGTTAATATTCAAGATAGAAAAGAAATGTATAGAACAATATTTATAGTAAATTTAATTTACAATAAGATTGGTTCTACACGTTTGTAATCCGACGTATGGTAACGGAGATATTTCGAATTTTCGAAAATTCTCCCCTCTAACCTCCCCCCCCCCACACAGTTTTGTACGGACCTCATTTTTGTCATCTCCTTGGTAGGATCGATGGACATTTGATGAAATTTTTTGAAAATCGCGTCATGTCTACGACCTCAATAGCTGATTTCCCCGAAGGGAAATCTGCTAAAATGATGATGAGACAGCTGGAGCGAATAGAGGAGGAGAAGGATATCCTGCCCAGTGAGGTAGTAGACGAAACCATATATTTGTCATAGGTATACTATTATTATTTTGACTGCAATACCGCAAAAATTATGGAATCATTGCAGTATTTCAAGAATGGTAAAGGGATACGCATGGGAGTACGTTGAGTACTTACTTGCTGGAAACGGCCTGATTGGTTTTGGTGCGTGGAGGATGTTGGTTTGGAAGAAGTGGCTTTGGTAGAACTGGTTGTGTGGAGTGATCTGCCTGATGCAGCATCTCAAGGCGGTGCAGCGGCTGCAGCTGGACCAGTCGCAGCAGCTCTCTGCAACATATCAGCAACATATTAGAAAGTCGTCAAACGTTTTCATCAACATTAACTTGAATGTGGTATAAATAATTGGTGAATATCTTATAAAAAACCATAGTGGATTTAGTCTTCAACTCCGTTGACTTTGTGGGGATCTCCAATCATATAAGCGATGAATAACCCAGCTTATTCCTGAAACATTATACCAGATAAGCCCTCAGCTGATAAATTCTCTTTATAAACTAGCTGTTCCTCAGAATTAGTCATCATCATATTAAAGTATCATCAATAGCAATTTTTAAATCAGTAATGTACTGAATGCACCGTACAATTCACTAATATTTTAATATCTATATTTAATATTATAGATAGTCAATGCATTACGGAAATATATAGAAAATGATATAAACTTATTACAGAGTTATACATTTATAATGATTTAACAATTTTCTTTTAATAGCAAAAATATTAAAATATAAGAATTCCATGTACTCCAAACAAAAAAGAAACTATTGTAGGCAAGACATAACTTCCTTGTACTTATATTAAATTAAATAAACATAATTTTTTTTCGTAGTTACAGTATATCCTCTCCAATGCATCGGATCGAAAAATGTCATAAAATATACGTAGGGAGAATTATGTAATTTATAATTTCAGCCCCTGGTAAACCGTTTCTCCTCCTTAGCCAATTTGAAACTAAAGGGCAAGTGCATAATTAGATGATGCGACAGTTCTAAATATAAAATTTTAATAGTCTAAGGCAAGTCGTTTTTAAATTATACATAACGCATACTTCCTTTGGTATTTGAAAACAAAATATTTTCGACACTACAGTGCTTCCTTGATTGGAAACAATAGCTCTTATATAGCTGTTAGCTCAGTTCGTTCCACTCAGCATTTTTAGGCAAATTGAGTAGCTCTTTGAGAAGGGAAATAAGCCATTTATGATTTGTAACGAAACCAAAATAACAGAAGGAAACGCGCCATGATTACTTGAACCTCCAAATAATGGCAGGCCTGGGTCTAATGATCTGTTTCATTTAGTTATTGATAAACTTGAGGGAATGCAATTACACTGAATTTTGAACTTCACTCGCGAACTTCGTAAACAACTTACTGCTAGTTAGTCTTTGAAATGTCAGGTTTTCGCGAGTACGTCATTCACTGGAGGCTATAGAAAATAGTCCGTCACGCAGGGGGTGCGATGTATAAGCATATTTCCGCCACGTGTCACGCATTTGCATTTATCTCAAAACGTAAAAGTTCAGCTTATTTTTAATAAGACATGAGCAGGACTGGGGTTTACTGAAGGCCGAAAACTACAAAATGCAAATATCTCAGTTAATAATCAAAATAGTGAAACAACGTGCATAACAACATGTATAGAACCTTACATTTGCAATAAGATTGGTCCTATGCAATTTTTCGATCCGACTCAAATTAACGGAACAATATTGGCGGTCGCAATTTTGTCTTATAGTTGCCAAACTTGATATATAATCATTTTATGTAAAAAGAAGGATCAAGTTCGTTAACGACTGAAAACCAACCAAGGTGAGGAGGGGATTTCGAAAATTCGAAATATCTCCGTTATTATGGATCTGACCGAAAATTTATATAAAATCAATCTTATTGCAAATGTAATTTCCTATAAATGTTCTTATGCACGTTTCTTCATTATATTGATTATTAACTGAGATATTTGCATTTTTTTGTCCATTTGCCCTTCAGTAAATCCCCACTCCAACTCATGTCATATTAACAATAAGCTGTTATATAATTACGTTATTCGAAAAACCTTATTTGAAGCCTAAATACCAAATATTGTTCTCATTGAACGTTTACGTTAGATAAATGAAAATACATGACGCAGCCTCTGCGTGCCTGACTTTTTTTATATTAAGTGACATCGGCAGTACTTATTAGTGAGTGTGCTTTGATCTCTGTTATTTATATATATATATATATATATATATATATATATATATATCTAGTTTATTCGCACTACTTTTACATATAGCTACAAAAGAGAGATCACCCCGGTCTTTAAGATTTTCTCATATATCTTCTACGACCTAAACCGCCGAGCATATACAGGAGTCACTACTGATTTTATATGTTTTTAATCTGCCTAAAATTCGATAGTTATTGCTGGGTAAAGATAAAAATTTGATTTTTAATTATACATTGGACGGACTCAACATAGTTCATACCAATAACGAAATAACCAACATTCCTTTGAGAACGACAATTATAAGATGTAAAAGCTAATTAAGAGGGAGTGTATATTGGAGTGTGAGTTACGGAAAGTGTAAAAAAAAAGCAGATACATAGATTGAGAACAGTGTTTACAGGCATGTAAACCTGCTGGTCCATTTACTAACAAAGGCACGGATTAAAAGGAACTGGTCTGTCAGTCGGTGAGGGATGGCTTTCTCAAGAATTCGTTTGCCACCTACTTGGAGGGCCAATAGAAATATTTGATCAATGAAGTAGGTCTGAATGAGAAACACCTCTCAAGAATTCTCAAATACAGTGTTTAAAAATGGAGACAAAAAATCAAACTGTACACCTCTGTATACATTTTTATGGCAGACTGTAGTATTTCATTCACACCCAATGATTCTTACCTCTGGAGAAAACCGCTGGATTGATATCATACCCAACATTTAATCCATTAATGTTAAACTAACTTAAAATAAAATTCGTTAATTGGTAACACCATGAAATGTGTACATTATGTTGAGCCGATCAAAAAATGTTACATAATTTACACTTAATTTTCTACAATTGCTGATATATATAACTCGAATATTGCGTCAGTTATTTGTATTTCTAGAAGATTTTCCTTGGAGGAAATGAGATATTGACGTTGTACGTATGATTCAATTTTCGAATAATTTCTCCAAATGTCCATCGATCCTACGCAGGAGATGACTAAACAAGGTCAGTTAAAAATTTATATATAAATATTTGTATTTTTTTAGTTTTCAGACTTTAGTAAACCTCAACTCCTACTCATGTTATTTCAACAATAAGCTTGTATATCAAGAGCCACTTTATTCGAATGGAAATTACAAATATTATTTTCAATCCACCTTTACTCTGTGTGATACTCGTGAATATGATGTGTGATGACGTCGTCAGTTAAGATTTTATTCTCTCAACTTGAAAATGTTTATTTAACTGTTTAATTCCACGCTTTCATGGTCACTGAACTCGGACGATGGAAGTTCACAGGCGGGGGGGGGGGATTCGATTGTTTTATGTAAAAACAAAGACCAGGAAGACAGAGGGGGGATTCGAAAATTCAAAATATCTCCCTTATTAAGAGTCGTATTGAAAAATGTTATAGAACCAATCTTGTTGCACAAATTATGCTCTGCAATTGCTGTTTTATATATTTTTTCGTGGCTAAAATATTATTGTGGCTAGTTCACTTTCTTTTTATTTTTTAGTCTTAGGTAAAATCCCACTTTTAATCATCTGAGTTTTGCTTAGAAATGGAGAATATATGGTGGGAAGAGATCAATAGTCATATCAGGCCGTGGGAAACCTCGTTAGTTTACGCAGCCCCTGCGTGAAGGACTTTTTAGCAGATTTACCTTAAGGGAAATCAGCTATTGAGGTTGTACTCATGACGGAATTTTTGAAATTTTTCTTCAAATGTCCATCGATCCTACCCAGGAGATGACGAAAATGAGGTCCGTTCAAAACTGTATATATATATTTGTCTGTTACCGCTCTAGCGGTCGCAATTTTTGTTTGATCGTTACCAAACTCGATATTTAGTCGTTTTATGTAAAAAGAAAGATCAAGTTCGTTAACGGCTGAAATCGGACCAGTGGGAAGGGGGGGGGGTTAGAGGGGAGGATTTTCGAAAATTCGAAATATCTTCGTTAGTATACGTCGGACCGAAAAATTGTAAAGAATCAATCTTATTGCAAATTAAATATACTGTAAATTTTGTTATATAAATGTTTTCTCTATCTTGAATATTAACCGAGATATTTGCATTCTGCGTGTGGTCGCCAGTAGGCTATGTTCGGACTTTCCGCCGAGAGCTCTGGTGGCCGTTTCCATAACTATTCGTCCCTCGTGAATAGGTTTAGAGGTTAGGTTAACTGTTTTTTGGGGCTAGAAACTACTGGGTTATTACGCCCTAAATAATGTTTTAGGTTTAGAGGTTTCTTACTACTACAGTTGTTATTAGGCAGATTTCTCTATTGTAAAACTTCACGTGGGAAATCTGCTTAGTTTACGCAGCCCCTGCGTGACGGACTTTTATTTTTACAGAAATGGGCTACTCGCAGTAAACATTCACCTACCAAGTATGAAATGTCATACTTCAAGCTTAAATACCAAATAATATTCTCATACGTCGTGTATATGAGATACATGTTGTCTCCAATGAACATTTCTTTATCAAGAATTCCAAAGTTTAACTTGAAAGATGTCATGGTCAATATTTAACCGATTCATGCAGAACTAAAGATAAAATTCATTATGGGGGTTATGGCATACCTAGAAGGGGTTGATATAGAAAAGGGATAAGGTCCAGTCGGAAATATTTTAGTTACTTTGTATAGGATTAGGTATTCTAACGTACCTAATCGTGCTTTTCAAACATTTAATCGTGTACAGCCGTTGTTTATATTTGTTTGTATTTTTAGTAAGTTAAATATTAATCTAGTTATTTGCATTTTTTCGTTTCCAGTATTTAGTTAAAGCCTACTTCTATAGGGCTCTATGGTATTTAAATACGAATTAATCTAATAAACCACGGTGATTTAGAGTTCCATACTAGCGTGGATATCAATTTTTCTCTCTCTCTTAAGCAATGTGACGTTGTAAGTTGATTCTTAGATGTAGATATAGATAGATTCGCTCATTGTAAGTAGTATCCAGACGAAATAACAATATTAATGAATAAGTAACTGAGATTTTATTTTAGCAGATATCCTTTAAGGGAAATCAGCTATTGAGGTCGTACTCATGACGCGAGTTTCGAAAAATGTCTTCAAATGTCCATCGATCCTACCCAGGAGATGACGAAAATGAGGTCCGTTCAAAACTATATATATATATATATTTGTCTGTTAACGCTCTAGCGGTCGCAATTTTTGTTTGATCGTTACCAAACTCGGAATTTAAACGTTTAATGTAAAAAGGAAGAACAAGCTCGTTAATGGCTGAAATCAAACCAGTGAGGGGGGTTTAGAGGGAGGATTTTCGAAAATTCTAATATAGAAATATCTCTGTTACCATACGTCGGATCAAAAATTGTATAGAACCAATCTTATTGCAAATTAAATTTACTATAAATATTGTTATATACATGTATCTTAAATATTAACCGAGATATTTGCATTTGTATTGTGAGTGTGGTCGGCTATGTTCGGGAGTTTCCGACGAGCGCTAGTGCGGCCGTTTCACTAACTATTCTATTCTAACTAATTATGAGAATAGGTTACTACTACTGTTATTATTAGGCAGGATTTCTCTATTGTAAAACTTCATGTGGGAAATCTGCTTAGTTTACGCAGCCCCTGTGTTTTTTTTTTATTCAATTGATTATAACGCTCTAATAAAAAGTGATAATCTTTTCCCCTCTTCATCCAAATTTAGTCTCTTGCAAACTTGTACTCAGATATCTACATTCATTGGTCTGATATAACGGACGTTGAAGGAGAAAGAAACAAAAAACATCAATATTTGCCCATCCATTGACAGGGCTACAAACCAGCACTCAAATGGTTGATTTGTTGTGACTTATTGTTGAGAATCTGGGATTGAATGATTTTGATGAATCCTTTCTGTCATTCGAGTTTCAAGACTGAACCAGGCCAATTGTATGTATTCTTAGATGTTATTGAGCTGCAATAAAAAATCTCACGTGGGCAACACATACCATTCTTTCTACTACTTTTGAGTTAGCCAAGTTTGGAGGTACATTTCATTTAAATGTGTATGTTTTATCTCAGTTCCAGTGTATTCGATAGAAAAATGGCAAAAACAAAACATAATTTATTTTTATGATAATCATAAAGAAACGGTCCTATAAAAATTTTTTGTATCTCCATATTTCCGTCCTTCTTTGCTAATCACTCTTCAGTCGTTTCTGATCAAAAGAAGAGGTCACAACAACAAGTTACAACTGTCGGAAATATGAAATTTCAACATTTTCTAGCTAGCAAGCTAGTCGAAATGGGTTCAGGAATTATTATAACGAATACTTCTTTTGATATCTGAAAACCGAAAGTTTTTGCGATTAGAAACTTACGGTACTTCATAAAGGAAATTAAAAACATTGCTTTCTAGTGATTAAGAAATTGAATATTATTATTTGTTTTCGTCCACTTTTTGCTGCTAAGCCTAATTGGGACGGAGCATCTACAGGTTACCACCCTGTTCTAGCCAGGGTGGGACTAAGCTTAGTGAATAGAGGTCTTCGGACACTTGGACGACTTAAGTCGTGGGTTCCGTAATCGTGGGATTAAATGGGATATATTTAGTGGCAGTTTCACTACATAAGATTCTTAGTCTCACCCAGTATAAATAAGAGTAGTAACCTGTAGATAACCTGCAATTATGGCTTAATTTCGATAAGTGGCTTTTAATTCAAGAATTATTAATAACTAGCTGTACCCTACGCGCGTTGCTACGCCACCAACTAAAAAAGTCCGTCACGCAGGGGCTGCGTAAACTAAGCAGATTTCCCACGTGAAGTTTTACAATAGGGAAATCTGCCTAATGACAACTGTAGTAGTAAGAAACCTCTAAACCTAAAACATTATTTAGGGCGTAACAACCCAGTAGTTTCTAGCCCCAAAAAACAGTTGACCTAACCTCTAAACCAATTCAGGAGGGGCGAAGTTATAGAAACGGCCGCCAGAGCTCTCGCCGGAAAGTTCGAACATAGCCTACTGGTGACCAGTATCACGCAGAATACAAATGCAAATATCTCGGTTAATATTCAAGATACAGAATAAATGAATAGAACAATATTTATAGTAAATTTAATTTGCAATAAGATTTATTCTATACAATTTTTCGATCCGACGCATAATAACGGAGATATTTTGAATTTTCAAAAATCCCCCCCTCTAAACCCCCCCTCCCACTGGTCCGATTTCAGCCATTAACGAACTTGATCTCTCTTTTTACGTAAAACGCTTAAATATGAAGTTTGGTAACGATTAAACAAAAATTGCGACCGCTAGAGCGTTAACAGACAAATATATATATATATATATAGATATATATATATATATATATATATAGATATATATATATATATATATATATAGATATATATATATAATTTTGAACGGACCTCATTTTCGTCATCTCCTGGGTAGGATCGATGGACATTTGAAGAAATTTTTCGAAAATCGCGTCATGAGTACGACCTCAATAGCTGATTTCCCTTAAGGGAAATCTGCTAATACTAAATTATGATAAAGATGTATATAATAAAAGTTACTCTAAATATCAAATTAAACATCTTTCGTTACGTGCACGTTCGCCAAAAAAAACAATAACGATTTTCCATTTCATGCCTCCCTAACAACCCCCACTCCTGTTCGTTCCTAAACATGTTATTATAATATAGCTTATAATCAAAAATACGGAGTTTCTTTGATTTCGATTTAGTCTTTCGTGTGTTATAACATTGTTGACCCCTTCTATGATTTTCATCATTTATACTTCATTATACGGCAAAAGAGCATATGACAAAAATTACATTAAATAACAAAACAAACAGCTTGTGTTATGTGCACGTTTGCCGAAAAATGAATAGGTTACGAAATATCGCGATTTTTCATTTCAGTTCTCTCTCATAACCCCCACTCCTGTTTAAACCTAAAAATTTAATTATGGCTTATAATCAGGAAGATGTTAATACCAAATAACATACGGAGTTTCATTGAGTTGTTGACTCCCAATATAGTTTTAGCGTATGACTCATTTATACTTCGGTATACGACAAAAGTGTATATAACAAAATTTACTCGAAATAAAGAAGTAAAGAAGTAAACAACTTTTGATACGTGCATATTTGTCAAAAAACCAATAGGAAACGAAATATCGCAATTTTTAATTTCAGGCCGCCCTTATAACTCCCACTCCTGTTCGTCTCAGAGAATATAAATATAGCCAAAAACCTAACCTGGGTTAGTAGTAATATACATACCAAGTTTCAAAAATTCTATAAAGGACATACAAACAAACATTCATTTGTATATATATATATATATATATATATATATATATATATATATATATATATATATATATATATGTTTGTGTGTGATAATTACAATACTGACACATAACCGATATCATGGAAATTTATTACACTTGATATTCTAAACCTTTCTCCATTAAATGTTGTTTATATTCATAAATATCAAATTCCTACAGAAAATTACAGTAGAAATATTTCGTAATTTATTAACAGATTTCTCTTAGGGGAAATCAGCAACTGAGGTCGTAATGACTCGATTTTAGAACCCTAGGAGATGACGAGAACGAGGACCGATCAAGATTTCTGCCTTCAGTAAAATTGTAAGTTGACTGATCATGTCTCATGTTCATTTGCATTTATCCATTTAATAGTCACGGTGTTGTTAAGTGTTACAAGTATGTCGATTTTTCTATTCTAAAGTTCACGTGGTATATCTGCTTAGTTACGCAGCAACTACATAACGGACATGTTTTAGTATTATTCATAGTTATTTTAAAAATAATTAGTACAAATATTAATACACCTAAAAAAGTTAAAACAAGTTGACTCCATTGAGACTACCTTTACTCGTGCTTGAGTAGCACTTGAACACTTTCTTTCTTAGCATGAGCATCTTTGCAGCTGTTTTTATTCTGCTAAGTTGTACCATTATGCTTAGAATTTTCATATTACGTATTTTTAAAAGAGTTAAGCGTGCACAGTTTTTCAAATCTATGGTATTCTGTTTTTCAAAGGTATGGTCTTTGAGATATTATGGTTTCTATTCATACACAGTTAGGATATATTATTGTTGAAGTGGCTAGCAGAATCTATGTATAGTAAAAGGTAAGCCATTCATATTACATGCACAAAAAACCCAGTTACATCAAATTGTTCTATTTTCTTCTTTAGTTTATCATTTATCTACGTGTTTAATGATGAGCACGGATAACACACGGACTCCTCATGACTAGGTCTGAACCACCATTATGTACACTGTGCAATACACAACTAACTATAAAACACTTACTTACAGACTGCAGACTAATACCCGACAAGAACTTACCCACTAACATATCTGAATTACTACACAACAACAGCCCATACATTACGAAAATCATGAAACACCTCAAAGACACACAGATTTACACAAACCAGATGTAACATTAAGTAATCAAACAATGGAGTAGAATAATATCCACTGGAGAAAAATAAATAAATAAATAACCGTACATTTACCTACTTCTCAGATTTTTTAACCTTTTTTATTAGTTTTTATAAGGTGGCTTTACCTAAACCATTATATATTGTAACATGAAAATGTGTGAATCGCTAGAATTGCGACACACCTAAATAAATAAATATATAAACAATGATGAGAAGTTCCTTTTCAAAATTTTAAAACCTCTGAAAAAATGTAGTTTGACCCTAGTTCTAAAATTAAAATCTTGGCTCACTTTCTGTTCTCCAAAACTAATAAAACTTGTTCATGTAGTGAAGGAAAATCTAACGGATTAAAGTTGGTGCGATTCCTGGAAGAATTAACCACACTTGCTCTCAATAGAATACAGTGGATGAGAGAGTGTCCGGAAAACAACCACGAGAGAGACCGAAGTAGAGATGGTAGAAATGATAAAATATTTTCTGGAATCACATTATAAAGGTCCGCCAAAAGCCTTATTTAGTATTTACGTTTTAAATAAGACGTTACATGAAATATTGGTTTATTTTAAATGTGCAATGACTAAAACTGGGTGTTTACTGAATGCTGAAAATACCAATAACTCGGTTAATATTGATGTTATAGAAAACATGTATATCATTTTTATTTTATTTATTTGTTTGTGCCCCACAGCGATGGTGATTGGCATAATTAGAATGATATATTTACTCCTTCATGTCCTTAACTTTTTGTACTTGATTTATATATAATGGAAAATATCAGATTGTTTCTCTTATCCGTGTTTTGTTTAAAGAATATAATAAAAGTTAACCCTATTAAATCTTTTTAAGTATGCTGTAGCCCTATTCAATGCATGTATTTCAAAATATTTATATAATATTAAATTTGCAATAAGATTCATTCTATACGATTTTCGATAGGACGTATAATAATGGAAATATTTTGAATTTCCAAATCCACCCACCAGTCCGATTTGAACCGTTAACGACTTGATCTTAACTTTTACATAAAACGTTTAAATATCGACTTTGGTACCGATCAATATAAAATTGTGACCTCTACAGCGACAACAGACATATGTATATATAATTTTGAACAAACCTCTTTTTCGTCATCTCATCCAAGTTGCAGTTGACTTAAACGTCAACACTTACAAATAAATAGAGTTGGGGCATGTTGTCTGCTCAAAGGGATGCGCGGAGTTCTGAAAGAGCTCGTGTTTGTTGGCCCATCTGTGTTTGGAGTTGCGGCTTTAGCGGTAAATCAAATGAGCCCCGAGCAGTAAACAGAGACAGCAGATTGGTGCTTTTATCGCTCTAGCATCCCTCATTAAAGCTTTGGTCTAATCGGAAACTAGTTTTCAACGCGTAGAGCGGCGGTCCTAGAAAAGTCCGGCACGCAGGGGCTGCGTAAACTAAGCAGATTTCCCACGTGAAGTTTTACAACAGAGAAATCTGCCTAGTAATACCCTATTCTTACGAGGACGAATAGTTAGTGAAACGGCCACACTAGCGCTAGTGCTCTCGGCGGAAACTCCCGAACATAGCCGACCACACTCACAATAGAAATCCAAATATCTCGGTTAATATTAAAGATACCGAATACATGTATAGAAATATATTTATAGTAAATTTAATTTGCAATAAGATTGGTTCTATACAATTTTTTGATCCGACGTATGGTAACGGAGATATTTCGAATTTTCGAAAATCCCCCCTCTAAACCCCCCCTCCCACTGGTCCGATTTCAGCCATTAACGAACTTGATCTTCCTTTTTACATAAAACGATTAAATTCCGAGTTTGGTAACGATCAAAAAAAAATTGCGACCGCTAGAGCGTTAACAGACAAATATATATATATATATATATATATATATATATATATATATATATATATATATATATATATATATATATATAATTTTGAACGGACCTCATTTTCGTCATCTCCTGGGTAGGATCGATGGACATTTGAAGAAATTTTTCGAAACTCGCGTCATGAGTACGACCTCAATAGCTGATTCCCCTTAAGGGAAATCTGCTAATAGTTTTCTATGGATTTGGAGAATCGATGCGTACGTAGCAGCAGTTGATTGTCGTAGGGTCAACCTTCCCTAACGTTTCTCCACCTGACATGGGGAGTCAGTGTTGCCAAAAATAAATGAATTATTAATTAAAATTAAATAGCATAAACCTATCTGGATACACTGCAGGTAACCAGACAATAGACTCCCTTTTTAGTGTGTTTTTACAGATTTCCCTTGAGGGAAATCAGCTATTGAGGTCGTACTCATGACGCGATTTTCGAAATTATTCTTCAAATGTCCATGGATCCTACACAGGAGATTCTTAACTTTTACATAAAACGTTTAAATATCGACTTTGGTACCGATCAATATAAAATTGTGACCTCTACAGCGACAACAGACATATGTATATATAATTTTGAACAAACCTCTTTTTCGTCATCTCATCCAAGTTGCAGTTGACTTAAACGTCAACACTTACAAATAAATAGAGTTGCTGCAAGGTTATATTGACGTCTAAAGATCTAGAATTCAGCCGAATGTATGTATATCTTCTTAGAATATTCCGGGCCAATTGATTAAGGAAATTTTGAAACAAATTGCCCGCATTCCCACCTTCCAAAAGCCTGATATAAAAGCACTATTATTTGATTTTGTAAAATGATTTTTAGCAGATTTCCCTTAGGGGAGACCAGCTATTCAGGTCGTACTAATGACGATTTTTGAAAAATTTACTCAAATGTCCATCGATACTACTCATGAGATGACAAAACTGAGGACCGATAAAAAATATTTATATATATATATATATATATATATATATATATATATATATATATATATATATGTCTGTTAACGCTCTAGCGGTCGCAAATTTTGTTTGATCGTTACGAAACTCGATATTTAACCGTTTTATGTAAAAAGACAGATCAAGTTCGTTAATGGCTGATATCGGACTAGAGTGATGGGGGGTTTAGGGGAAGGGTTTCGAAAATTCAAAATATCACCGTTATTATGCATCGGATCGAAAAATTGTATAGAACTAATCTTATTGCAAATTAAATTTACTATAAATATTAGTAAGTATATTAAATTACTATTATTTATTCTCTCTCTTGAATATTAACCGAGATATTTGCATTTTTATGAAGTCTGTGGTCGGGTATAGTTTAGATTAGGTCGGCCGTTTCCGTAACTGCTCCGCTCAGGTGGAAGCTTCTTTTAACCTTACCTGACGTTTCTAACATTACCTTACCTTTGCTACTTTGTGAGATTTATGCAAATACGTTCTGTTCATCCGCCCCCCCCCCTTCTTTAGTTCTTGGACTTTTAAAATGTGAGTTATTCTTATATATTATATTCTTAAAATATAAATTATTCTTACAATTCAGAAGCCATTTCAGTTGGGAATTTATTTTAATTAACTGAAAGATTACTCATTACCGTTTGTATTTAATCACGGTAGTGTTGAGTTACCACTATGCAGATTTCTCTGTTGTAAAACTTCACATGGGAAATCTGCTTAGTTTACGCAACTCCTACGTGACGGACTTTTTTTTTGCATGTATTTTCAATTGGCTGAATATGCTTATAATAATGTGTCAAGTGATTCGGCGTAATTGATTGCAATTGTATTCAAAGGTGATGAATTTCATTGTTTTTTCCTCCATATTTGACAAAAAGTTTACTAAGTGTTACACCGTGCCTTTAAATTGAGATCTGAGAGAGTGATAATAAAAATTAAAAAAATAGTAAAGAAAAGAAAAAAGGACCCTTTGATCTGAGGTTAAGAGAGCTGGATGAAAAGGATTATGGGTTTTAAGCTTAGCGGCATTTGGTTAATAGAGTGGTTTAACTAGTGTATTTATTTATCGGGCATGTTGTCTGCTCAAAGGGATGCGCGGAGTTCTGAAAGAGCTCGTGTTTGTTGGCCCATCTGTGTTTGGAGTTGCGGCTTTAGCGGTAAATCAAATGAGCCCCCGACCAGTAAACAGAGACAGCCGATTGGTGCTTTTATCGCTCTAGCATCCCTCATTAAAGCTTTGGTCTAATCGGAAACTAGTTTTCAACGCGTAGAGCGGCGGTCCTAGAAAAGTCCGGCACGCAGGGGCTGCGTAAACTAAGCAGATTTCCCACGTGAAGTTTTACAACAGAGAAATCTGCCTAGTAATAACCTATTCTTACGAGGACGAATAGTTAGTGAAACGTCCACACTAGCGCTAGTGCTCTCTTGGGAAACTCACAAACCTAGCCAACCTCACTCAATAAAAATCCAAAGAGCCCGGTTAATATTAAAAATACTGAAAAATAGTATAGAAGCATATTTATAGTTAATTTAATTTGCAATAAGATTGGTTCAATACAATTTTTCGATCCGACGTATGGTAACGGAGATATTTCGAATTTTCGAAAATCCCCCCACTAAACCCCCCCTCCCACTGGTCCGATTTCAGCCATTAACGAACTTGATCTTCCTTTTTACATAAAACGATTAAATTCCGAGTTTGGTAACGATCAAAAAAAAATTGCGACCGCTAGAGCGTTAACAGACAAATATATATATATATATATATATATATATATATATATATATATATATATATATATATATAATTTTGAACGGACCTCATTTTCGTCATCTCCTGGGTAGGATCGATGGACATTTGAAGAAATTTTTCGAAACTCGCGTCATGAGTACGACCTCAATAGCTGATTCCCCTTAAGGGAAATCTGCTAATAGTTTTCAATGGATTTGGAGAATCGATGCGTACGTAGCAGCAGTTGATTGTCGTAGGGTCAACCTTCCCTAACGTTTCTCCACCTGACATGGGGAGTCAGTGTTGCCAAAAATAATTGAATTATTAATTAAAATTAAATAGCATAAACCTATCTGGATACACTGCAGGTAACCAGACAATAGACTCCCTTTTTAGTGTGTTTTTACAGATTTCCCTTGAGGGAAATCAGCTATTGAGGTCGTACTCATGACGCGATTTTCGAAATTATTCTTCAAATGTCCATGGATCCTACACAGGAGATGATGACAATGATTTTTGTTCAAAACTATATATATATATAATTTGTCTGTTACCGCTCAAGCGGTGGCAATTTTTGTTTGATCGTTACCAAACTCGATATTTAGTCGTTTTATGTAAAAAGAAAGATCAAGTTCGTTAACGGCTGAAATCGAACTAGGGCAAGAGGGGTTTAGAGGGGGAGAATTTGGAAAATTCGAAATATCTCCGTTACTATAAGTCGGATCGAAAGTTTACAGAACAAATCTTATTGAAAATTAAATGTACAATAAGTATTGTTATATACATTTATTTTCTATCTTGAATATTAACCAAGATTTTTGCATTTTTATTAAATCTGGGTGGCTAACGGACGAGAGTGACTTTCCCACCAGAAGCTAGTTCGGCCGTTTCCTTGAATGCTCGGCTCTCGTGAAATTTCTCTATTGTAAAACTTCACGAAGGAAATCTGCTAAGTTTACGTGTAAATGTGAAAGTGTATAGAATAATTCTTATTGAAAATTAAATGTATAATAAATATTGTTCTATACAGATATTCTCTATTTTGAATATTAACAGAGATATTTGAATTTTTAAGTTTACAGCTTTCAGTAAATCTCCACGTATACACGTGTCACATGAACAATTCTCTGCTATATAATAAACCACATTATTCGAAGCCTAAATACCAAATATTGTTTTCATTGAGCCTTCACTTTGTGAGATATATGCAAATATGTTCTGTTGATGTCCACTCATCTTTCATTTTTGGATTACTAAAATTTGAGTGATTGAGATAAAACTGATTCTGATTCATTACACATTTCAGCACTAGCTTCAGTAAATAGTTTACAATAAAATTAATACGTTATATTCTGATATATTTCAGTAATTGTTTTTCTTTCCGGTCTATCTATGCAGTGCTACGAGGCTGGCTGGGCAAATTGTTTAAAATTCAGCCGCTTTCCGTTGTAGATATTATTAACTTGTATTGTAAATTTACTGGTTATTCACGGTAGTGTTACCTGTATGTATATTTTTTTATTGTAAACCTTCACGTGGGAAATCTGCTTAGTTTACGCAACCCCTGCGTGACAGACTTTTTAGTGTGTTTTACTGCGAGTTGTGTGAGGACGTGTTTCCACTGCTAGCTAACAGAGTTAATCAGAATTTTCTTTTGATTTTCGTATTATTTATTACAAGAAGTGTTGTTTATTTTCATTATTTATTTTGTTATTATTTTGCAATATAAGTGCATATTTTTAATTTCGAAGTTATTATTATTCTGTTTACACCCTGCATCAAAGGTACGTTAGGTCGATGGGGAAATACAATTCCGGTTAGGAACACTGTCAGTTCGAAATGTTACACAGGAGGTGAGTAGTTGGCGAATTTCCGTCGATTCCCGTTAATTAGGTACAATACCATGGAAACGAAGGTCCTTGGCTGTTGCCAATGAGTTTAGAAGGATTACTAAATGAACTAAAATGTTTATTTATTTGAGGACTCTGAAGGACGATTTTATTTGTTAGCGTTCACTTTATGCAACTGCAGCTTATAAGAAAGTTTTATCTAATGGTTTCCATCTTTTTCTCAGGCAGGATAGGACTAAAGATTATTTCAGTTTACATAACGAATGATTCTACACACCCTCAGACTCCATCTTAACTATATTCTTAAGGTCCTCAACTCATTACATACCAAATATAACTCAATTTAGAGTCACCATCACAAATGCACATAATTTCTAACGGAACGTGGAAAGACAGGACATTATTTAACAAGATTTAAAATTCAAGACAAGTACAAATGTACTTGAGACTCACAGACAACAGAAACGTTTTTACATATACTTTATGACTGTTCAACATTCAATCAAAATAGATCAAATTTAATAATGAACATAATTTTAAAAGTAGGTAATTGGCCAGAACCACCTCATATTATATTTAATAAATATAATAAAGAACTTATAAAGTTTATCAAAATTATAGATATGGTTGTAGCAAAAATACATTAGAATGTAAAGTTGATTGTGAGGAATGGGAATTATAATTCAATATATTTACCTTACATAGACTCGCAAATTAAACATTGGTTGAGTTTAACTTTAATTGATTTTTTTTTCTCCATTTCATATTATATTTCATTTATTAATTCCATTTGTGATTATCTTACTTATTTTAATTTTATTATTATTTTTTTAATATTATATTTGATTATATAGATGATTAACGCATATATATATATATATATATATATATATATATATATAGTAAAATAAAAATGTATTTAAACGTAATCATACATGTAATATGTCATGTGGAAATGGAACATGTATTCAAATAAATAACTCCTAAGGGTTACAATGAGGAGAAAAAAACTAAGTTCCTCAACTCTCCAAACACACGATTGACAATGCAATTGACGCAGAAAATTAACTCCCGGAAACTGGCGTGGTTCCGTGTCATCGATGAAATTATTGGTAAGATAGAAATGGATATTCAGTATTTCCGGAGCACACCGGAACCACGACGAAAGGATAGTGTTGATAATGTTGTGTCAGCAGTGTCAAAGTTAGAAGAAAAACGTCCGACACGCAGGGGCTGCGTAAACTAAGCAGATTTCCCACGCAAATGTTTGCAATAGATACATACAGGTAACATCACTCAAATATTAAGTGAATAAATACAAACGGAAATCTTTCAGTTACAAGTTAATAACTCTACAACGGAAAGGGTTTGAATTGTAAATAAACAGTCCAGCCAACCCGAATACTACACCGGAAAGAAAAATCATTAATGAAATATGTCTGAATATAACATATTAATTTTATTGAAAGCTATTTACTATAGCTAATGCTGTAATTAATCAGAATAGTTTTAATCTGAACTACTTACTATATCTTACAAAGTAAAAGTTCAATGAAAACAATATTCCTTATTTAACCTTGTAATGAACTGGTTCATGATATAACAGCTAACTATTATAATAACATGAGTAGGAGTGAGGGTTTACTGAAAGCGAAAAACTATAAAATCCAAATATCTTAGTTAATATTCACGATACAGAAAAGAGATATCTGCTAAAACATTGCTTGTAACATTAGTAAAGGCAGAATTACATTCTTTCTTAAAAAATTGAAATTTAAATCAAAGCAAATTTCACAAATTAACGATGAAAATAGTACTGTGATGAGGAGCAGGCCAGAAACACTGAATCTGAACAAGAAATCTTGCAGCTTGGATTCTGTTTGCTCGCAGTGCAACTTCGAGAAGCCTGAAGAAGTTTTCCATTTTATTGCAGTCTGCCCAATCCTCAGGGAATTCAGGAGAGATTCGTTTGGGAAGAACACACTCACCGAAAACCAAGTCAAAAAAATATGAAATGGAGAGGATTATTCATTACTTTAAACTTATTTAAATAGAGCATTTAAGTATAAATTTGATTATTTATAAAGCTATATATTATAATATTTTGCCATTGTATAAATTTATATTTTGTTTTTAGGTTTCTTACATTAAGTACTTATTATTTCATTTAACATCCAATAGAATAAACTTACAATTATTTTCAGTGAAGAAATAACTTGTCACCCAATTGGATGGGCTAACCCATGCTTCTGTAAATTTCTTCATATTGTAAGAATTGTTAATTATGGAAACTAAAATAAAGTGTACTATACTCATTCATTCAATATTCATGATTCTAGAGAATTTTTCAAGATGTTCAAATAAAAATCTTGAATCCCGGTCACAACAAAGAATTGGGAACATGTTTTGCCAAAATAGGAAATTGGGAACATGTCAAATTACAAAATGGATTAATTTAAATAATTATAATATAATTCTTAAATTTAAATAAAAAAGAAACTAAATTTTTAAATTTGATTTAATTATTTAATATGGTTAATGAATAATTAAATTATTTAAATAACCTTTTACACATACTTAAAGCATTTATTTTACCTTTTCTCCCAACTGTGGAGCTAAACCCAGACGAAATTCTAACTATCTACCTAATCACCACACCCACCATTAGCCACCTCACAACTCACCACAATATGGTCCTGCCCATTGAAACCACTACAGAGTCACACGTTTGACATTTATTGGAATGTGCTTTTTTTTTTCTTTTGCTATTTTACAGTAATATTTTTTCTCGAGTAGTATGTATCAATATATTTTTATATGTCGCATGTTAAGACTAGGAGTGGCAATAAAATATTTTCTCATTTTCTTGCCCATAGTTGGCAAAAGTACCAATCGATCAATGATCTCTCTCTCTCTCTCTCTCTCTCTCTCTCTCTCTGTCTCTCTCTCTCTCTCTCGTGTGTGTGATAACCTTTAAATATACTATTCTTTAAGAAATTCTGAATATAGACATTTTAATAGTTCTTTAACAATTAAAGTTAAGAGGAAGTGAGGGTTTTCGGACAGCCAAATCAAATATTAATAGTTCCTCTGCTCCTATCAACGATAAAAAAAAAAAAAGTCCGTCACGCAGGGGCTGCGTAAACTAAGCAGATTTCCCACGTGAAGTTTTACAATAGAGAAATCTGCCTAATAACAACTGTAATAGAAAGAAACCTCTAAACCTAAAACATTATTTAGGGCGTAATAACCCAGTAGTTTCTAGCCCCGAAACACAGTTAACCTAACCTCTAAACCTATTCACGAGGGACGAATAGTTATGGAAAAGGCCGCCAGAGCTCTCGGCGGAAAGTCCGAACATAGCCTACTGGTACCACACGCAGAATACAAATGCAAATATCTCGGTTAATATTCAAGATACAGAATAAATGTATAGAACAATATTTATAGTAAATTCAATTTGCAATAAGATTGATTCTGTACAATTTTTCGATCCGACGAATAGTAACGGAGATATTTCGAATTTTCGGAAATCCTCCCCTCTAAACCCCCCCTCCCCGTAGTCCGATTTCAGCCGTTAACGAACTTGATCTTTCTTTTGACATAAAACGACTAAATATCGAGTTTGGTAACGATCAAACAAAAATTGCGACCGCTAGAGCGGTAACAGACAAATATATAGATAGATAGATAGATAGATATATATATATATATATATATATATATATATATATATATATATATATATATATATAGATATATATATACAGTTTTGAACGGACCTCATTTTCGTCATCTACTAGGTAGGATCGATGGACATTTGTAGAAAAATTTCGAAAATTCCGTCATGAGTACAACCTCAATAGCTGATTTCCCTTAAGGGAAATCTGCTAATAGTTAATCACAATACTTTTTTATGGCTCCTCACAATTTTATTTCTTATAAACGCTGAGCGCTTTCGGGGACTAAATCCCCGAAAGCGCTCAGCGTTTATAAGATAAGATAAGCGGGGATAAAAAAAAAATTGAAAATACATTTTTGCTGGTTAAAATAGTAGTTAACAACCTAACAATTTAATCCTGTGACTTTTTGTTTCGACTCATAGAACAGAGTATTTACGACTTTCTTTTTTCGCAATTCCTTACTACTCCTACTTATGATCTGTCTATATTTTCAGTAAAACTCATATACTTTATTACCCATTTCAAAGATTAAAATTGTAGATATTATATTGATATTACCAAGATTAAATATTGAACCAATCTTATTTCAAACGCCGAATTTGCTATGGCCCAGGTACTACATATATTTTTACACACACGCCAAATGTCTTGAACAACAATCGACAGCAGGAGGCAAAAGCTACCCAGTCAGTCAGGCCAGTTCCTTAGGTAACCTAAGTTCCATCAATATATTCTAAAGACAATTTTATCGGCTGAATCGTCAGTGATTACAGCTGTTCTTCTCGCTTTACCTCTCCCCTTCTTGAGGTTTATTACCTCAATTGGAGTGTTTCTTCTTATTCTCTTGTTAATTTCTAAGGGGAATGCTACGGTGCAAATTCGTTCCGTTAAACATAATATATGTCAGTATCTTGGAGGCTACTGGGAGCCTTGTTTATCCTTTGCCGTATTCATAATCACCTTTTCCATCTGTCGGGGATATATGTAAAACTTATATAGGCTGTTAATGACTAAATCAGACCAAAAGCAGTGGAAAAAGAAGGGTTAAAATGCCACTCCTAGAATATATCCGTTGTTTTGCGTCGGATCGAAAATTATAAACATAAACATTATAAAATACTACCTACCCTAATTTAAAATATAAATGAATTTATTTATTATATTATTTATTTTTATTGTTCATTAAATCTTTTAGTAAACTCCCAATCTCACTCAAGTGATTAGCACTTCAGTCTGTTATTTTATTGAAAATCGGTATATGTAAGTGTATGTTTACTTGCATGTATGTACAAATTCATTTCTTCTGATGAATTTTTCAAATTTCTTCTGTCCAATTATATTCGCCAGTGTGTCAATCTTATATTAAGCAGAGAAATATATTCCAGGCTGAATGAAAAAATAACTGGATTATTTTCACTCTTAAATCATATATGTTGATATTTCTATTTGAATCTACTATATAGAATAATTATTATTTTTTCTTGGCTGGTTTTCCTAATAATTATTAATTCAATTACAAGTTAAAATTTTATTTTATTAGAGATTTAATGTGCACTATAACACTTTACATGAATTTAGTATTAATAAAATTAGACAGGGAAGGAATTTAAGAACTATAACGACTATTTTTTTTCATACGAAATCTCCCATTTCCTTTGGTTTGATATAATTTTTTTTTTGCCGTGGTGCTCTTATTGAAACATATTTCAATCTTGTCTATTCTGATTGAGAGGGAGCCAGTGCGACCCAATTTAGGTCTTTTGTCCAGCCACAGGAGATAATATTTCTCTCCCAAATGAAGTGCAAGAAGTGACAGGTCCATGGCAGAGGTCAGCTTTGTGACCTGGATGGTCACATGTGTAGCAGGACCCGAGCAGCGGGTGGTAACTAGGGGGCAGTTAAGGAGTACCTGCCACACAAAAGCTAAAGCCATATGGGATGAGGTGTGGGAAGTGGGCTCCTTAACACTCATCCGGTTATCAATAATATATATAAAAAAAAAAAGAAAAAAAAAAAGGAAAATTCTTTCGTTTGTAAATAAGAAAAAGTTTCTTTATTTTTATTTCTAGTACCAAATAAAGGAGGTATTGGAAACCACGAAGAATTTCAGACTCAAGAGGAATTTTTCGTTTTGACTCTCCAAGTTTACTAGTTATACTGTTCAAAAATGAATAGGGATATTGGTTATTTTTTTCTTATCCTATTAATTTTAATTAAATCGACCTTAATTAAATAACTTTTTTATGGGGGGAATAAGACAATAATTTCTATTAAATATTAATGTTATTTATAATTTTAAAAAAATGCTAGGCCCCATAAATACCACAAAACCTACCAATATCCCTATTCATTTTTGAGCAGTTTAACTTAAATTATAATGTTAAGTTCATAGTTATCATTTCTTTTTTTTTAAATTGGAATCTTTGAGGGCATTCTTTGGGGGAAGGGGAAAATAAAACATGGCCAATTTCTTCCTTCCTATTAGAAGATAGATACGATTTGTACTAGGCCTTTTAGCAGATTTCCCTTATGAGAAATCCGCTATTGAGGTTTTCCTCATGACAACAATTTCTGAGATTGTTCCGAGATGTCGTAAGCGTTGTTCGAGAATTTGTCTAATTTTTATAGTTACCAAACGCAATATATAAGCACTTTATGGAAAAGAAAAAAATATATTAAGATCGCTAAAGGACCTGTGGGAGTAGGACGGGGGGTTAGAGGTGACAAATTTTGAAAATTTGTTATATCTCAGTTATTATTCGTCGGATCGAACAATTGTACAAAATCAATCTTATTACGATTGTAATAATCTATAAATCTTGTTATGTACATTTTTTCTGTATATTGAATATTAACCGAAATATTTCCCTATTTTAGTTTTTGGCTATGAATAAACCCCCACTCCTGCTCATGTCATATTAACAATAAGCTGTTATATAATGAACCACTTTATTTGAAGCCTAAATACCAAATATTTTTCTCATTGAAATTTTAATTTTTGAGATAAATGCCAAGTGGAAAATTTGCGTATAAGTTTTTCAATAAAATAATATTTGTTATGCCTAATAAAATTTTTTGAAGCAATGCTTGGGAACGGGCATATCAACGTCACTAACAAATAATATCAATTTAAGTGAACTAAATGAAATAATTTAGTGTCCAAATGAGATTATTCCTCCACAAAATAAGAATGACTTCAATTCTATTTGCTACACTAATTCAAGCAATCCTATTCAAAATTGAATTTCTTAATAATGTAATGAACAAATTCAAATTGATATAAGAAATTTCACAGTCTCACTACTCAAAAACTTCACAAACCAAACATTTCTTTTTAATGCATAATTATTTACAAGCAAATTAAATATTTTAATGGTTCATGGTTATGGCTAATAACAATAAGTAAATTTATATCAATTTTATTTTTAGTTAGCTAATATTAAAGTTCATATAATTTAAAAATAAATTGGGTGTAATAGTGGGCGTTATATTGTCATCAGACTATACTAATAGAGTGTATTATTAATATTTTTCATACAACAATGTATGAGGCGTTTTTTTTTGTTGTACGTTTCTGTTTTATTTCTTTATTATTCTCTTTTTTATTTTAATTTATAGTTCTTTGTGTTTTGGGAGAGGTACGTGTTAGGTTAAGAGCTCCTTGTTGGGTGCTAGCACCAATTTATAATGTCCTTTATGGCCATCCAAGGGGTTAGGGACCCCATATTAATTATGTCTTTTAAATATAATAGGTTAGAGGAGATGTATTATTGTTACCACTATTTTATTATTCTGTTTTTTTAACGTATTTAACCCCCAAATAAACAAGTAAAAATAGTAGAGTGTATTATTAATGTTTCATATTCTATAAAACGTTATTCCATGTTATGTAGAATTGCGAAGATACTGTTAAACAATGATAAAAAGTACGTCACGCAGGGGCTGCGTATACTAAGCAGATTTCCCACGTGATGTTTTACAATAGAGAAATTTCACGGGAGCCCAGCAGTTAAGGAAACGGCCGAACTAGCTTTTGGCGGGAATGTCACTCGTCCGTTAGCCGCCCAGATTTAAAATAATGCAAATATCTCGGTTAATATTCAAGATAGAGAATAAATGTGTATAACAATATTTATAGTAAATTTAATTTTCAATAAGATTGATTTTATACAATTTTTCGTTTGGTAACGATCTAACAAAAATTGCGACCACTAGAGCGGTAACAGACAAATATATATACGGACCTCATTTTCGTCATCTACTAGGTAGGATCGATGGACATTTGAAGAAAAATTTCGAAAATTCCGTCATGAGTACAACCTCATTAGCTGATTTCCCTTGAGGGAAATCTGCTAAAAACAAATAAAATTGATTCAGGGCTACCGAATTTTGGACTTTTTGAAATTTACTTCCAGCCTTTGTTAAACTGTCTTTTTCTATATACAGCAAAGCTAAAAGAACAAACAAATGTTCCATATTTATTTTATTTCAACCATCAAAAGGTAACGAAATTGTATACGTAAATACTTTCAAAATTTCTTTCATTATGGAATTTGAATTATTCCCGCGATTACTTATATAACAGTAAAATTTGGAAACACAATTAAATGTTTTTTTAATAAAATTTGTTCATATTGCCAAATGGTTTAAGAGCAGTCAATTAGAGCAACTAAGGAGAACAGAGAACTTATATTATTACCTTTTCATACACCAGAAACTTTTTCAAGCCAAATTTATAGAATGTAGATTTTAATGTCAGTTTACCATGTTTCAAATGTAGTAAAATTAATCATAAATGATTGTACTAATCAGTGATATTTGATAAACGGATGATCAGAATGAATTAGTATACTATATTATTACCATTCAAAATATATTAGATTGTAAAGCACATGATTACTATAACCTACTATACAATAGAGTTATACAAGCAGCTATTATTAAGATATCCATTGTTACTTGAATTGAATATGTGTGAATTGAAAGATTTACATTTCTTGGTTTATTGTACGTCAATCTAATCCAAGTTTGTTAGGTTTCGCTGTCATTAACAGCGAGAGAGGATGTACAAGATTTAAATAATTCTTATTTTATCTCGAATGAACTAGAACGTGAGAGTTCAGATCTTTTTAAGCGATCATCCAAAGTGGAAGGTTGATTCCATATCTCCCAAAAGTGTTTGTTAATATTATTATTATGGAGATATAGGAGTATTGAAAACCTCCTTTTCTGGATGTCTAAGAAGAATGAGAGGGGACACATTGTATTTTTAAACAACCGAACATTACGAAATAGATATATCGTATGTAAAATGGCCTAAGAATTTCGCTTTGGTGGTAATGAGCCACGAGAGCAAAAACATTCAGAACAGTTAAGGAAGAACGAAATATTCAGTCCTGGCATGTGAACAGGACAAGCATGGAAAATATCCAAAAGGACAGAAACAGAAGATTTAAAAAGGATAAGACTGGTAAATCACAGCTATATCAGTACACTTCAACAGGGTCGAACGCCAATTAATATTTTAAAAGTCTAGCTATGGCTTCGTGCTGTAAAAAGTAACTTTGAAAATCACCAAATACCAAAATTTACCTTAATCTAATCAAATTACATGACAATAATCGTAGTGGGTTGTTCTCATTTTCTTGAACAGCCAATATTACTTGTTGACAGTTCAGATTCGGAAGCTCCCTCCCTGTACTTCTTTGGTAGGGGCTTTTGTTATCGGCAATTCATCGGATGCTAACGTAAATCACGGTTTTTCGGTTACTATGGTTACTCGTTAATTTTATTTTCCAGTTGAATATCTCCCCTTGCCAATAAAGGAGGTTTGACGTTATTACAACTTACATTTTACATTTTGACCTAACTGCAAATTGTTACCTATCATTCCTATAACTTCTAATCCAAACTTATGATTTTCCATGTGAATTGAAATCAATGTGTTTATTTTCCAATAAACTCGTTCAGTTATCTAATCAGTACTGTCTAGATCAACTTTTTCTTCTCGGTACTCTAGGAGTAGTTTAAGAGGAGTACTTTTTCTGATCTTTTTGAACTGTTCCTCACAGTAACATTAGGAAATTACTAAAGTTAAAAAACAGCTGGGAAAGAACTCATTTTAAGTTCTTTCCCAGCTGTTTTTTTAACTCATTTTAAGTTCTTTCTTTTAGAGGAATTAACATGATGAAGACTTTTATATAGAATTTTCATTTCGCATTGCTAGATGAATGATCGGATGTTACTGATAATATGTGCCTGTGAAATACCAAATTTCAGCTGAATGTTTATATATTATAAATGCATACGACATTACGCGTTTGTATATGTTTTTATACGCGTAAAATAACTGAAAGTACTCTATAAGGAAAGAAAATATCCCTTTATCTGATTATATTCATGTGTTAATACGTTTTCGTGTGTTAGTTGCCTTATATTTGTTTACTTCCTTTTGAAGTCAGTGTGTGTGCCCTAGGCACTGTACTCTGTACAATTTAATTGTCTTACTGATAATCCTTCTGGATATGAATGATAAGTGCTTTAGGTCCAGGATGTCAATGCCACCATCCGTCCATGGAAATATTCGACAAGAGACAACAGAAGAGATGAAGTTGAATTAGGAAGACTCCGAATTTGGCACACACGACTTACGCATGGCTATCTTATGACAAAAGATCAACCCCCGATTTGTGAGAAATGTAACACAGAACTGACTATATATCACATATTAATGGAATGCCATAAGTATACAGATATTAGAAACAAATACATTATCTCCAATAGTATAGAAGTGGCCCTGGGAGATGACCCGAAAGAACTCGATAAATTGTTTAATTTTGTAAAAAACACGAGTTTATACAAAGAAATTTAAAGTGCAATTGTTTGTATCCTCGTTTATATTGTTAAAATGGCGATATGGATGAGGATACCAAAATGTGAATTATAAATATTACAGGGCGATGATAACCTGGTAGTTTTTCGCTCTTAAACCCTATACAACAACAACAGGTCTAGGATGTTATTGGGAGCTATTCGTGAAATGTATCTGTTTCAAATTTACATATTTAATTCCACCTTTGGGGGCCTATAACAAATAAAAACACTACTTTCATCTGTTTTATATCTTAATATTTGGTTTAAAAAATAAATGTAATCAGAAGTACGAGTATTTGCACGCGTTCAGCCA
This sequence comes from Riptortus pedestris, assembly GCA_019009955.1. NCBI lineage: Eukaryota > Metazoa > Arthropoda > Insecta > Hemiptera > Alydidae > Riptortus > Riptortus pedestris. The sequence goes on along the minus strand of CM032229.1, from coordinate 171,365,402 downwards.
CAGCAAATATCAGTTATTGATTAAAATGGGATCAGAATATGTTTTACAATATTTCATCAGGTATAATTGGAATTCTGGGGCTTTTAGAATATATTTACTTCTATTTGAATGAAGTTATGATAATCAATATATCTTCTAAATTGAAACTCTCTTCTTCTTCATTATCCTTTCCGATATGTCGTTATGATCTTCTGCCATCTGTGTGTTAATGACATTTTTTTTGAGAACTGAGTCGGTGCTGATTCCGTTCAAGATATTTCTTAAAAAATTGTCAACTTTTCTGAAATTAATTTTTTAATTTCATAGGACTTCTTTCGAATCTGAATCTGCAATAAAAACATCCCACTGAATAAACTAATACATCGTGACGAATGAAATTATGAGCATGCTTAACAATTTTGAGCGGTTAGAAAATTACTAATAGGAATTAAACCTCAACGCTAGTTTTCCGTGGATTAATAAAATACTTCATCTTTGCAAAAAATGAAACTTCTGCGATTGATTTGAGAAGTGTGATCACACTTTAAATAGTGGCAAATGACATTTTCCAGTAATATCAGGTGGGTTGACCAGAAAATCAGGGCAATTATTACATTCTTACCAGAAACAAATATAAATAATCAAAGACGTAGTACTTTCCTTGTCTGTGAGACGTGGATTTGCTCACATTTAATGGCCTAGAAACATCCTCCGAATTAGATTTCAACGAAGGGACAGCGCAGGAAGGCAATTTTTGGCGCGAAATCCAATTGAAAAGAAAACTTATATTATAAAATTTGAAACACTGTAGAGGCGACTGCATTCTTTATGAATCTTTTGTAACATGTAATTGACACCGTTCATTTATTTTTAATAATTTAGTTTCTGTGATAAAATACGTACTTAAAAAATATAAAATTAGTGGAACTTAAGAATTTTAGTGGTAAGTAATACTTCATTACTGGAAGTTTATTTCAATAATGAATGTGTACTAAGTAATGTGGTAGTCACATATTAATGAACAAATAGTTTTCAGTAGTAATTTAGATATTGCCTTTCTAGTAAGGACGTATTTTTTTATAGTAATCCAACATTTAAAGAATTTATCGCATTTTTTACTATTATCACGCCTCCATAGTAATTAATCATAATATTTTCCATAAATTTGACATTTGGCATTATTTTCTAATAAAGTCTTTGTTATTAAGGTTTAATTGAGGGTTTTAGTGAAATTAGACCATCAAAAGAAAAAGTGTTTTACCATAAACATGAAATTTGTATAGGCTGAAAAAAAACTTAAAAAATATCTTGTTTGTCCAATAGAAATCTAAAAATAATAAAAGAGTCCCCTTTATTCCAATTTTTCGGAAATATTCTATATGTTAAGGTTTGGAAAACAATACACACACACACAACTATAGGCAATCCTATTAATATGAAAATACAAACATTAAAAACAAATAACCTCATACATTAAAAACAAATAAGAAGAGACCTTAAAGTTTATATCATAATAAATAAATATTCAACTTTATTCCTACTATTCAATAATCACATTATTAGCTATTAATACAAATCCCAAATTATTGGATATCAAATTCCTTTTAATAATGAAAGACTTGAATTGGTAAAATTCGCAATTTTATTCTATAGTTTTTTGTATTTTTCGTCATAAAACTTGCAATTTTTGTTGGAGCCATGTTGATTATTTTTTTTTTATTTTTGGAGGGGGAGCTTAATAGCTTAATGCTTTAACATAGGACTGGTATTGCCATTAGTATAAAACTGAACGAGTCTGTAAGCAAAGTAGATATAACATATCGTAAAAAATGATCCTTTGGTATGTAAATATGGATCCATTCTTATGAACTATGATTATCTTATATATCCCGGGGAGCTCAGGTTAGCCGTGTAAGTTAAAAAGTTGGTCTTAAGCTCACATGGTAAACCTAGAGTGGCGAGTTCGATTCCCGCCTGGGAAGTATGAATTTATTTAGTGACGAACTCATTAAATAAAATCCTTAGTCCCACCCCGGCTCGAAAAGGGTGGTAACCTGTAGATAACCCATCCCAATTAGGCTCAGTTCCAAAAAGTGGACTTTAATAAATAGCATTATTTATTTATCCCGTAAAGTTGCTTAATCCTGTCTACCATAATTGATAATGAAAAATAATATGTTGGAAACTTCATTTCGGAAGTATGAATAAAATTTAAATTATCATCTTACTTATATTAGCTCAAAATATTACAAATAATCATCTTATATAATGTTAAGTTATGGAATCTCTGTATAATTTTAAGCAGGAAAATACAATGCGTATCTTATCTATTATCTGAGTTGCGGGTCTAGGTGGTTGGTCAGTTGATAACAGTAGTGATAAGAATGTCATTCTGGCTGTGCCTTACCTGGCTTTGCATATGAGTTATCCCGTGCCTTGTTGTTCCCGACTTCTTCGGAGAGTATCCTGTCCACCCCGAACTTGAGCGGTATCCTATTAGCCTCCGAATCGGTGCCCATGGCTCCACTAACCAGCCGTGTCCACAGTCAGACCCCCCACTCCTTGCCGCTTGCTCCACGGTCTTGGCCAATCAGATGCTGTCATCCAGCTGTTAGGCCCCTCCTACGGCCGATCATCCTGCCTCCTCGATCATTTTCATCCCTGCTTCCTAATATGATGTCATAAGTCAAGAAACCTCTAGGGGCTCCGTATAAAAGAACCGGTCACGCAGGAGCTGCGTTAAATAAGTAGATTTCTCATGAATTTGCATTTATTCCAAAACGTAAAATTCTCCCTTTTAAACCACCACTATGAATTAGAAGGAAGGCTGATGAAGAAACTCGCGGATCAGCTGAGGAGAAAGAGGTTACTGGCAGAAGAAGCGGATCATCTAAGGGTGCACATGATGTAGATCAGATGTTCAGCAGTTCAGATTTTCGAGAGATCATATTGTTGTAGGTTGAGAGATGTATGAGAAAACATGATGATAATATAAGGTTTGTTGTGAAAAGTAGAAAGTGTCTATTCCATTACAAAATATTTGTCCATACATCTGAACTATTTAATATCTGATCTAGAACAATTTGAAAATTTTGATATATTTAGTAAAGATCTGTTGAGAACAATATTTTGTATTTAGGCTTCAAATAAAGTGTTTCATAATATAACAGCTTATTATGAATATGACGTGAGTAGGGGTGTGTGTAAAACTGAAAAATGCAAATATCTCGATTACTAATCAAAATATGAAAAAAAACATAATAACAACATGTATTTATCTTTACATTTGCATTAAAATTGGTTCTATACAATTTTTCTATCCGACGCATATTAACGGAGATCTTTTCGGATTTTCGAAATTCCCTACTCTAAACTCCCCCTTTTACTGGTCGGATTTCTATCATTAACGAACTTGATCTATAGTTGTACATACAACTTTTAAATATCGAGTTTTGTAGCGATCGAATAAAAATTGCGACCGCTAGAGCATTAACAGACATATATACTAGTATATAAATGGGGCTCAGCGTTGCAGAGTGTTTAGAGCGCAGGACTTTAGAGTCAAAGGTTGTAAGTTGGAGTACTGGTCCCTTCTTCCCAGTACGGCTGGTCCCCGCAGGAAGATACTCCATTCCTCCGCATGTAAGGGAGGCCAGCAGCTTGAAATACACCTGTAAAAATAGCCCACAAGGGAAATCTTTGTCCAGGGGTTTTACTTGTCGAGAGTGATTTGCTCCATGATTTTCAAACTGAACAATACAGTTGTACCAGGGATAGAATACAATACTACATTACAGCATTGGGACTTATTAAGAGAGTAACAGAAGTCACTAACTAGGAAGTCCTTTCCTTCTGAAAAGAATATATAAACCATTTTTGAATTGTTAGCGGATTCTCCTTAATGGAAATCAGCTATTGAGGTCGTACTCATGATGCTATTTTCGAAAAATTTCCACAAATGTCCGTTGATCCTACGCAGAAGATGGCGAAAATGATGTCCGTTCAAAAGTGTATATATATACGTACATGGCTATAACTGCTCTTGTGTTATCGTTATCAAACTCGATATATAATCCTTTCAAGCAAAACCAAAAATCATGTTTGTTAATGGCTGAAATCGGAAAAGAGGGAGGGGGGGGGAGGGTTAGAGGTAGATAATTTTGACAATTCGAAATATCTCCGTTATTATACGTCGGATCGAAACATTGTACAACCAATGAAATTATAAATTTAATTGCCTCTAAGTGTTGTTATGTACGTTTTTTCATTAATTTGATTAATAACCAAAATATTTGAGCTTTTTTAGTTTTCGTTATTCTGAAAAACTAAGTTTTGAGATAAATGCAAATACTTGTGAAATCTGCTTAGTTAACGCAGCTCCTACGTGGCGGACCTTTCCTTAAATGTTTGTCTTATCGTTACCAAATTCGATATTGAAACGTTGTATGTAAAAATTAAGATCAAGTCTGTCAATGTCTAAAATCGGAATAGCGGGGGGGGGGGGAGGGTTGAGGGTTAAGAAATTTTAAAAATATCTCAGTTGTTATATGTTGGATCGAAAACTTGTATTGAACCAACGCTTATTGCAAATGTAATTTTGTATAAATGCTGTAATGTATGTTTTTTCAATATTTTAGGTCTTACTCATGACGCGATTTTCGAAAAAAAATTTCAAATGTCCATCGATTCTACCCAGGAGATGATATATATTTGTCTGTTAACACTCTAGCAATTTTAGTTTAATCGTCACCAAACTCGGCATTTAGTCGTTTTATGTAAAAAGAAAGATCAAGTTCGTTAACAGCAGAAATTGGACCAGTGGGAGGGGGATTTAGAGGGGGAATTTAGAAAAATCTCCGTTGTTATAAGTCGGATCGAGAAATTGCATAGAGTCAATCTTATTGCAAATTAAATTTACTAAAACCATTGTTATATACATTCATTCTCTATCTTGAATATTAACCGAGATATTTGCATTTTTTTTATTAAGTGTTATGGGCAAGCTATGGTCGTTTCTATTTGATCCCGCCGAAAGCAAGTTCGGCCGTTTCCGTAACTGTTCGGTACTCGTGTGGAGATTAATCTATTTTATAACTTTACGTGGGAAATCTGCTTAGTTTGCAGCCCCTGTGTGACGGACTTTTTTTAATTGTCGGCATTCAGTACCCTTTCCCCCCACTCCTACTCATGCCATTTTAACAATAAGCTGTTATATTATGATGAACATCATTTGGAGCCTAAATATTTTAAGATACTCAGTGTACTGTCAAATTTGAATTTCACTGGTAGACATGATTAGCCTAAAAATGTCTTATAAAACTCCCTTTTATAAAAGTTTGTATTCAATATCTGAAATCATATATGAAGAGGTTTTAAAATTCTTAAAAAAATATTCTCATAATAATCGTGAAGTAGATTTATACAAGTTTTTGGTTAAGTTGCTTTACCTAATTTGGGAAATCCAGCTGGATAAGTATTACTTTGGTCATTAATAAACTGACTTACTAAATATAAGGAAGATTATCTCAAGTTAACCGTAGCTGCACACGGTTAAGTTTATTAAAAAGAAAAAAAAATGTCATTATAATTTCATATATACCTGTATGGCTACTGATATTATATCAAAGAAACTGTTATTAGGAAACCCTGGGTCTCTGGTATTTGAATGCACCTGCGCCAACTCGAGTTTCTCACTTCCATATTCTCTTTTTGCAGTGTAATGTTCTTTTTTTACACTCTCTTCGGGATATACCGTATAGGAGTTCAGAATTTTTCTTTGGATATACCATGACTTCTTTTCCATCATTTAGCAGATCAGCTATGGAGGTCGTACTCATGATGCAATTTTCGAAATTGTTCTGCAAATGTCCATCGATCCCACCAAGGAGATGACGAAAATGAGGTCCGTTCAAAATTATATATATATCTATAAATAAATTTGTAACCTCTGTCTACATTAATTTTTTTTCGAAATTAAACGGTACTTTTTCGATTCACATGTCATAGACACCATATCTGCAATTTGTTTTTTTCGTGTATGTTTGCTTATTTGTTAATTTGTTTGTTGCATTTCACGCATAAACGGCTGAACCGAATTATATGAAACTTGGTATGTATATTACTACTAACCCAACTTAGACTTTAGGCTATATTAATATTCTCTGAGACGAATATTCTCTGAGGAGTGGGGGTTATAAGAGAAGCCTGAAATTAAAAACAGCGATATTTCGTTTCCTATTGGTTTTTAGGCAAATATGGACACAAAAAAAGTTGTTTCTTTTGTTATTTAGAGTAACTTTTGTTATTTACACTTTTTTCATATACCGAATTATAAACGAGATATACGCTAAATCCTGTAGTGGAAGTGAACAATTTTATTTGGCACAAAAGACTCAACCGAACTAAATAAAACTCGGTATGTGTATTAGCACTACCGTCTTCATTATAATAAGCCATACCAACATTTCTAGGGACCTGACTCGGTACGGTCAATTAGCATTAATTCTTCCATGATTATAAGCTATAATAAAATTTTTAGATTCGAACGGGAGTCCTGAAATAAAAATTCGCGATATCTCATTGTCTTAATTGTTTTTCGACAAACGTGCACACAACAAAAGTTGTTTACTTTGTTATTTAGAGTGACTTTACTTTTATACATTTTTTCGGGAACAATGTATGAAGCAAGTAATTTGCGTAGAAATATTGATATGCTCAACAACTCTTTCCAATATGAACTACCAGGTACCTCAACTGGAAAAATTAATTCAAATCTATGTTAATATTTTGTCCTTAATAACTCAAATCTATGCATAATGCACAGGAGACGGGAAATATGACAATATGGAGGACATTGAAGTATTACATAAAAAATTAATTTTATAATTAACAAATCCACAGCAACGACGGGTATTAACCCTAAACACTGGGACGGGGAAATGTCAAAATATTGTGCGAAGTAAAACCTTGCCAAAAAAATACCATCACCATTCAGCCTCAAATGAATTCCCGGCCTAAGCCGGGTATCTGAGCTAGTATCTATATATATATATATATATATATATATACCCGTATATATGTATAACTGTTATCGCTCTAGCTGTCGCAATTGTTGTTTAATCGTTACCAAACCCTTATTCAGTGGTTTTATGTAAAAAAAAATATTAAGTTCGTTAACGGATGAAATCGACCTGTGGGAGGTGGGAGGGGGGGGTATTTAGAGGTGAGAAATTTTGAAAATTCGATATATCTCTGTTACTATACGTCGGATCTAAACATTGTAAAGACACAATCTTATTGCAAATTAAATTTACTCTAAATATTGTTCTATACATATTTTCCATGACTGAATGATTTCTTATTACCATTTGTGTTTCTTCCCTTAACATTCATGGTAGTGGTACCAATATGTTGATTTATTTGTTGTTAACCTTCTTCTGGAAAATCTGCTTAGTTTACGCAGCCCCTGTGTGATGGACTTTTATTTTATTTTGCATCAGTCGTAATGCTTTTTATGTTCGTTAGTATCTCTTCGCCGCCCTTAACTTTCTTCTGTATATAAGAATTTCTTTTCCCGTTGTTTGTTGTTCAGAATGCTTTCTCTTTAATGCAGCTTACAATGTTGTTCATTAGCATTTTCATCCCAAAGGGATATTGTAACAACCGTTGTCTGTTGCAGTACACGTACAGGAAAAGTTCTAAACTACCTAGTCATATGTTTCATAACCGAATTAAGTCATACTATACCAAGAAATGGCATTTATTAATTTTGGCCTACTATAATCCAGAAAACAAAATAATATTTTACTACTATGGGGGGAGTAAGAATGATTTTTGATTTGGGGGCAAGGAGACACAATTTTATAATACTATACTAAAAACATGAGGGCGTCTTTATGTATAGATTTCGAATTATATTTGTTCTCTGAGAAAGGATATACAAATAATTTACCTTTACAAAACGTTGCTTTACAAAGCTGAAAACAAATATTTAAATTAGTCATATCTTGAATGTGTAAAGTAGTTACTGTACAGCCTAGGATTAAAATGGCTTAGGCAGTAATGTGGCTGAATATTTTTTATTAATGGAAATAATTAATAACGTCCGTCACGCAGGGTCAGCATAAACTTAGCAGATTTCCCTCGTGAAGTTGAGCAATAGATAAATCTACATAATGGTAGCAAAACACCACCGTGAATAAATGCAAACGATAATAAGAAACCTCCCTACGGAGAATGTCGGAAATGTAAACAAACAAGTCTGCATATCTCACACCTGAAAGGAAAACAATTACTGAAATATAACGGAATATAACAAATTAATTTTATTGAAAGCTATGTACTATAACTAGCACTGTAGTTTATAATGAATCAAAATAATTTTTATCTCAATCAATCAAAATTTAGTAGTCCAAGAACTTAAGAGTGGGGTCACCAGAACATATTTGCATGTATCCCGTAAAATAAAAGCCTCTTGAAAACAATATTTGGTATTTAAGCTTCGATTAATGTGGTTTATTATATATGTAACATGAGTAGAAGTGGGGGTTTGCTGAACGAAAATATCTCAGTTAATATTAAAGATGGGGAATAAATGAATATAACAATATTTATAGTATATTTAATTAGCAATAAGATTGGTTCTATACACCGTTTCGATCCGACGCATATCAAGAATATATAGAGACAGTTATTAAGAGTTTTCGAAATTTCCCAGATTAAACTCCCCCTCTCAAAGTTCGAATTTCAGTGATTAACATACCCAGTAACCTCTAAATTAAAATATTACATTTTACAATCCAACTCATTATTACTAAGATATTTCGAATTTTCAAATTACCCTCTCTCAACCCCCAGTATTCCTGTCCCAATTACAGGCAATACCAAACATGATCTATAGTGTTGACTGAAACGTTTAAATATCGATTAAGGTATAAATAAAATAATAATTTTTTTTAGAAATTTTAGAACGTATCATCTTTATTGATGAAGTTATTCCAAAAGGAGTATATATGTATATTGTACAATAAAGTTCTCTCCAATACCATACTTAGTACCTAAATATCTCGGTTAATATTTATCATAGAGAAATATTTATATAACAGCATTTTAAGAAAATTAAATTTGCAACGAGATTTTGTTCTATACAATTGTTTGATCAGAATTATAAAAACGGAGATATTTCACATTTCCCCCTCTCTAACCCCTGGTAGTGATTAAAAAAAAATTGGGACCGTTAGAGCTGTAAATGTCAACTAATATATATGTATAATTTTGTTCGGGCCTGATTTTCATCTCCTAGGCAGGATTGATGGATACTTGGGGAAAATTTTCAAAAATCACGTCATGAGTACAACCTTCATTACCAATTTATACATTTGGTAAATAGGCCACGAAATAAATAAATATACCTTGGTGACCCTTGCTATGAAAATATGTAGAATATTAAAAACATTGGGTCCAAAATAAGACTATATATATATACTAGCTAAGGTACACGACGATGCCCGGGAAATCATAGTTGACTGACTGATAATGGTATTTTTATAGCAAGACTTCAATCTGTACAATTACACTTCCCTCCACGATGCATTGTTCTTCCGAAATAGCCAATCCTGTAGGGTAACTCTTGGGGACTAATAGAATAGAAATTTTAGGTTTGAATAATAAATGAAAATGTCTTCCTAATCTATACCCCTCCACTTTTTGACTCACCGTTTTTGAATAATTCAAACCGTAATCATGGATAGAATTTATTGCAATTTAATAGGATATACCATGTCGAAAACTAATCCGAGCTGATTTCCCTTAAGGGATATCTGCTAAAATGTGAATCAGAAAGTATGTTCCTTCATTTACCACCAATGGGAATCCTGTGTGAGTGAATGCTCGGCGAGAGAATCTTAAAGGTACGAGCTGGAGGTTCTTTCAGACATGACAGTAATTCAATTTCCATGACAAACACTGCTTCCTCCGTACCCCCGTGTTTCAATAAATCGCGCCTTAAGGAGAGAGACGAGGCTATTGAGGGATAAATAGCTAAATGCCTGCATTAACACCATGAGATGGATATTATGGGGCGGGTAATATCGGGAGAGAGGCCATAAAAGAGGCCTATTAATTGGATTTATTTGACGTCCATAATCCCCGAGCTGGCATTGTGGAAGCTCGACCGGTCTCCTCTCAATAGGTTTTGGCGCGAATAGTCCTGCCTCCTTTGCAATCCTGCTACTACTTAACGACCAATACAGCCAGCAAGTGGTTTCTACCTTCCACAATAATACCGGTTCCTTATACAATAACAATGTACACAATACACACTTGTCCAGAGTATATTTTGAGGTGCTTGTAAGGGGATTGGACATTTGTCTTGAAGATTTCTGATTATTATTTTTTTTACTTATACATCAATTGCAGTTTTGATAAAATGAAGGTTATGCTGAACCACCTTGTATTCGACCCTACACCACTTCATATTCGAAATCAACAAGTAGCAGCTGAGATATACGACCTCCTAAAATACAGACGGTAAACTGCGAACTATAGATACTGATACTCAAATGCATGAAATATGTGACGCCTTAAACACAACACCACGAATACAAAAAAAGTCCGTCACGCAGGGGCTGCGTAAACTATGCAGATTTCCCACGTGAAGTTTTACAATAGAGAAATTTCAGAATAGAGAGTCAAACAGTTAGGAGAACGGCCCGAACTAGCTCTGACTGACAACGCACGACTAGACCCGAAGTTAGCCAAATCTCATCACAGAAGGAAACAGAAATGACAAAATATCTGCGAAATGTTAGATATTCAAGATACAGAATAAATGAAGTAAAACATGTCATTTTTTATAGTAATTTTAATTGCAATAAGATGATTCTAAATAAATTTATCGATCCGCGTATATAGTATACGTAGATATTTCGAATTTTACTGAAATCCCCCCTCTAAACCCCCCCCCCTCCCACAGGGCCCGATTTACAGCCATTAACGAATTTTTTTTTGTATAAAACGTTAAAATTTCGAGTTGCGGCTAACGATCAAACAAATTGCGACCGCTGAGCTCACAGACAAATAATATATATAATGTTGAAGACGGACCTCATTTTCCGTACACCTCCTGGTAGGGATTGATGACATATGAAGAATTATCGTTAATACATACGCGTCATGAGTAGGACCTCAACAGCTGAAATCTGCTAAAATATACACGGAGGGTTAAAAAAAATGAGAAAATGTAGGACACGCAGTGGTCCTGGGAGATATAAGAAAGAAATACAAGTTTTCACCATATACATCCACACCCACCGCCGAGCTGCAAGCAATATAGCACTCTACCTCGCCATAGACGGTAATTATACACATTACTCCATGTCAGCTCTTCAAAGTATACAGAACACTAATAAATCCAAAATAACAATAAATAGAATTTATAATCACTTGCAAATCCTGAAGAATCTAAAAAAAACGAATCAAACTGCTATGGATACCCGCACACTCCGGAATTGCAGGAACCGAGATAGCTGATAAAACAGCAAACACGGACAGCAGCTCAAACGGGAGTGAAAACTTCATGTCTACGAAACTAATGGTATGATCACCTGGCTGAATAGCAAATTCCATAAAAGCTGTGATTTATTGTGAAAGGAAGTAGCCCTCACAAACAAATTACGAAATATAAATGATTCTCCAAGGACATGCCACGGTACCTTCAGAGCCATTCGAAAAGAAAAGGTAGTGACTACCAGGATACGTATAGGCCACACAAATCTTACGCATATACACTTAATAACTAAAGATCCACAATAACAATTCGAAATATACCGTACTCCACTCACAATACTCCACCTTATAGAGGAATGTCAATGTGTGCAAACAATTTTCGAATATTTGGACATTCTTAGAAATATAAAATTGGCCTTACAAGACACTTCGCAAGCAGTAGATAGAATCATTTCGTTAGTAAACAAGTTATCTCTGTACGATAAAATTTAGGTATTGTATAATAGGATATAAGAATATTCATTTAAGAATTTAAGAGAACAAAAAAATGTACGTATGTGAACATGTGTGTGCGCTTAAGAACTTAGTACTAAAATAGCTATGTATGAATTTATACTCACAGATACAAAGTAACAACTAAAACAAATTTCATATTTCATAAAGACTATAATAACCAGGAAGATGATTGTCCACACAGACATCTTAGACTAGTTTAGAATACTAATAGTACAACAACAGTACGGTCCCATTTAGAGTAATAATGAAAACTGTTTTTTTTTTCTAATGTATAATAAGATTTTAGGTGTCACCTGCATTGCTTTTTCCCCGTTAAACGTTTATACGATAGAGCGCTCTTTCAGACCACCAGTTGCATCTTTTTTGCCCGTTGACTCAGAAAACACCATACAACATCATCAGATAACACAACTCAATAAATATGTTTTAGTGATTTCATCTAATGCAGAATAAAATTTAGATTAAAATGTTAATATCACAAATGAAATAAAGACTGAAATGTATGTCAGAAGCTAAAAGTCAACGCCTATAAACTTAAAGGATTCTAATCAACAACTTAATAAAATTAATGTTATAACAATCACAAAAAATCCTGGAGCACAAAAGAATTGCACAATGTCCTATATAAAAGACAAAAAAACTCCTACATTAAAATTTAAAACTCAATGAAGGACAAAATAACAAAATCATATCAATGAAAACAGTAAAGATGATCATATTTAAAAAAATATACCTACTTATACCTAAAAAATATTTATTTATTTATTTATTTATTTGAAGAGCTTCGCAACTAGGCGATGTCGCTCAGTACCATTTATTTGCATTCTCTAAAATAAATTAAAGATAAAATGTTTTCAGAATTATTAAGACATAGTTTAGAGTACATGGATATAAAATTAAGGAAATGTTAAAATAATGCTATATGGAACAATAAACTTTGAGATAAATCCTGGCAGGAGGGTGATGGAAGTCTAAGACACTAGTTTAAAAGTGTATTATACCGAGATATAAAACGTAGAGAAATGAGTGGAGTAGGTGAGGTTTAAAGTTTGTTGTAAATGTCTGTTGTCTTCAAGTGGTTTAATAGTGTATTTATATGTGGGCTACCTTCTGTTAATAGTTCGTTCAAGTCGTTCGGTAAGTTCAAATGTTCACGTAGTCTGCAGTCGGTCAGGAGATGTTTAGTGGTCAGTACTGTGTTACAGTGAGTGCATGTCTATCGATCTTTTCGGTTTCTGAGGCTTGAATGAGTAAGTAGTGAATGTCCGATTCTAAGCCTAGTCAGCACCACTTGATCACGTCTGGTAAGATTTCCCAGAAATTTTCCTTCGTTTGGGTTTTCTAGTATTTTCTCGGAGTTTGTTGTCAGTTTGTAGCCAGTCGGTTTGTCCAGTCATTAAGTACATCTGTTTTTAATTACCAGTTTCATGTCTTGTGCAGTCAGCCTGTCGATGTCCACAGTTCTTTCCTGGCTGCTAATTTAGCTTGTCTGTCGATGTCAGTACTTTTGTTTTATGTCTGTATGTCCCGGTAGCCACATCATAATTATGCTGTAATCGTGTAGACTGTGTAGGTATGTGTAGATTTGTGTAATAAGTGGGTGTGAATTGTAAAGATTTCCTATGGAGAGTAAAGAACTGAGGGAGTCGGTACACAGCAGTATTTTGGTGGTGGGGGATTGCTTCTAGTTTTGATAGAGCAAGAATTATAGCATCAAGTTTCGCCTGAATATACCGACGCGTTATCATTTAATCTTGCTTATACCCTGCATTTCCTACAGCTGCTGCTGCACCGGTCCCTGTCTCAGTTTTTTTTTGATCCGTCTGTGTAGACGAATAACGAATTTTGATTGTTGCTAATGATTGAATTAAAAATATTTTTCTAAAAATTGAGAAGAAGGAGGTTCAGATTTCTTGTACTTTGTTAAACTAAGATCAATTTTCAAGTTCCTTACTCTCCAAGGTGTGTGTATTTAAATGTATTTCAGTGTAAAGTGTGGTGTTTAGAATATTATAATCTTTAGTGTTCTCTATGTGTCTTATTAAAAGAGGTTTTTGTTTTGGTTGTTTTTGTAAATATGTTGTCAATAAAAGGGTTTGTTTAAAAATGTATTTACACAAGACTTATTTAGTGCCTTAGACTTCATTAAAAATATCAAATTTGTCATCCTCCGTCTATAGGCCAATGGTGGCTCACCAGATTCTGCACAAAGGCTATCTACAGGACTTGTTCTAAACGCTCCGGTTGCTATTCGTATTCCTGTGTGGTGTATCGAGTCTAGCAGTCGGAGGGTATTTGGACTGGCAGATGAATATGCTATGCTGCCATAGTCCAGTAATGATCTGGTATAGGAGCGATAAAGCATTAGCATGGTGCATCTGTCAGCTCCCCATTTCGTGTTACTAAGAATCCTCAGTAAATTCAGTGATTTTTTGCATTTAGTGAGAAGACTTTTAAGGTGGGGCACCCATGTTAAACGTCTGTCAAGTGTTAGTCCAAGAAATTTTATTGAATCTGTATGTGTGATGGTGTAGTTAGAAAGGGTTACATGTGGTATCAAATTTCTTCTACTTTTGGAGAAAATAGTACAACTAGTTTTTTCTGTTGAAAATTTGAAGCCGGTTCTATCAGACCACCTTTCTAGTTGATTTATGGTGTTCTGTATGACTTGTTGACCTGTGTTTAAGTCTTTAAATGTAGTGTAGATGAATAAATCGTCGGCGTACAAGCAGTATGATACTTCTTGGGGGATACAGCTTGTGACTGAGTTTAACCTAAAAAATATACCTAAAAGAAAACGAAATAAAATAAAAAAAAAAGAAATTGTTCAGCTTCTGATATATTCCTACTCCTTATTTTATTATATCTCTGGCATCCAATTGATTACTAATTAATCAACATTTGCTGCGTGTAGTTATGTTTTCATAACATGTAGATATTTCTGGTGTGCCGATAGTGCACTGTAAAATTAACTTTTTATGAAGGAAAATAGGCATTAACTATTTATCTTGGTTTATTAAGTTGTATCAATACCATTTATAATTATTACCATTTTCATTAATTCGTAAGTCACAATATCATGCAGTTCATGGAATCAGTGAATCCCGTAAGATAAAGTTTAACATGTGGATATTATAACCCCAGAATGTCTTGACACAAATATCAATTAACCAAAATCAAACAAAAGTGATTAATCTAAATATATTACCTGGAACACATCATTCCATCAGTTGGTATATCATCACTCTGAAAAAAATGTAAATTTCTCCGTCATTGTCGGATAAAAAGAGTACGTCCTGTTTTAAGACAATATATCGCAGAATGAACTGCAAATTATTTAATTATTTATGCATAGAAACGAATATATTTCCTATTTCGTCCGAAAAACATCTATAGCTTCACTTCTTCAATAGATTTAATAATATATTAGAGCATAGCGTTTTGTTGAATGGAACAAATACCTGATTTACACTTACTAACCCATTCAATATTAAATACTGAATTTGGTTCTCAGTTGGTTATAAGTCTAAACTTGTAGGCGTTACATTGGCTTTCCTTTATATCCTTCTAAACACTAAAACACATAAAGTGGTTATTTTACACATATTTAAATATATAATTGTTTTAATTCTTATTAATTGATGGAAGATTGTTTAAATATTTTGTTAATCTAGTGAATTTCAATAAACCGTCTATTAACTATATTATAATTATTTTGGGAGCAAAATACTTATTGAGAAAGCAGTAGACTTCTTATCCTGATAGTAGAACCGAGGCATAGATCGAGTCGCTTCCTAGCATTAGGGCTGTTGTTTCTGGCAAAGGTATTTATGTTTTCGCCACTGTCCGTTCGCCTTCACAAGCCCTACACCTTTGTAACGAAAGCGGGAATTTAAGAATTTTAGCATACATTTGTATTTTATAATTAACTATTAATAGGAAACTTCTTGAAGTAAGCATTATACTCAAATCGGACTATTCAATGTCGGAGGGATGACTCTAGGGAGTTTTAGTATAATTAAGCCGTCTTTGGAAGAAAATCTAATCGGAGGACAACATCGTAAAATATTAATGAAGTAAAAAGAATTAAAATTACTGAACATTCTATAATTCTTTCCTCGCGTACATCTCAGATTCTATTGGCAACTAAGCGCCCAAGTCAATCCAGATGAACTCAGAAACGGTCGGAGTAGATTTTCTCTATAAGAAAAGTCCGTCACGCAGGGGCTGCGTAAACTAAGCAGATTCCCCTCGTGAAGTTTAATAATAGATAATCCTATAAACTGCTAACACAACGCCGTGAATAATAAGTGAATAAATACAAACGGTAATAAGAAATTTTTCCCCTGGCAGCGGGAAGCGTCTCAAATGTAAACAAACAGGTCTGCCAAACGGCTCACCTCGGAAAGAAAAAAATAATAACTGAAACATATCAGAATATAAAATATTAATTTTATTGAAAACTATTTACTATATCTAGTACTGTAATTTATAATGAATCAGAATAGTAATCAATCAAATTTAAGTAGTCCAAGATTTTAAGATGGGGGGGGGTCACAAAAACATATTAGAATGTCTCTCGTATAAAAAAGGTCTCTGGAAAACAATATTTGGTACTTAACATCGAATTGTGTGTTTTGTTTTATACCAGAGTATTGTTTTTGTAAAGCGAGCAAAAGTGGGGGGGTTTACTGAATGCTGAAAACTGAAAAATGCCATATCTGGGTTAATATTCAAGACACAGAATAAATGCATATAACAATATTTATAGTACATTTAATGTTCAATAAGATTTATTCTCTATACTTTTTCGATCCGACTTATAGTAACGGAGATATTTTTAGTTTTCAAAATTTCCCCGCTCTAAACGCCCCTCCCCCTGTTCAGATTTCATCCGTTAACGAACTTGATCTATCTTTTTACATAAAATGACCAAATATCGAGTTTGGTAACGATCAAACAAAAATTGCGACAGCTAGAGCGGTAAAAGACAAATATATATATATATATATATATATATATATATATATATATATATATATACAGATT
Source organism: Riptortus pedestris (assembly GCA_019009955.1). NCBI lineage: Eukaryota > Metazoa > Arthropoda > Insecta > Hemiptera > Alydidae > Riptortus > Riptortus pedestris. The sequence goes on along the minus strand of CM032229.1, from coordinate 171,348,353 downwards.
TCAACGGACCTCACTTTCGTCATCTACTCGGCATGATCGATGGATATTTGAAGAAAAATTTCGAAAATTGCGTCATGAGTACAGCCTCATTATCCGATTTCTTTTAAGGGGAATCTGCCAAAAAACAAAAACAGAAACCAGTTTCATGTCTCAAAAACAACATGTGCAGCACAATATCAATTGCTTAGAACATTCATTTGACAGTGTTTTTGAGGTAGATTTATATGAAGCTAAAATGTATGAGGAAATTAAAAGCCGATCATAATTTGATTTTTATTAATAAGCTCATTAGCCTGAAGAGGTAATTTAAATATTTTCAGTTTAATTTATACATTTCAAACGAAAATTGCCATGTATTTAATCATGGTTCGTATCATACTACTAGTTGATTGAAACATTATGGAGTATCTGTTTTTCCTCCCCTACATTTTCACTTCTCATTAGGAAGCCAAGGTGGTATATAGCTTTTATCAGGATGTTATTATTAAATGTAGACGGATCAAGGCACAGACGCTTAAAAAGTTTCTTAAAATGATAAACCAACAAAATTTTCTTCTGGGCAACCAGGAATCAATTGTCCAATCTAAATTGTAATCTTAATTTTTTTTCAAAGGTAACTTTTTGTCTCTTGTACCCACTGGACTTTCCACAACTTTGAAAGCACTTTACATAAAAGTGTTGCAACGATATTGCCAATCTTGCACTAATGAATAAAAAGGTATACTTATATTTAGATGAATATTTAATTATGCATTGATACTTTAGGTTGAAGTTCAAATAAAGTTAATTCTGCATCGCTAAATTTACACTCTTCAACATGGTCCTGTAGGAATTTAATTCAGTGTTTTTGCAAAAGAGGACATTTTTATTTGATTTATCTATTATTGTACACTCAGAGCAGAAAGGGATCTATTTTTGTACATTCTGTAGTTTTAAAAAAGTAAACCTACTGTAAAACTTACTTTTTTTTTATTTTTATTTTTTTTTAATTTCTTGACTACATTTCGAATTATCAACGAAATAAATATTGCAAACAGATTTAATTGTTTAGTGTACTCTGTCTATGTACCTATTTCTTCCAGTGGAAGTAAAAGAATCCCAATTGTAGAATTGAGTAGGCCATTAATACAGTAAATAGCAAAGGCCACACAGGCTGTCCCTGTAGAACACCGCCTTCTACTGGGCTTTACACCTAATAAAATATACAACCCTTGTTAATATTAATAATAAACGCCAAGACCTAACATTATTCATTCTCCTCCGACTTCTTTCTCTCTCCCTCTCTCTCACACTCTCTAAATACGACACGCGGGCTTGGGCACAAACACGCTTTTTAATTTCATGCTTCTAGTTCCAAACAACTTTCAGTTTAAGGCGAGTGTCTCCAATATGTTGTTGAATATGAATTGTACACTCATTTAATACTCGTACATCTTTCGGAAAGGAATGAGGATTGCTCTAAATAAATAATCTGTAGCTTAAGAACGTGAAAAATGCAACACTAAGAAAGCACTTGTTAATTTCATTGGATAACCACATAGGCGGTTGCTAACTGGTCCAATTTTACTTTCGCAACACACATAGACAATAAACTTAATCAGCTTAAGTCAACAGTGAACGAATGGCCATTCAGCTTTGATATAAGAGAAGCTGGTTTTATGCCGCTTAAGGACTGTTAATTTTAAATAAACACATTGGTATTTCGTGGCTAAATTGGAAATGCGGCTTAGTGGAACGCTTAATATTGGCTTTACGATAAGACACTTACTGACTGACTGCGGAAAGCTTATAATGCCATTTAGCATGCCAACCAAAGATCTGGCAATATATTTTCATGTATTTTTTAAATTATAGGAATTTACAAATTGTATCACAATTCTCACTGTGCCAAGAAATTAAAAGTTATATTACAAAAGTAAACGTATAATGGTTACGTATTTTGACTGAACTTCTTGATGATAAATAGTCATTTCAAATAATGACAATAGACCGAGTTAAGTGTTAGGAATGTCATCTTGGGTACACTAGACTGTAGCTTTAGGCTACGTGTGATGTTAGAATGAAGTAAAATATGTTAATTAGAACAACCAAATATATGATACGGATTTAAAGTGCATCGCGTGAAATACTTAAAAAGTCCGTCACGCAGGGGCTGCGTAAACTAAGCGGATTTCCCACGTGAAGTTATACAATAGAGAAATCTCCATACGAGAGCCAAACAGTTACGGTAAATGGCCTGACTAGCTTTTGGCGGGAAATTCAGTCATCCCTTATCGGCCCACAATTAACAAAAATGCAAATATCTCGGTAAGTATTCAAGATAGAGAATAAATGTATAGAACAATATTTATAGTAAATTTAATTTACGATAAGATTGGCTCTATACAATGTTTTGATCCGACGTATGGTAACGGAGATATTTTAAAGTTTCGAAAATCCCCCCTCCCAATGGTCCGGTTTCAGCCATTAACTTGATCTGTCTTTTTGCATAAAACGTTTGAATATAGAGGTTGGTAACGATCAAACAAAAGTTGCGATCGCTAGAGCGTTAACAGACAAATATATATATATATATATATATATATATATATATTTATATATATAATATATATATATATATACTAGCTAAGGTACCCGGCGATGCCCGGGAAATCATTGTTGACTTACTAATGATGGTATTTTGATAGCAAGACTTCAATGTGTACAATTACACTTCCATCCAAGACGTAATGGTTTTCAGAAATAGCCAACCCTGAAGGGTAACTTCAGGGATTGATATAATAGAAATTTTAGTTTTGAAGAATAAATGAAAATATGTTCCTAATCTATCCCTTTACACTTTTTGACTCACCTTTTTTCAATACTCGTAATTCAAACCATAATCATGGGTAGCATTTATTACAATTAAATATCATCTATAATGAACATATTTCCTTTCAAAAGCCAATCCGAGCTCATATAATATAAGGCAAAGTTTTTGCACGTAAGATTATATTTGTAATAGCGAATCACACTGGAAACTACTTTCAGTAATGCTAGACGGGAAATTAGTAAACTCAATTATCTAGTAAGGCTCCATTCATCTTCCGCTCCCGCATGAGACTTCTCAAAATTCTTCTACTTAAATTATTGATTCAAAACATTATTTTAATAATTTATCTACTGGATGGAATTAAATAATAGAGGTACCCTGAAAATATCATATCATATACGCATATAGTTTAAACGCATATTGTTTTTTGTCATAATGACATTACCATTAACGTTTAATTATTATGATAGCACATATTTGTTTCAATAACAAGGTACATTATACAAATTAAATAATGGAAATGCTCTTATAGTTTATATTTCTATTGGAAATAAATAACAAAGCTATTTTCTAGGAAAAATAAATAAATGAGGAGGGGGTGACGAAGATTTATACCTCACTAATCCGAATCATACTTTGAACTATCATATAAGACGAAAACATAACATCATTTGTCATAGTATTCATTTATTAAAACCCCTTAAATGAGTACTAATATAATTATTGACTCCCGTTTAGCGTATATCCCGTGTTTACTTCATTCACACTCCGAGTTTTGCTAAGTTCGGTTCAATCGTTAGTGCCCAACAAAATTGTTGGCTTTAGATTTTAGTGTATATCTCGTTTATACTTTTCTACACGACAAAAGTGAATAAAACAAAAGTTATTTTAAATAGAAAAATAAACTACTTTTGTTACATTCATATTTGCCGAAAACGCAATAGGAAACGAAATATCGCTATTTTTAAATTCAGGCCTCCCTTACAACCCCCACTCCTGCCCGTCCCTAGAAATGTTAGTATGGCTTATTATAATGAAAGCGTTAGTACTAATTCACATACAGAGTTTGGTTTAATTCGGTTTAGTCTTTAGTGCTAAATAAAATTGTGGACTCCCGCTTTAGTTTACAGCGTATAACTCATTTATGCTTCCGTATACGGCAAAAGTGCATATAACAAAAGTTACTCTAAATAACAAAATAAACAACTTTTGTTATGTGCATATTTACCGAAAAACCAATAGAAAACGAAATATCTCTATTTTTAATTTCAGGCTTCCCTTATAACCCCCACTCCTGCCCGTCCCTAGAAATGTTAGTATGGCTTATTATAATGAAGACGTTAGTACTAATTCACATACCGAGTTTGGTTTAATTCGGTTTAGTCTTTAGTGCCAAATAAAATTGTGGACTCCCGCTTTAGTTTATAGCGTATAACTCATTTATGCTTCCGTATACGTCAAAAGTGCATATAACAAAAGTTACTCTAAATAACAAAATAAACAACTTTTGTTATGTGCATATTTACCGAAAAACCAATAGAAAACGAAATATCTCTATTTTTAATTTCAGGCTTCCCTTATAAGCCCCACTCCTGTTCGCCTCAGAGAAAATTAATATAGCCTAAAGTCTAAGTTGGGTTAGTAGTAATATACATACCAAGTTTCATAAAATTCGGTTCAGCCGTTTATGCGTGAAAAGGTAACAAACAAACAAACAAACAAACAAACAAACATACACGAAAGAAACAAAATGCAGATATGGTGTCTATGACATGTGAAACGAAAAGTTATCGTGAAATTTCGCGAAAAAAATCAATGTACAGACAGAGGTTACAATCTATCTATATCTATATATATATATATATATATATATATATACATACATATATAATTTTGAACGGACCTCCTTTTCGTCATCTCCTGGGTAGGATCGATGGACATTTGAAGAAATTTTTCAAAAATCGCGTCATGAATACGACCTCAATAGCTGATTTCCCTTAGGAGAAATCTGCTAAAACGTGATATTTTATTTAATAGGATATCTGATATATTCACAGCAGATATTTATTTAAAATTTAAAATATTAACTTTATATTGTTGGATAGTCTATAAGAGATATAGAGTATCCAACAATATAAAGTTTGAGCGGTAACAGACAAATATATGATTTTGAGCGGACCACATTTTCGTCATCTCCTAGGATTGATGGACGTTTGTGGAAATTCTTTGAATATCGCACAATGTGTACGATCCCTTAGGGTAAACGTGTTAATTTCGTGCCTCCTGTTCTGCTAATTAAGAAATTGCCTTGCGTAACTGTGTTTTGACTGGCAGTATAATATAAAAAATATACATGATACTGACAAATTAAAAGCATATAGCATTTCCCGTATTGAAGGGCATGTGACCATAACGGCACTGCATGCAAAAACTACAGTATTCTCCTTAAATTTCCAATGTTTTTTTAACTGTTCCTTGTACCATATCAGTAGATTCCCTGTCACTGAGAAGGAGAAACCGCACGTGAGTTATTAGCGAAATATTAACGAATGACAGGAGAGTTCCATATGGGAACCAAACACGACATCCGGATACCAAAATAGGCTTTAAACGCGAGTAAGTAGGCCCGAGGGTAAATGGGATATTAATTATTTTTATTGAGATGATGTTTTATGGTGTTCAGAAGTGTCTACCTCTTTGGCCATAGTACAGGCGTTATTTGACGCCCACTGTGATTTATAGTGATTGTAAGACTACCTGGCTACCATTCATTGAAGGCATTTTCTGTCTATTCCATGCCAGTCATAATACCAAATTAGTGCTATGAACTAAGAATAAAATATAATTTATTCGGCTACCATTCTTGACTTACGCCATTAATGAGATCCAATTTACATATCTTTTGTATCCAAGCCTGTGATAAAATAGGATAAACCTGGATGACGTCTCACAATTCCAAAAAATCCGTCACGCAGGGGCTGCGTAAACCAATCAAATTTACCAAGTGCAGTAGATGGGGGTTAACTAAACGGTGAAAACAAGAAAGTAGAGAACAACTATTGTAGAGAATCAATTGTTACTATTACTATTTTATTAACATCCAATTTTTGCTACTGTGGCTAATTGGACGAGTTTTCTACGGGTTACCACCCCTTTCAAGTCAGGGTGGGACTAATGAATATATTTAATGAGTTCGCCACTAAATAAATTCCTATTGCCCAGGAGAGAATCGTACTCGAGAATCAATTGCTTAAAAAGATTTGTTCTATAACAATTTTCGAATAGACTCAAAATAACGGAGATTTTTGGAATTCTTGAATTCCCTCTCTCCCCCCCCCCATCCTATTCCTGTCCGATTTCAGCCTATAACTAATGTGATATTTAGTATTGAAAATGATATCTAGTGTTGTGTAGAACAAATAAACATTTTCGAGTTCAAAACGTAAAATCTTAAATGTTGACGTCGTATTTGCATGTACCTTACACAATGAAAACAATATTTGGTATTTAAGCTTTTAAAAAAAGTGGTTCATAATAAGATAGCTTATGTTAACATGACAGGAGACGGAGTGGGGGGTAAAAGTCCAAATATCTCGGTTAATATTCATGATAGAGAAAATAGGTATATGAAAATTTGATAGGAAATTAAATTTGCAATAAAATAGTTTCTATATAATTTTTCGATCCGACGTATAATAATGGAGATATTTCAAATTTTTGAAATTCTCCCACTGTAAACCCCACCGCCTCCCCCCGTCCGATTTCAATCGTTAACGAACTTGATTATCAGTTAAAACGATAACGACTACATCCGTCAATGTTATGATTTAACAGGTTAGACCGAAGACACGGATAATTTTCCATTGATTCATGTATAACAAGTATATGAGCTACTATTACCATTTCTCGTCTTATCTCAAATGGAGGTTCCACGGACTCGGCGTACCATATAAGTGGGTCAGCGGGTTGCTTCTGGAAACCACCTGTAGCTAGAGAAAGACCCATGTTGTGTATTGTGTTGACTATGTTTAACACATTGCATTTGGCTAAATTGTAGACTAGACATCCATAATCTATAGCCGATCTTAAGTAAGACAGATTATTCCTATTACATTATCGACAAGGAGCTAGAAAGAAAAATGGATAATTTCTCCCGTATACATATTAGTGTTACTGTAAATTTGTGTAGAGCCATTTCTGTTAATCATGAAACGACCAAAGAATTATGTTCTTAGACATTTCCTGATCTACTGCAATGGAATGGATATGTCGTATATCGTATAAAAGTCCACCACGGAGGGGCTGCGTAAACTAAGCAGATTTCCCTCTAGAAGTTTTACATTGATAAATCTACAAACTGGTTACACAACACCACAGTGAATAAATACAAACAGTAATAATAATAAATATTGCAGTAAATTTTAATATTTTCTCGACGGGAAGCGTCTGAAATGTAAACAAATAGGTCTGGCAACCTCTCGCCGGAAAGAGAAAAAATTACTGAAATTACTTATATAAGAATATAACATAGTAGTTATATTGATTAACAATGAATCGGAATAATTTTAATCTCAATCAATCAAATTTTATTAGTCCAAGAACTTCAGATAGGGAGGGGGGAGGGGTCACCAGAACATATTATGCATGTATCTCGTATAATTAAACTCTCTGGAAAACAATACTCGGTATTTAAGCTTAGAATAAAGTACAGAGTATTGTTTATGTGACATGAGTAGAAGTGGAGGATTTGCTGAAGCCTGAAAATTGGAAAATGCAAATATCTTGGTAATATTCAAGATTAAAATATTTGTAGTGCATTTAATTTGCAATAAGATTTATCCTATAAACTTTTTCAATCCGACGAATAGTAACGGAGATATTTCAAATATTTAAAATTCTCCCCTTCTAAACCCCCCTCTCCTTGGTCCAATTTAAGCAGTTAATGAACGTGATCTTTCTTTTTACATAAAACAGCTAAATATCGCTTTTGGAGACGAACAAAGAATAATCGCGACTGTTAGAGGCTTAACAGACAAATATATATATATATATATATATATATATATATATATATATATATATATTATAATGAAAGGTTAATTATAATTATTATTATTTAAATTTAATCTATTTACCGGCTACTTCTCAGGGTCATATATTGCACGGCAAGCATTCCCGTTTCCACCATCTCTGCTATAAGAGCTAATTTATCTATTTAATCAGAGATATAGCACAATTAGGCTAGATAATTAAAGAAACACTTACTCTGTTTGCATCTTGGGAGTCGACTGACTGTTCCTGTCCTGCTCAATTGACCTTTGGATTCACAGGGCTCCGCTGTCAGTCCCTTGACAGGTGCTGCTACCTCTTTTAAAGCCCAGTACTAATCACTCATAGATCTCATAGATATAGAGAGACAGCGGAGAGCCTCTAAAGCTCGACCGTTACAATATATATATAATTGTAACCTCTGTTCTCTGTTTTTCGCGAAATTTCACGATAACTTTTCGTTTCAAATGTCATAGACACCATAATTACATTTTGTTTCTTTCGTGTCTGTTTGTTTGCTTGATTGTTACCTTTTCACGCATAAACGGCTGAACTGAATTTTATGAAACTTGGTATGTATATTACTACTAGCCCAACTTAGACTTTAGGCTATATAAATATTCTCTAAGACGAACATGAGTGGGGGTTATAAGGGAGGCCAGAAATTAAAAATAGCGATATTTCGTTTCCTATTGCTTTTTCAGCAAATATGCACGTAACAAAAGTTGTTTATTTTGTTATTACGTATACGGAAGCATAAATGAGTTATACGCTATAAACTAAAGCGGGAGTCCACAATTTTATTTGGCACTAAAGACTCAACCGAATTAAACCAAACTCGGAATGTGAATTAGTACTAACATTTCTAGGGACGGGCGGGAGTGGGGGTTATAAGGAAGGCCTGAAATTAATAATAGTGGTATTTCGTTTCCTATTGCATTTTCGATAAATATGCACATAACAAAAATTGTTTATTTGGTTATTTAGAGAAAATTGCTCAACACTTCTTTTCAATATGAACTAGCAGGTACCTCACCTGAAAAAATTAATTCAAATGTATGTCAATATTTTCTCCTTAATAATTCAAATCTATGCATAATGCACAGGGGACGGGAAATATGACAATATGCAGGACAGTGAAGTCTTACATAAAAAAAATAATTTTATTATTAACAAATGCCAACGACGGGTATTAACCCTAAACACTGGAACTGGTAAATGTCAAAATATTGTGCAAAGTAAAGCCTTGCCAAAAATATACCATCACCATTCAGCCTCAAATGAATTCCCGAGCGAAGCCGGGTATCTGAGCTAGTATATATATACACACACACACACACACACACACACACACTTGAAAACAAAGTACGAAAATAGCGTCATGACTACGACCTCAATAGCTGATTTCCCTTAAGGAGAATTGCTAAAATGCTTCAATACATGTTATTTTATTCAATACGAAATCAGATTATTTTCACATCAGATATTTTTGTAATTTGAAAATATTGACTTTATACTGTTGGATAATCGTATCCTTCCCCAGAATTTTTATTTACTTATATTTATGTGTTGTTTTATTTCTGTGTCCATAGAGGGTTTTATATATATGATAATAAACACTAATAGATTGTTATTGGGCCCTATTTTAAAGGCTAAGAAGGGCCAAAGCTAGCAGGAAGTCATAGCGCTACATCTACCATAGTTATTGCCCTATATAGCTGATTATTCAGAGTCGGGTGTCGGGAATATAGTCCCGAGGGATGGACCGGGATTCGCGTGATAAGCCCCCCTACATCCACTCCGCTTCGCCTCCATACCTTATTATAAAATATTATACAAGGACTTATTAAATACAGGGGCCACCGTCTGAGAGCTTCCCCCTCTCCCTCGCCTCTCTCTCTCTCTCTCTCACACACTCTCTCTTCTCTCTCTCTCCCTCTCCAGCTCTGCCACTGCTCCAACAGCACATGATAAATACTAATAGCTCCCTAGTTTTCTCACACAGGACAGTCATTATCTTTCCCCGCTGGAAAAAATATATATAAATAACTCAAAACTCGTTATGTTCACATGAAATTAATTTGAACTTGTCTAATATATATATACTAAAAGGCTGTTTCAGTGCGATTTCTTTGTTTTGCTCACGACACCCAAAGTGTAATTTCATTTATTTATTAAAAGTTAAAAAAGAGAGTAAATCTGTACTAAAAGCGTAATCAAAGTTCCATGTATTTCCATAAATTAATTCAATACTATAATTCAGGTTTAGTGTTATTAGCAATGTTGATTAATGAACTGAATATAGAACAGACTCGATTTGCTAATGGGGTGATTAAGACAGTTTGGGTCGTTATAATTGTATTAATATTCTCGCTTGGAATCTATTTAATAAAATGCTTGACATTCTGCCTTGCTCAAAAAGAGTGGGAATTCTCCTTCAAACTCCTTCCTCGCTATCACATCCAAATTCTGAAAACGGTCTGTTAACCTGTTGCCTGTTAACACCAAGTCTTTTCAATAACCTCTATTTATTAATTTTTCAAAGAAAAGTCCTTGATGGCGAAAGGTAGGTATTAGAAAATAGCACAAAAACAAGTCTTTCTTCCATAAAAATTTTATTCAAACGCGCCAGAGCGCTTTCTTAGCTCTATCATCAGTGCCCTGCCAACATACAAATAATTTATATTAAAAAGTATGCAATCACATCACACTAACACTCAACAAGATACACAATTAATAAACTTACTTTATTAAATACTAAAAAGTCTTATACAAAATAAAATTTTTTAAAATAATGAAAAAAATATAAGTTAATATAGATTTCCCTTAAGGGAAATCAGCTATTGAGCTATTGAGGTTGTACTCATGACGCGATTTTCGAAAGTTTTCTTCAAATGTCCATCGATCCTACCCAGGAGATGACGAAAATGAGGTCCGTTCAAAACTGTATATATATATATATATACCGCTCTAGCGGTCGCAATTATTGTTTAATTGTTACCAAACTCGATATTTAGTCGCTTTATGTAAAAAGGAAAATCATGTTCGTTAACGGCTGAAGTCGGGCCAGGGAGAGAGGGGGTTTAGAGGGAAGGTTTTTTTAAAATTCAAAATATCTCCGTTACCATACGTCGGATCAAATAATTGTCGAGAACCAATCTTATTGTAAATTAAATTTACTATAAATATTGTTCTATACATTTATTCTCTATCTTTAATATTAACCGAGATATTAGTATTTTTATTAAATGTGGGCCGATAACGAACGTACAGAGAGACGGCTCTCGTATAAAGATTTCTCTATTGTATAGCTTCATGTGGGAAATCTGCTTAGTTTACGCAGCCCCTGCGTGACGGACTTTTTACAGTATAAAAACAACAGGGTCTAAAAATCAAAATCAAATTACAAGTAAGCATAAAAATTTATCTTCTAGTTGTTATAGTTTTCCTTTTCATTGTGAAAATGGAACTCCGTTTGGCGCGAGACATGCTCCTTTAATTTGGTTCTTATCTTACAACCACTTTGCTAAACGAGACACAATCTGAGCACGTTACTCAGGTCTGTCTAGAGCTATGATTCCCAAAGTGGTCTATATCAACCCCCAGGGGTCTATGACAACCTGCGAGGGGTCTACGTCGCGGAAAAAAAATTGTGGGGGGTCCATGAAATGAAAATAGGGGTCTACGATAGTGGATCTCAATATACACTAATAGTACCTATTTACTTACATTATACTTATAATATAAAGACATATACATTATTTACAAAAGTACCTATGAAGTAAAAAATGTATTATATATGTTTATAAAATTGTGTAAGTTGTAGTATGTAGGCATTCGCTTTGTGGTCGCAATACATTTTGAACTTGTAAAAACCTGCACATAATGAAATACCAGTATCATCTTGTTACAAGCATACATGCAAGTCTCAGAGCTTCGTGAACTTGCACTGCCTTGTTCAGTTCGTCACAAAATTTTATTTTGAGTAGTTTTAATTTAAATTCAATTAATAAATGTATAAAACTTAGCATGTGTTTTTACTTTAAGTTTTTAACACTAAACTTCACTACAGTTAGAAATTTACAAAAAATCAATATTAGGTAAGTAGTGGGTCTACCCAAAACCAAAAAACTTGGCAAGGGGTCTACGACACAAAAAAGTTTGGGAACCTTGGGTCTAGAGTATCAACTCTATATTTGACCTTAGGTAAGATGGCTATTAGGGAGTGTAGTAGTATTAAAGTAAATTTATTTTTCAGTAAATTACAATAATATTTTTTCAGAAATTCGTAATAATTTACAATGTACTTGGCATAAGACGTTAGCACTAGTGGCATATGATATAGTTCATAATAAATCATTCTTCTATTTGAATATTTAAGTAAGATAATACCAAAAATTGACTATTAGGGATTGCTTATTTCTGAAGTTCATTTTAAGTATTATTTTTCTTTGCTTCTGCTCGATTGTCTCTAAAATTTTGTCCATATACAGAAAACTGACGAAATTGCAGGTTTTATCGCCCTGAAGTCCATTCCTGAGCCGGTTCCGGTTTCCGGTTGTTATCCACATCCCCTCCCCTCTCTTCAACCTCTTACATATCAACCTATCACAAGGCGATCATTGTACCCAATTTTGAATGCAATGTGTTTGACGTGGTTCAGTTTCTGTTTAAACTTCTTCAGGAGCAGTGGAACATTGAATGAGCTGTCGATAGGAAAAATAAATCTGGCCATTTTGTGTTTTGGATGAAGGTACGAGACCACAGAAGTGAGTAGGTCAGTTGATGATGGTGATATTTAAGTCTTCGTCCATCTTCGCTATATCGAAATCTAAAAACTGATACTTCCCGTTCGCCCAAGTATCAAGCTTAAATTTGACTGACGACTGTCAACTAAGACACTACAACTATTTAAGTAATTTAACGAACTATTTAAATCCTTCTTAGGATCTTTCTCAAAAGTATCTTCCATACAACGCGCCCAGAACTATCTTTGTCCATTGGAAACATATAGAACTCCAGGCAACTTATATGGACGACATATTTTTTATTTAGAGAATGTCACTCTTGAGGAGATATACGACAAAGAAATCCTGTTATATAATGACAATTTAGTAACCGTTTCCAATAATTGATTTCAGATTATCTATCATTAATTAAAATCCGAGCAAGTTACTATTGAACGATAAGTGAATTTTTGAGTGTGCCAAAAACGTTGTCAAAAAAAAAAACTAATTCCAAGGAGTTTTTATTGAAATTATTTCGTTGTTTTTTCATGACATCATTTTACAAAAGTTACTTTATCATCATTTAGAATTTTAACTTCCCATTCCATTAAAAAATTAATTACTTGTATAAGCTAAATAATATAAGTGTAGAGATTAATGACAGGCGTGTTTAGAGATTTATAACATTTTGTTGATTTAAGTAATTATTTTTTTTTAAATTACTAATTGAGACGCAAAGAGCAAAAGGTTAAAGGATGTTTTTCCACCTAAGTAATTTATTCTCGGTTAAGAAAACAAATAAAATTCAATGGTTTTTAAACACAATGCTCGGGTATATTTAATTCTGGGTTTCCTCTCGGCGTTAAGCAATAACATTTATATTAAATCTATTATTTTCCCCCTAATGATTTATATGGCCCTTGTTTCCTAGGCAGCGCGCTCCATTTTAAATAATCGGGAAGGAGATGCCACGGAAGGTAAACGGCTCTTAAATAAAACAGAGGTGGCAGGTTCTGTTTACAAATTGGGGTGATTAAGAATAACTGAAGTCCACTTTTAACTACACAATTAGTTATCCGGATGAAGGCCCATATCAACAGAGGGCCAGCATCTGTTTTAGCTGGAACAATAATCAACTCGAATAGGACTCGTTAATCAAGCCCTAAATCTATATACTACATCTTCCACCCCTTTATAGATGCCTCCACCTTTTTATAGGGGCTTATCTACTACTGTCCCAAGTGCATTGGGCTCCTGTCTCATATTGCTACGGGTAAACACATTATCACTGGTTAATTGATAAGCAAATTTTCTCTGACATGCGTAAACACATACCAACGTCTTTAGTGTACTTTTCCCTCCAGGGAAATCAGCTGTTCAGGTAGTACTCAAAATGCAAATTCGGAAAAATTGTTACATCTGCCGCAATATGTGATCTTTTCTTAGCTCGATATACAGGGTGTCCACGGGAAACGGACGGTTTTAAAATAGTAATTACTCTGTTAGTTTTGAAGCTGAAAAGTAAAGTAAGCTGAATAGCAAAAATAAAGCAGAATTTATGCTATTTCTAAAAAATACATTACTTTATTTTTTTACATCACTTAAATGGCGGCCATAACCAAGTCATTATGTAAGTTACGTCCTGTTGTGGTCTTCGGCCGGGACTGCGCAGAATCGCCTCTCTCACTCTGTCCACGTTTTGTGGCGTGCGTGCCGACCGAGCAGGTGGCTCTGTTTTTATAACGTTACCCGTGGATCTAAATGAATTTATCTACCTTAGAATGGTATTCCTACTCGGTATTTCACCATGACGTCCGATATGAAAATAACGCCTGAAACATTGTTGAGTTTCAACTACTGATTTACCACTTTTTATAAATGTGTCGTATGCACACAGGCGATCATCTTTCGTTCACAGTGGCATAATGGCGACTGAATGGCAGGCGGTGGGGAGTCGAGTGACCTTGACGGCGCGTTTCCCCCTCCACGGTACTGCGTGGTTCATAACCGTCCGTTTCCCGTGGACCACCCTGTATAGGTAAGCGTTTTATGTAAATTGAAAACAGTCCGTAACGCAGGGGCTGCGTAAACTAAGCTGATTTCCCATGTGAAGTTTTACAATATACAGAAATTTCACGAGAGCCGAACAGTTACGGAAACGGCGAACTAGCTTTTGGCGAAAACTCACGACTAGAACCGAAGTTAGCCGATCTCATCTCGACAGTTATCCGCAAACACTTATCTTGGTTAATAATGAAGATAGAGAATAAGTGTATATAAAAATATCTATAGTAAATTTAATTTGCATTAAGATTGATTCTATACAATTGTTCGATCCGACGTATAGTTATGGAGATATTTCGAATTTTTGATTATCCTCCACTCTAAACCCACCCCTCCCATTGGTCCGATTTTAGCCTTTAACGAAATTATACATAAAACGTTTAACGACCTTGGCAGCGATTAAGCAAAAATTGTGACCACTAGAGCGTTAACAGACAAATATATAATTTTGAACGGACCACATTTTCATCATGTCCTGGGTAGGATCAATGGACATTTGAAAAAAGTTTTTGAAAATCGCGTCTTGAGTACGACCTCAATAGCTGATTTCTCTCAGGTTCATCGGAGCTCAGGTTAGTCATGTTAGTTATAGCATTGGCCTTAACACTGGATTGCCAATGTTCATTTTAATTCATTCTTGTAAAACGCGAGTCAATTTGACGCATACCAAAACTAATAGTTTTTAATAGTATAAATAAATATACATAGGTAAAACGATTTTCTAATGTATTGTATTTAATTAAGGATAGTTTTACATTTTTAACATACTATAAATACACACTAAGATATTATATTACATTATTTAAATATTGAAAAGAAAAATTTAGCCATAGTAGCAAAAAGTGGACGTTAATAAATACTAATAAATTTGAAAATCAAGTTCGTTATGGCTGAAATCGAACGGTCTGAAGGAGGTTAGGATGAAAATCGAAAATCAAAATATCTCCGTTAGTATGAGTCAGGTCGAAAATCGTTTACAAACAGTTTTATTGCAAATTTAATTTCGTATAAATGTTGTTTTCCCCACATTTTCGTCTATTTTGAATATTTACCGACTAGTAAAAATTGAACGTTAATAAATAATAATAACTTAGATTTTTTTTTTATTTTTTTTTTTCCCTCCCGTTTTCAGTAAACTCTCACTTTTAGTCATCGCCCTACAACAATACGTGGATATACCATGAATAATATTCCAAGCTTAAATACCAAATATTGTTTTGAAAAAATCTTTTTGATAAGATACATACCTACATAATGTCATAAAATAAGATTTTTCTTTGTATCCAAAATGATAAAATAAGATATCTTATAGTATATCGGCGTGGGCTACGGGAACACTTCACACAAATAATTGTGGCTTAGAGTTCATTGTTCTGGATTACTTTATTGTTGGATAATCTCATGTAAAAAACAATAGGAAATTACTGATGTCCTTGTAATCTCCTTGCTTAGCTTGTTTATTTCGATGACTATACATGGAAACGATCACCTGACGTAGCCTGTTCAACCTAACTAACCGACTCCAACATTAAATGTTTGCATGATTTTTCACACACGTCCTCTAATGATTGTAATATAAGTCGTGTTAGGATTTTCAAACTGACATAATAAATGTTGAAAATGAACAAAGTTTAAAGCTGGAGAGAGTGCGTGTATTTATTTATTCAATAAAATGTTCTTCCTTAATGATAGGATGTATAAGTTGTACGGAGCTGGCCGAA
Organism: Riptortus pedestris; assembly: GCA_019009955.1. Lineage (NCBI taxonomy): Eukaryota > Metazoa > Arthropoda > Insecta > Hemiptera > Alydidae > Riptortus > Riptortus pedestris. Next base: position 171,331,980 of record CM032229.1, on the reverse strand, counting down.
TGGGAATTTAAATGACTTATCCAGCTCAAACCTTGGATTTAATGAGAAGTATTTAGAGTATGTTATCGGCGTTACATCCGATATGGGGTTCGTTAGTTCACATATCAGCCGATAGGGGTTAGCGGTAGGAGCGGGGGCCCATAAAGATAATTCCAGGTATCAGTTACATGGTAGGCTCCCCCAGTCAATGCCCATACCTTCTGCGGTTCACCGGACTGCTTTATCACTGCAAATTTCTATATAAATGCGTTCTCTTAAAGTCTCGTACGGGTCATTAGAAACCGCTCTGGCACGACGGCAATAAGGAATAACGCGAACCAGTGGCGTTCGTATTAATTCCGTGCCGTACTGTCACTGACTTCAGGAAGGAATTGATTTTATATGAGCTGGGCTGGACTTAATACTCTAAGTCACATACCTCGGGTATCTGGGAGCTTGGCGTACCCCATCCTCTGATATATGTGGTTCTTCGTGGTAATTCGCCATGAATCATTGAATGCACTAACATATTTTGCCTATAGACCTTAATTTATAAACGCCATTAAAGGATTAGGGCTTAGATAAGTTGTATCAGTGACCCCTTCACTGTTATACAACTTTCAAAGATTTCGAAGCGTTCTTTAAAAATCTCTGCAGTTAAATTTTGAAACTCTCAAATGGTAGACGAATGGAGAACTTCAAGTTTGGTATGTAATGCAGGTCCAATTTGGAAAGTAAACAACTCATGTTCTGGCCAGAAGTCTTTTGATGAAACCGAACTAAGTCCCTTAAAAATGCCTTCAAGAATGCGAAATAACAGAAAAAGTCCGTTACCAAGGGACTGCGTAAACTAAGCATATTTCCCACGTGAAGTTTTACAATAGAGAAATTTCACAAGAGCCGAGCAGTTAACTAAACGGCCGAACTAGCTTTTGGCGGGTAATTCACTCGTCCATTAGCCATCCAGATTTAATGAAAATGCAAATATCTCGGTTAATATTCAAGATACAGAATAAATTTATTAACAATAATTATAGTAAATTTAATTTTCAATAATATTGGTTCTATAGGTACCATTTTTCGATTCGACGTATAATAACAGAGATATTTCGTATTTTCGAAATTCCCCCTCTAACCTCCCACCCTCCCACTGGTCCCATTTCAGCCATTAACGAACTTATCTTTTTTTTTTTTTACATAAAATGACTAAATATCGAGTTTGGTAACGATCAAACAAAAATCGCGACCAGACCTAGAGCGGCAACAGACAAATATATATATATATATATATATATATATAAATATATATATATATATATATATATATATATATATATAGATATATATATATATAACGGACCTCATATTCGTCATATAGTATATAGATATGGATGACAGTTTTGAACGGAAAAATTTCGAAAATTTATGAGTACATCTCAATAGGTAAAATGGATGGACATTTGAAGGGAAATCTGCTAAAAAGGACGCCATCATGCAGAAGAATAGGCCGTTCACAGTTGGCACACTCATTCCGTTCAGTGACTGGACAAGATAAAAGGGCTACCCGAAAGTATATGTACAGATTGCATATAAAAAGTGTGTTGTGTATTTAGGTATAAAGTTGACTTTTTTTAGACAATGACTGATTTATTCAATAACCTTAGCCAAATGTGTACGCTAATTTTCAATTTATAAATAAAGCACCAATCTTCTATTTAAATAAAACTCCAAGCTATGGCTGTTTTTCTATTCGAATTTGGCGGGGATAAAATTTATTTAAACAACAACAATGCCATCAAAATTGTAAATCTTATTTGTCTGTCTACCCGTGCGTTTGTTACTCCAAAACGGCTAGGCAGATTTGTATGATTATTTTTTTTTTTGTGAGTCAAGAATCCAAATGAACAACATAAGCTATATGAAAACATGATTTTTTTTCTAGGAGGGAGCGTTTATTTCGACGAAAAAATACATATCCATCAATATCTTCATTAGTAATGGTGTTATCCATAAAATGTGAAGAACGAATTGAGTTTAGAAAGGGGATTTGGTCGTTAATATTTATTTTCATTGAATTTTGACATCTGCCTTCAGGACGCGAATGACTTTATACGTGTTTCATGAAAATGCCTGAATAGAAATTGAAGTTGTTTTAAGGGAATGAGTATTGTTAACTTGAGCCCTATTTTAGTCCCCAAACTTAGAAACTTTACAACTCAGACATTCTTCTATCGTAGTACTGTGGAATGCCTGAACAAGCTTTTATCATGTATTTTCTACTGTAAGATGCGGTTCATCCGTTTTATTTTGTTGGGAATCTAGACTTCTTTAATCTTAAGAATAATAATAAATTCGACTATATTCGTCCTAGAGGCAATCCACGCTTCATGCTCAAAGCCATAAATATGGCTAGTTTGAAGGTAATAAATGGATTATTTAGTACTTCTGTTATCTAATATTTATATTTTGAGGGGAAGACATTATTATATTAATTACTTAGTAGAATATTACCGGATGATTTTCTGTATCCAATCTTAATATGTCCACGGGAAACTATTTCTATTTCAACCAGTAAACGACCGGTAACTCGACCAGTACTTAATAAGATGTATTAACTCCCACCTAGGCAAATCGATACGTGATATCTACAGGTTACCATCCTTTTTTAGTCTAGGCGAATGTAATTGTATAGATAGTTATTTAGAATATTCGAATTGTCCAGGTGAGAATCGAAATTACGAAGTGGCTAGCCTGAAACATACGGAGAAATTAGAATTGGTCATCAAATAGAATTAATATCTTTTTTTTCCCGAGAAGTATTGTTGTGCAAGTTTTCTGGATATGATTTTGCAGGTCTAAGTACTTATATATTTACATACATTTAATATAATATAAAAATAAAGTGTCTGGTAGGAAAGACACTTCGTTTGCACACATGTATTTCAATTCACACGCTACATATGAATCTCGGCAAACTACCATGATACTGTCCACTAAGCAAACATGATTTCACATTTTCATTCTTCCACAATATCTCAATTCAGACAGTGAAAGAAAAAAAAAACATGTCCATAATATTATAAGGCTGGGTTTCGACTCGTGTACCAAAAAAGTTCCATAAATTTTTCTAAATTACATAATTATTCTCGGGTAAGTTTGAAGGGATTGGAAGTACTGAAATCACGATAAAATTAATTTTTTTCAGATTTCAACCTAATTTTTCGTTTTGACCCTCCCTAAATCTATCTTGACCAGTTTTGACGTAACGTCGCAAGTGCCTCTAATAACTCCCTAGCGTCAGCGTGAAATTTTACGTATTGTACATATAGTTGTGCAACTTAACTTCCGATTTAAATCAAGTTAAAGGACGGTTTTGACTATCATTAAATTAAAATAAAATGTCCGTCCCTCGGGGCCGGCGTTTACTGAACTAACAGCTTATTGCTAATGAGACATGAGTAGGAGTTTACTCATAGGCGAATACTAAAAAAACTCCAATTTCTCGATAATTATCAAGATAGTGAAAAATTGCATATAACAAAATTTATAGAACATTACATTTGCAATAAGATTGGTTATATACAAGTTTTCGATCCGACGCATTGTAACGGAGATATTTAGGATTTTCGAAATTCCCTCTTGCCATTGGCTCTAGGTTTACCAAGTGAGATTATGGACAACACTTTAACTCACATGGCTACAACCCAGCCGGTATCACCAGCTGCCGGGTCACCCACCTTTTATTAGTTCCATCACACCCACTACCAATTACCATCTCCCTTCAAATGGAACTAGAGTTCAGTATAAGGGTAACTATCGTTTCTTACCCCCGGTGGGTCACACCACCTTATTACCATCTTTTCTGGACGAGCTGGATCTCAGATAAAAAAAAAAAAAAAAACTCACATGGCTACAACCCACCCGGTATCACCAGCTACCGGGTCACCTACCTTTTTCAGTTCCATTACACCCCGCCACACAAATACCACCTCCCTTAAAATGGAACTATAGTTAAGAAGAAGGGGAACTATCCTTGCTCACTCCTGGTGGGCCACACCACCTTATCACCAACCAAAATCAAGAAGCTGGGTCTCGGATAAAAAAAAAAAAAAAAAAAATCATATGGCAAAGCCGAGTCCCATATAAACCACCACTGTCTTAAACCATCTCAGACACCCAGCCTCTGCAAGTCACCTTCACGCCATCTCTAATGTATATTCCACTAATGCATTAACTGCAATAAATTTACGACGGAATCCATTGTATGCATCGCTGGAAATTTAGCGAAATTCATAATCATCCTTCTTCCGAATGTATATGGGAAAGCTCATGTCATAAATCTAAATTCTATAATTACCCTTTTAAAAAGGGCTTCCAAAAGTCTTGTAGAGCGGTGAAAAATACGCTTCACATCGGAGAAGGGCATAACTCATAAATGAAAAATAATACAAATAGTCGTGAAATATAGCCCAATATACGAGGAGTTGTGAAGTGTTTCTGGTTAGCGAAAGAAGGCCACCCATTCCGAAAGGACAGGTAGCGACGCGCGCATAACTCACACTCCTATATTGTCCATTATCACAGCGGGGGTCACAACACTTCTTTATACCCGTTCTGACAACATTTTTTAACCTTTTCCTTCCTTTTTTTTTTTTTTATATTTTATTTCAAATTTATTTCCACCACTCCCCTTTATTAATTCGCCCCCTCTCTCCGGGTGGAAAGCTATGTTTGTTTATCTGTACAGGATTACTTTTAATGGGAAATCATAAAGAAATCCGTGCGGCGTTAAGGGGCTGACTTATGGCTACCGTGTTAATATGATAATGCGCGTTTAATACAACAAGCTCGGATGATTTAGTGTCGTTGGTTCGAGGGAGGATGGGGGCACCGGACAAATTTTGTGACAGTCACAAGGATGGATAACCACCAACATAAAATACGACCTGTATTTTCTCAGCCCGCTCCGAGTACGAAACATAATTTAATCAATAATAACATCGTTTGAATAATCAAAATTGCATGGTCAGGTAATTCGCTATAAAATAAAATATTTAATTGATATTCATTCAGTTTAAGTCCAATATTGAAAAACTGACTAATGAAATTATATTATATCTATGATTATTTAAATTTTAAGGGTTTTTAATCATGTATTATAGTGTTACAAAAACAGGTTACAGCGGTAGAAGCCAATAAGAAGCCCATAGTTTCCAAAGGAAATAACTTTGAATTTATTCTTACGAGCGTTTTTATGGCAGTCCTCGATGTTACTTGCCAACATTTTCATTTTAAATTAAAATGCTTAGTTTTATGGCATATAACAATAATGGGAATAACTAGCGCTAATCGCATTAATGTTGCGGATTTTGAATAGCATTTAAAGATATTTACACTACCAATAGAAACCGTCCAATATAAAGCCTAAGCCTTCATGGGTCTTTTTAGCAGATTTCCCTTAAGGGAAATCAGCTATTGAGGTTGTACTCATGACCGAATTTTCGACATTTTTCTTCAAATGTCCATCAATCCTACATAGTAGGTGACGAAAATGAGGTCCGTTCAAAACTGTGTATATGTATATATTTGTCTGTTACCGCTCTAGCGGTCGCAATTTTTTTTTTATCGTTACCAACCTCGATATTTATTCGTTTTATGTAAAAAGAAAGATCAATTTCGTTAACGGCTGAAATCGGACCGGTGGGGGGAGGGGTTTAGAGGGGAGGATTTTCGAAAATTCGAAATATTTCCGTTAATATACGTCGGATCGAAAAATTGTATAAAATAATCTCATTGAAAATAAAATTTACTATAAATATTGTTCTATACATTTATTCTCTATCTTGAATATTAACCGAGACATTTGCATTTTTATTAAATCTGGGCGGATAACGGGCGAAAGTGATTTTCCCGCCAAATCTAGTTCGGCCGTTTCCTTAACTGCTCGACTCTCGTGAAATTTCCCTATTGTAAAACTTGTAGAATACGTGGGAAATCTGCTAAGTTTACGTAGCCCCTGCGTGACGGACTTTTCGTCTTTTGAGAAAGTTGTGCTCACTGTTTGATACAAAATCCAATAACAACAAAAGGTACTGGAATGATTGCGGAAATTGATGAGTCGTGTTATGAATATATATATATATACTAGCTCAGATACCCGGCTTCGCCCGGGAATTCATTTGAGGCTGAATGGTGATGGTATTTTTATGGCAACGCTTTACTTTGCACAATATTTTGACATTTACCCTTCCCAGTGTTTAGGGTTGATACCCGTCGTTGCGTGGATTTGCTAATAATAGAATTATTTGTTCGATAAGGCTTCACTGTCTTCAATATTTTTATATTTCCCGTCTCTTATACATGTAAATATGGTGAATTTTTACTTCAGGCCTCCCTTATAACCCCCCTCCCGTTCGAACCTAAAAATGTTAATATAATTTATAATCATGGAAGAATTGAAGCTAATTGACATTCCGAGTTTTGTTAAGTTCGGTTCAGCCGTTAGTGCCCAATAAAATTGTTGGCTCACGCTAAAGTTTTTTCGTATAACGCATTTAAACTTTGGTATACGACAAAAGTGTATATAACAAAAGTTACTCTAAATAACAAAATAAACAACTTTTGTTATGTGCATATTTGCCGAAAAACCAATAGTAAACGAAATATCGCTATTTTTAATTTCAGGCTTCCCTTATAACCCCCACTCCTGTTCGTCTCAGAGAAAATTAATATAGCCTAAAGTCTAAGTTGGGTCAGTAGTAATATACATAACAAGTTTCATAAAATTCGGTTCAGTCTGTTCATGCGTGAAAAGGTAACAAACAAACAAACATACACGAAAGAAACAAAATGCAGTTATGGTGTCTATGACATGTGAAACGAAAAGTTATCGTGAAATTTCGCGAAAAAAATCAATGTACAGACAGAGGTTACAATTTTATATATATATATATATATATATATATATATATATATATATATATATATATATATATATTGATAGATAGATAGATAGATAATGTTTATTTATTAAAAAAAAAAATCATCTGTTATTTGAAATCAAAATCATTTAAGGCGGGTAAAAAATGAAATGACCCCTCTTCATTAATGAATTAAATCTTAAACGCACGTAATAAAGTTTAAACATATAAATAAGCTGCTGATGGCGGGTGCGGTGAGCAGTACTTCTTTAAATCCAGAGGAAGTTACTGGAGTAAACATTCTTAGTTTCTTCTTCTAGTACTATGCAAAATAAAATAAATAAATCAAAAAGGGCTCACAGTACCGATATTAACCATATAACTATAGGACTAGATATTTTATTTTGAGTCTGTCAATCAGAAGACTTTAAACAAGGGTCCTCTCTCCCTTCTGAAAAAGGGTGTCAGACATAAAGTAAACAAATTGTAGAAAGGTGTATATCTATGGACTTCCTTTGAAATCACTATGCCCATTGTGATATAAGGCCATTCTAGAAATAAATGTAGATTATTCGTTAGTGAATGGTAATATTTTTAACAAAACCAAAAGGCCGTCAGAGAAAAAAGTCCGTCATGCGGGAGTTGCGTAAACTAAGCAGATTCTCAGAAGAAGTATGCTATACTTGTGATCTCATCTCACCATATATTCTCTATTTCTATGAAATAAACCAATAAATAGAAGGAAGCGGTCACTGAAGGTTAAAAACACGAAAGTACGAATAACTCGATTATTATTTGAGTAACGAAACAATGCATTGAACAACAATTGTAGAGCATCAATAGTCAAACCAGATTGGTTCTATCTCATTTTACTGTCCAACTCATAAAACGTTTTTTTTTTCCAAGGACACTAAACATTGTAATGTCGTCTCATCACTATATGGTTTCCACTGACTTAAAAGATAGAGATCAAAACAGCTGTCTGCAGTAGCATTTAATATCGAAATCATTCAAACCTTAATCCATGAAGTACTGAGAATGGCGTTCTGTGAAGTCGAAGCTAACTAATTTCACCACATTTTTTTTTTTTTTGAATTCTGGAATCCCCACTCAGGTCCGATTTCAGCCATTATCAAATATAATCTCAAGTATTGACTGGAAGATTAAATATTATTATTATTATTATTATTTATTAACGTTCACTTTTTGCAACTCAGGTTAATTAGGGACGGGTTATCTACAGGTTACCACCCTTTTCTAGCCAGGGTGGGATTTTAGGATGTTTTTTAATGAATTTCGTCACTAAATATTTTCCTTTGCCCAGGCGAGAATCGAACTCGCCACTCTAGGCTTGCCATGTCAGATAAAGGTCAACGCTTTAACGCGCAAAGGAAGATTAAATATAGATCAAGGTACATATCAAATAAACATTTTCGAGTTAGAACATAAAATATTAATTGATGACGTCATCGTACTAAGAATTTGCATGTGCCTTGTTTAAAATAAAGGTCTTTTGTAAACCATATTTGTTATATAAGCTTAGAAAAATGTGGTTAATGATACAACAAGTTATTGTTAACACGTTAAGTGTGGCACGGGGTAAATGACCCCGTACTTAACTGTCTCCCAGTACGGGTCGGTTTAGAAAATAAATGTTCAAAAAATACTTCGACGGTTTTTGCTTTGTACTAGTAAATATAATTAGAAATAGTACTTTTATGTATTTCACATCCAAAAAATACGCCGTATATCATTGAAAAATGCAAGGGGCTTTATGACCCCGTGCCGGCGAGGAAAGTGGTATTTGGGCTATATATACGTTCGAGTGTTATGGGAGTGGATATAAGTCCGGCACGGGGTCATATAGTCATATGATTGTAATGTGTCGTAATTTAAAGTTAATTAATATTCACCCATTTCTGTGTATAACAAAAATTAAAATCCTTCGTTGATCACCAAAATTGTCACATAAAGGAGAACAAAAGTTCCCGACAAGGTGAAAAATGTAAGGTAAAGATTCATTTCTAAGTCACGTAAGAAATAATTAATGAAAACAGTCTGCGACTGCTATATATTTTTTGATGTCCTAAGAGTAAAAAAATGTTTGAATATAGCAAGTTAGTTCATTTTACGAGTGGTAGTAGCGCATTAATAGTGGACATAAGTAAGGAGTCAATTGACCGCGTCTCGCACTTTTGGATAGACCACTTTTTTGAAGTGCGCACTGAACGTGTTAATATGTCATGTAAGTAGGAGGGGTGATTTACTTAATGATGAATACAGAGAAAACGAAATAGCTCAGTTAATATTCACGATAGAGAACAGACCATGCATTTATACACATCATTTATAAGTGATTAAATTTTCAATAAGACTGGATACATTTTCCAAGGACACTAAACATTGTAATGTCGTCTTATCACTATATGGTTTCCACTGACTTAAAAGGTAGAGATCAAAACAGCTGTCTGCAGTAGCATTTAATATCGAAATCATTCAAACCTCAATCCATGAAGTACTGAGAATGGCGTTCTGTGAAGTCGAAGTTAACTAATTTCACCACATTCGAATGAAGTAGCTGTGAGAATTGTCACCGTTAAGAGAGTGTTGCCACCAATTTTCCAGAGAGCTAACATGATTCGCTGTACGGCGAGCAAGAGGATGTCCTGATGTTTTGTGAGCACTGACCCGGAGTCAGTTGTCACGGTTATGGCAGTGGTGCGAATCAGTCTTCACGTCCCAGCTTCCATGGCTACAGTCCTTCTCCTCATTTTGGTAAGAAGCATATATATGTATATATTTTCATATGCTGTATAACACACACAAACGTACATATGTATCTTGACAATATCGGATAAGAATAATAATAGCGTAACAATAGGCCGGTGAGAGGAAGCAAGAGGTTGTCCAAGTTCGTATAATTTCCATGTGCAACATAACGCTTGAATAGGCACGAGCGAAAAGGAGATTCAGCTTTATTATTATGCAGTTTTGCAAAGTATGTAAACGTGGCAGTTATGCCATCTAGGCTTGATGATGTGTGACGGTTTCAAAAACTACTACCATTCAACTGCTACATGAAACTGTGTGGAATACCAGTAATGAGTTAGTGTGCTATGTGGTCTACTGCCAAGAAGTTGTGGACTAAATATGTCTATTTTGTTATTTCTTTTGAGGTTTTTCTGTCTAAAAGGAATAAAATTCTCTACATCGTCAGAGAGATATGTGAAAACTCTATTTTATGTTTATCCATGCGATATATGCATCATATGTAAATAAAACAATCGTGTGTAAGAGTTAGCTCTCACAGACAGTTGCTAGGAACAATGTTGTGTCAAGGAATGTAGAATAATCTTTGAAGAAGTAGGATTTTCTGTGTAAAAGCTAATCCAGCGGCTTTGTTGTGAGCGAGCTAGTAATTATTAATTTCGCTCTTACCGGATTTGTTATAGTGTCCGACCTATTGCTTGTTCATTGACAACAAATCTTGTGTGTAAACAGGCAGATCGATATTTATCATGAAATATTCGTTGGAAAATAATATATAGAAATTATCAGAACATACAGGGACCCTAAGCACCGCATACACAACTTCAACTGGAAACTATTCACTAATGATGTATTCTAAACTCCTCAATTTTATAATAGTACATTTTCTTCTAAATAAAACCTACTATCCCTCCTTCCTATCCTAGTTCATCGTTTGACGATCCCCTGTGATTTTAGAAGTATCTCATATCCCAGTTCACTCGCTGAGAATCGCCCAATGACTTTGGTTGTATTTCATATCCCAGTTCAGTGAATGAGGACGGTCCAATGATTTCGGGAGAACCTCATATCCTCGTTCATCGTTTGACGATCCCATGTGATTTTAGAAGGATTTCATACCCCAGTTCACTCACTGAGAATCGCCCAATGACTTTGGTTGTATCTCAGATCCTAGTTCAGTGACTGAGGACGGTCCACTGATTTCGGGTGAACCTCATATCCTAGTTCACCGATTGAAGATCGCCTGAGATTTTAGAAGGATCTCATATCCCAGTTCACTCATTGAGTAGCGCCCAATGTGTTTCGTTGTATCTCATATCCCAGTTCGGTGACTGAGGACCGCCCAATGATTTCGGGAGAACCTTATATCCTTGTTCACCTCTAACAATCACCTTTGATTTTTGAAAGATCTCATATCCCAGCTCACTCGCTGAGTGTCGCCCAATGACTTTGGTTGTACGTATGTGAATAACAACTATATCTGAATAGTGATTCACTTTTATCTGCTTGAAATCATTTCCAGCAGTCCATTGTGATATTGTTTCGACTGTTTAACTTGTAGATTCGTCGATTTATCTGAAAAAGAAGAATGTTCTTAAATTACAAATAATTACTATACAGTTATGCAGGAATACACTACTCCTATAATCGTCATAATATGAAAATAGTTGTTCAATATCCAAGTGCCTTCTCAAATTATATATTAATGTCCTTTGTATTTAAGCATTATATGATTTTGAATAGTTTTTTAGTAATAATTAAACTCTTTCAGTTTAAACTTGAAAAGCGTCTCTCAAGAAGATTTTTTTTTAATCTAATGACAATAAATCCAAGAGAATGTTGAAATTTAATCATAATCACGTAGTCATAATATAATAAACAACTGGGTGACATCGGGCTGTCAAAATAGTTTAATGCTTCAGATTATATCTCGGTCTAAAAAATATAACCTTGTTATCACTGAATCCTCGGCTAGAATCCCTCACTATTCTTGTCTTCTTTTGAAACCTGATAGTTTCTATTATTTGACAGAATTAAACCCTTTTTTTCACATGGTGGTATAATATAAAAATAGTCCAAAAATATTTAAACGTTATTGTAAGTAGCCGATTGAACTCCAAACTATATATTTATTGATTTTAATGACTTTGAATATTACGTTTCTGATGTGACTCTCGAACTTTGTTGTAGATGAAGTAAATGCATCCACTTTATTTTTTAAAGGCATGCGCTCGCATAAAACAATTTTTATATTCTGTTAAAATAAATATATATATAAAGAAAATGAGATAAGCAGATTTCCCACGTGAAGTTTTATAATAGAGAAATCTGCCTAATAACATCAGTAGTTGTAATGTTTTTCTAAACCTATTCACGAGGGACGATTAGTGACGAAAACGGCCACCCTAGCTCTCGGCGGAATGTCCCGAACTTAGCCGACTCCTGCGGACCACATACACAATACAAATGCAAATATCTCGGTTAATATTGAAGATAGAGAATATATGTATAAACCAATATTTATAGCAAATGTAACTTGCAATAAGATTGGTTCTATACAATTTTTTGATCCGACGTATGGTAACGGAGATATTTCGAATTTTCAAAAAACCTCCCCTCTAACCCCCCCCCCCTCCCACTGGTCCGATTTCAGGCGTTAACGAACTTGATCTTTCTTTTTAAATAAAACGACTAAATATCGAGTTTGGTAACGATTAAATAATAATTGCGACCGCTAGGGCGGTAACAGACAAATATATAGATAGATATACAGTTTGGAATGGACCTCATTTTCATCATCTCCTGGGTAGGATCGATGGAAATTTAAAGAAAAATTTCTAAAATTGCGTCATGAGTACAACCTCAATAGCTGATTTCCCTGAAGGGAAATCTGCTAAAACTAAAATATGGATATATTTTGGTTAATATTCAATATAGAGAAACCATGCACGTAACAACATTTATGGAACATTACATTTTCAATAATATGTATTCTCCACAATTTGATGATCTGATACGTAACAATGGAGATATTTTAAATTTTCGAAATTCAAATACTTGAACTTCTTTCTTTACATAAAACGTTTAAATATCGAATTTGGTAGTGGTCAGACGAAAATTGCTACCACTAGAGCGTATATATATATATATATATATATATATATAGTTTTGAAAGACATTTTCGTCTTCTCCTGGGTAGGATATATGGATTTGAAGAATGTTTACGATAATCTCATCATGAGTACAACCTCAATAGCTGATTTCCCCCAATGGAAATCTGCTAAAAAAACACTGAAAAACAGTATGTATATTTAATTTCATAGGAGTCCTAGAAGATCATTTAGTGTCAACTTCAGATTTGAATTCAATTTTGAAATTGTTGCATCAGAGACGGCCTGCGGCGCACAGTTTTGAAAGTTAAGGATCATATTGATGCCTTGTCTTTTTAGCAGATTTCCCTAGTAGAGGACGAAAATGAAGTCCGTTCAATTGTATTATATTTGTCTGTTACTGCTCTAGCGGTCGGAATTTTTGTTTGATCGGTACCAAACTCGATATTTGTCGTTTTATGTAAAAAGACAGATCAAGTTCGTTAACGGCTGAAATCGGACCAGTGGAAGGGGGGGGTTTAGAGGGGAGGATTTTCGAAAATTCGAAATATCTCCGTTACTATACGTCGGATCGAAAAATTGTACAAAATCAATCTTATTGCAAATTAAATTTACTATAAATATTGTTATATACATTTATTCTCTATCTTGAATATTAACCTAGATATTTGCATTTTTATGAAGTCTGTGGTCGGGTATAGTTCGGATTAGGTCGGCCATTTTCACCAGTACTCGGCTCAGGTGGAAGCTTCTTTTAACCTTACCTTACCTTCGTTACTTTGTGAGATTTATGCAAATACGTTCTGTTCATCCGCCCACCCCCCTTCTTTTGTTCTTGGACTACTAAAATTTGAGTTATTAAAATATAAATTATTCATGCAATTCAGAAGCCGTTTTAGTTGAGAATTTATTTTAATTAACTGAAAGATTTCTCATTACCGTTTGTATTTAATCACGGTAGTATTGTGTTACCAGTATGCAGATTTCTCTATTGTAAAACTTCACATGGGAAATTCGCTTAGTTTACGCAGCCTCTGCGTGACGGACTTTTTTGGTTTTCTTTCAATACTTACCCCATTTGTTTTTAACATATTATTTATGAATACAGTGCAAAAATTATTTATATTTGTTAAAAAAGGAACACGCTTTATTTGGGGTTAATGCTTATAGTACTAGATAATCCAACTAGAAAAAATAAAAAAAACCTAATGAAATTGAAATAATTTATTAAAGAAATATTATTCAGCAGTCGTTTATCGATAACCTTGATTTCTCTACCTTTATTGATGTCCTTTATACAGTTCAGTATCTTAAGCCTGTGATATATTACTGTCAGGTTTTTTTTTGTAAAAATTGTAATCTACAATAATTTTGATGAATATTATTACTTCTGAATTTTTGGCAATTTTAGAAAATCTTTATAAAAGAATCATTAGAAATATTTTACTCACTTCGAAGTTAGTTGTTACTACTACTTTCTTTGTTTACAGGTGCCGCTTTATTTAGCAAAATTAGGACTTGCAGAAGAAAATCTTGAGGCAAGGAGGACAAGTCTAGCACAACTTCCATTGGAGAAGTTGCTACACGTCAAGCATGCTTTAGCAGCAAAAGGTTTTTATTCTGCCATAATTGTATCTCTTAGAGAAAAGAAATAGTTTGTAGAAGACTGAGCACACATTGGATATGTGTGTGAAAGTTTTGGTTGTATATATTTCATTCAATGTTAAGCTCCTTGTGATTTAAACTTTTTGTTACAGTATTCACGATGTAGCAGTCTGTCAAGACAGATTTCATTTTTTTTTTGGGGTTTTTTTTTTTCTCCTCATAGTAACCCTATGAGGAGTTATTTATTTGAATATATGCTCCATTGCCACATGGCATATTACATGTATGATTATGTTTAAATACATTTTTATTTTATAATATATACACCTTAATGAACTGTTTACTCAAATATAATATAAAAAAAAATTAAAACAAGTAAGATAATTTCAAAAAAAAATTAATGAATGAAATGAAAAAATAAATAAAATAAGAACAAAAAAAACAAACAAATCAATTGAAATTAAACTCAACCGATGTTTAATTTGCGAGTGTATGTAAGGTAAATATATCGAATTATAATTCCCATTCCTCACAATCAGCTTTGCATTCTAATGTATTTTCGTTACATCCATATCTATACTTTTGATAAACTTTATATGCTCTTTATTATATTTGTTAAATATAATATGAGGTCTGTTACGGTTTGTTTTCCTTTATTTTCTTTGTACCAACTGATTAGTTTTGAGAAAAAAATCTAGATTATCTAAAATAAGTTAATTATAATTATTATTTGTAGCAATGTGTTATTTTATAATTAATTCCATATAGGACTGTGCTTTAAGGGACTTAAATGAATAACTTTTTTTTTCCCCTTTTTTTGGCTTTGCTGAAATTTTCATGAACGAATTTGATTGAACAGACAGCCATGAAAAAGGAGATGCAGAAGTATATGAAGAAGGAGAAGGAGGTGCACTTCCTCTCAGATCTTCCGACTGGGAGAAGAGGCGAAGGAAGCAACCGGCGAGAAGGGGAGACTCCTGGGATGACGAAAAGGACTGTAAGGCAAAACAATACAAATTATATTAATAAAAAATAAAAATTGCATATATCCCGTTAATATTCATGATTGAGAAGATACGTATAAGAACATTTATAAGCAATTAAATTTGCAATAAGTTTGATTCTAAACAAATTTTTGATCCGATGTATAATAGTTATATTCCAAATTTTTAAAATTGAGACCCCTGCTCCCTCGGGTTTCATTTCAGCCGCTAACGAACTTCAGAATTAAATAAAACGCTTATATATCCCGTTTGTTGACACAAAGACAAAAATTGCGACCGCTAGAGGTAATAGATCTATATAAAGGGACTAGTAATGGCGTGACCAATTATCGGCACTTCTTTGAACTCCTCCGCACTCCCCAATCACGCGGCTCCTTCTCTGGTGTATTTAATTTTCGCAACAATATATAAAAATGAATGTTTGTCTGTATGGCCTTTATAGACTCGTAAACGACTGAACCGAATTTTATGAAACTTGGTATGAATATTATTATTAACTCAGGGTAGGTTTCTGGATATATTAGTATTCTCTGAGACGAACAGGAGTTGGGGTGATAAGGGAGGCCTGAAATTAAAAATAGCGATAGTTCGTCTCTTATTGGGGTTTCGGCAAATATGCACATAACAAAAGTTGTTTATTTTGTTAATTAGAGTAAATGTTGTAATATACCTTTTTGTCGTATGCCGAAGTATAAATGAGTCTTAGGCTAAAAACAATATTGGGAGACAACAATTTTATATGGCACAAAAGACTCAACCAAATTAAACGAAACTCCATGTCCCTCACATAATAAAGTTCCATTGAAAGCAATATATTTAAGCTTGAAATAAATCTAAGCAAAGGTAATGTTTAAGTTAAAGCATGGGATGTCTTAAACTGGAGTTTCTCTTAAGGAAAATCAGCTATTGAAGTCGTAAACATGACGAGGGCTTTCGAAAAGTTAACTCAAATGTCCATCTATCCTACTCCCAGTAGATAGCAAGTCCCAGTTAGCTTTAAATGCATAAAGTGGATGTTAATTAAAAAACATATTTTAACAAAAAATTAAGACCATAATCCTCCTACCTTCTACTACTTATCACCAAAGAATTGCTGGGATGACACAGGAATTTGCTTCTCCCAGATTGTCTTTGGTGAAGACATGTTACAGAAATTAAACTCCATTAGGGAGCAATGAAAGAGATAAACTTTCATTCTGCCTAATACCAAATACATTTATATACAGAAAATAATTTTGTAAATGAGTAAAATAAAATGCGAAACAAGAACGTAAAATCTTAATCGATAACGTCATCACTCAATAAATTTGCACATATCTCACATAATAAAGGTCTCTTGAAAACAATATTTGGTATTTTAGCTTAGAATAAAGTAGTTCATGGCATAACAGCTTATTGTTAATATGACATGAGTAGGAGTGGGGGTTCACTGAAGGCTGAAAACTAAAAAATCTTAAAATCTCTAGAAGAGAAGAAATTGTACTTACACGAATACGCACAGGACACACAAGACTAACACATTCATATCTAATGAGCAGACAAGATGAACCTATATGTCGCTACTGCAATAGAACGCTGACTGTAAAACACATACTGACTGACTGCACACAAGAGAAAACGTAGCCCATGGCCCACAAATGTATGCCAACTACTGGCCGACAGTAGCCAATTTATAGATGATGTTTTTAAGTATTTAAGAAATAATGGATTATTTAATGAAATATAAAACCTATTATCTACAATTATGAAAGTTATACACTGTGGAATATAAGTTTTGCCTCCTTCCAGTTTAACTATTTATAGTTTTCTTTTATTTTTATTTATCTTTTTTTTTTCTTTGTTGTTTTATTTTTATTTTATATTTTTTTTTTCTCATGTAAATACAAACAATTTATATTTAGTTTTGTCCATTCTATTTATTTTGTACATTTGTAAATGTTAGCTGTGTAAAAAATTTATTATTTATTTAATCTTGTAAAACTATATTCTAACATATTAAAATATGAATCGCCATTGTAGCGGAATGGTCCTATTTATTTTTTACTTTTGTAACATTTAGCTTTGTAAAAATTTTAATACTTATTTAACTTTGTAAAATTATATTCAACATGTTAATAGATGAATCGCGACATCTCAAATAAATAATAATAATAATAATAAATCTTAATATCCATGATAGAAAAAGTATGTATATATCAACATTTATAGGCAATTAAATTTAAACATTGGTCCTATACACTTTTTCTATCCGACATATAATAATGAAATTATTCCGAATTTTCGAAATTCCTCCCTTTAACCCCCTCCCGTCAAGTGCAATTTTTGCCGTTAACGAACTTGATCATCCATTTTACTTAAAACGCTTATATATCGATTGTGGTAACGATTAAACAAAAATGGCGACCGCTTGAGCTGCAACAGACGTATATATATATATCTATATATATAAACTTTTGAAAGGACCTTATTTTAGTCATCTCCCTGGTATAATCGGTGGACATTTGTTGATTATTTTTTTTTTTCGAAAATCACGCCATGAGCACAATCTCAATAGCATCAAGGGAAATCTGTTACAAACAAAAGTGGTCAAATAAATACAAAACCCCTTTATTTGAGGAACAAGTTTAGGACAGATCTCAAGAATTTTCCAACTTTGTCATTCGCGTACCAGACTCTCACACTTACTGAAATATGCGTTCACCTTTGTAAAGAATAAATAATTGTTAATTACTTTTATAAGTCGCGCTGCGTCTCACAAACTCGGCAATGGTTAAATTGCAAGGCGTTAATCATTCTTAATGCGCTACCATATGAGAAACTTTAAACTCCAAAAACGTTAGCAGACTCATTTGCTACTCCAGATATAGAATAAGAAGCGTCATATTTCTAAAGGCGCAGCTATTTATAAAACTCCATTTACCGTCATATAAGATTATATAGCGCGTTAGCAGTTGCAGTATATTTTATAAAATAATATTTAATATGAATGAAATTGAATCAGAAATGACAGTGTCTACAGTGGAGCACTCCTGTAAACAAAATAAATATCACGGAATTGGTATCCGTAATTAAGTTAAAAAATACGGTTGGTCAGAAAGGGATGTACATTCCCTTGTATGGTCGGTGGGGATTTTTTTAATTAAATCTACTGACAAAATAAATGATTAAGTGTAATAAGGGATTCTTCAAGAAACACAATCTCTAATCGTTTACAATTGGAGTATAAATGAAACCAAACGATGTTTCTATTAATAAACGTTCTTATTGTGCTGCTAAAGCAAATTGTGAATGGTTATCTACAGTTACCACCCTATTCTAGCAAGAGTGGGTGTAAGGATTTTTTTAAATGATTTTGTTCACTAAATAAATTCATATTAATACTGATAAGGTCTTCGGGAATTGACCGTGTCTGCATTTTAGTTGCCAACGTTTAACTAGACATGCTTCGAGCTTCCTCAGGGCTATCTCTGAGACTGAAGAGTGTGTGTTCACCTCAGGAATATATGTAGGCCTTGTCCGGTTTCCTTGGGCGAAGTCGTCCCCTCCAGGTGTCTACGGATACTTCTTCCGGTGGTCGTTCACCTGCTATACCGTCGTTTATGTTTCTTGTCCGTGATCTCTGTGGAATGACGGGCTTCCAGAGTTTGCTGAGTCTGTATCCATCCTCCCTGTTGATGTTGAATGGGCATTTCGCGATTTCTATGGCTTCTCGAACCAGTCTTTCTTGGTATCGGTCCACCTTGGCCAGCACCTTAACTTCATCGAATTTGATGCTGTGATTAGTTTCCCAGAAGTGTTCTGCTATTGCTGATTCTTCTGTCCGAAACTTTTTTAAACTCTTGATACGCTCGGCGACCCTGGTGTTTATCAATCTGCCGATTTGTCCAATATATTCTAAGCCGCAAGAACAGGGTATGCTGTATATTCCTGGGATTTTTGTCTGGAGTTGATCTTTGCAGCTGGGTAACACGTGTGCTATTTTCTTGTCCGTGCCAAATGCTGTTTCTATTCCCTGCTTCTTGAGTATTACATATATAACTGAGGAGAACACACACTCTTCAGTCTCAGAGATAGCCCTGAGGAAGCTAGAAGCATGTCTAGCGAAAGGTTGGCAACTAAAATGCAGACACAGTCAATACCTGAAGACCCTAACAGTATTAATGACCAGGACCGAGGAAGTCTATGAGTTTATTTAAACTCATATTGTCCAGGAGAGAATTGAACTCACGGCCCTAGTTTTACCAAGTGAGATTAAGATTGATGTACATAGCCTTAGATTCATAGTAAGAGTTTTAGTATAATAAAGGCCTATTAGATTGGATAAAATAATTTCAGACATAAAAAATTAGAACCTGTGATTTTTTGATATGCGGTAGATTTGTTTTCTTTCTTAGAAAGGCTTCACAGAAAGGAATACATTTTTCCCACAAAAAGGAGGCACAACTGATAGATATTCAATAGCCCCGTATTACATTTATTATTCTAGTAAACTACTCGTTAAAATGTGTTAGTTTAAAATAATATTCATGAGAATTTCTTATTAAATAAGTAAAATACAATTTGGATTAATTTAAATTTTTCAAAATAATTGAAAACTAAAATATTGCAAAAAAGCTCAAGGTAAGTTTCTTAGGTAACAAATATATACCAAATATTGATTGACAAACAGAAGAATAAGACGACACATATATTCTCCCATTTATTTTATTTATAACAGTTGTCTTTATTTTATTATGGCGAAACTCGATATGTAAACGTTTAATGTGAAACTAGAAGCTGATTTCGTTAATTGGCGAAATTGATAGAGATTATGAGGAAAACGTGCAACCAATTATTTGGGGATTATCTCACTCTGAACAATGAAACATATTAATTAATATATTTTATGAATGAGACATATATTTTTTAAAATATATTTTAACGTTTTTAGATGGAATTTTTCAATAATTCATTACTTTAATCAGTATGCACAAAGTATTTTATATTATTGATCTTTCCATTTTATCAAATTTATTTATTTTTTTTTAAATAATCAGCTATTTATTTAAGGTCTTATTTATTAACTTAATATTTTCTATTTTTTGTTCCTGCTTTGAAGTTTCGTAATCAATTACACATTAGTACTTTTTTGCTCTTAGATCTAATCTTTTTCCATAAAGTTATTATTCAATATGTTTTCTTCTTACTGTTGTGGAGATGTTTTGTTATTTTCATTTGTGTATTGTGTATGTATTTATTACTGGTGTTGATTTTGTTATGAAGATGTTTGTTATTTGCTATTATTGTTAATGTTCAAGTTTATTGATGCTCATGCTTATGTTTTTACTTTATATTATTATCTGAGCAATATCGCTGCACAGCGAAAGCTCTAAAATAAATAAATAAAATCATTCGGAACACATAAATTTAATTAATGTTTGTTGGCTACCTAACAATAAATACATACTAACAGTCTGGACGAAAAAACCTTGACATATCTCTCGAAATTACTGAACTACTAACTACTAACTGAAAGCAGCCAATATATTTAACACATACTAACACATCTAAAACATAATATTTACCAGTGCATATGGAACTAATATATATTAGGTCTAAAATATACTTACTAAAATTGACTTTAATTATATTCTAATAGGAAAAGTTCTGATATGAGAAAACCTCAGGTATTTAAAGGATTTTTCCATAATGCGTATACAAAGGTTTTACATGACGGAATAAATAAATTACTCCAAATAGAGATTCAACGTATCATTAAACCTCACACCAATCACCTTCGATGTGAGGCATAAAACAAATAAATATTAATAATTAATGAAACCGAATTAGTGATATATTTTATGTGTCTAAATAAGTTTTCTTTGAAAGAAACTTACAAGATTAGAGGTGGTAGGACAGGAATTTGCAATATCAAGAATAAAATAAGAAATGCTACTAACTGCAATTCGTGAATTTAAGACTGGCTAAGTGTTTAAAAATATGAATTTTCCAAGTTTTTACGTCATTAGTCAAAATATAAAAATTGTCTTCGAAATGGAATTTTTAAAAACATATAAACATCATTTATTAACTAATCTTTGGACTTTGTAATATTAAATATATATTAATGGTATACTGCTAATAATTATTGGTTCTCAAGATGGGGGAGCAGGTCCGAAGAAGTGTTTGTCAGAATAAATATTAGCTTGTAACATAAAGAATAAGCCACTTATCGGATTAAATAAATCTAGCTTTCTTAAATCTCTCCGTCTCATATTCATTTCATTAGTTATGACCATTGTAACTATACAAAAACGTAATGCTATTACATATAACATGGTGTGTCATTTCTGGCAATGAATCCTAAAGAAAAAAAAAATAAAGCCCCGTTACTACTTGAATAACATAATATAAATTCTATTTTGATATAAAATATTTCGTGTTTCGCATCTTACGTTTCTGGATGATATTATCGATTATGAACATACATTACACGCCAGGCATAAAGACATAATGTATTATAGATACACGAAATAAAGATAAGTATTTAATTGAGTTGATAAATCTAAATCGATTTAAATATTAAAACCAAAAGTCTTAACAGAAAATGATTACAATCCGCCAATTTTGTGTCTTAAGTATATCCTAAAACGATTAATAATAATTATTATTATTACTATTATTTTTTATTAGTGAAATTAAGATCCTCAGCAACTAAGTTTCCACTTGGAGCTGTGAAGAAATTGATAAGCTGAAATAATCATGATATTCTGAATTAATTATTCTTTGGTCGCATAATAACGGTGGAAATACAAACCTTACCGTCAACACTTTTTCTAATAATATTGGCCCACTATGGCTCGTAAAGCTATTAATTAAGTTATGGTATGAAAAACTGAATTTCGTCTTACACATTAAATAGTTGTTTGACTATTCATTATCTACAATTAAAATATTTTATATTGAGAAAGAGCTTTCAATCATCAAATATCAAGTAAAACAATGAATTTTTTACAATAAAAAAAAAACCGTGTAAAAGGTGAAGTAACGAAAAAATTTATTTATTGAAGATTAACGGGGTTTAAAATATTTTTAAAATCATAAGAAACAATCTCTTTTTCTTGCATAAAACAAAATTACCTAATGAATTTCAATTAACATTTTTTATGTAATGGGAGTTTTATATTCTCTATTTTATATTCAACTGTCAATAAGAAGGCTTTATTATTATTATAATGGGTTTTATCGACTTAAGCCATAAAAAAGGTATTACCTCATCAGAATGATATAAAAAAAAAGTAATTAGATTTAGAAAACATATTTACAACTGAGCAGACTAATTCAAGGGAAGATACAATGAGCTCATAACCGTAAAAAAGTCCGTAATGCAGGGGCTGCGTAAACTAAGCAGATTTCCCACTTGGTGGTATAGCATTCATAAAAACTTATTTTATCACGTGATCACACAACGAATTCGCAAGTATACCACATAATAGACGCATCTTGAAAACAATATTTAGTTTATGATATTAGAATAAAGTTGATAAAGATATAACGGCTTATTTAGAATGAAAACTAAAAATCCAAATATCTCCGTTGCTGTTCATGATAGAGAAAATATGTATATAACAGAATGTATAGTTAAGTTAATTTTCAATAAGATTATTTACACTTTTCCGATCCGACTTATAGTAACGAAGATTTAAATTTTCGAAATTCGCCCCTCTAGCCCCCCGCCCCACCCTCTTCTGTTCCTGTGTTTTTAATATAATCTATAAACGTTTACCTTTATGGCTAAGATATTTAATCAAAAACATCAAATTGCATTTCTCTCTTTAAACTTCCTAAAATTACATGTGTGGTTTAATATATAACATAGTATTGTTTATGGAACATGAGCAAAAGTGGGGGTTTGGCTGTAAACTGAAAAATGCAAATATCTCGGTTAATATTCAAAAGGAAGAATAAATGTATATAACAAAATGTATAGTAAATTTAGTTTGCAATACGCTTGAAAATCCTTCCTCTAAACCCCCACCCCTCCCGCGAGTCTTTAGCCATTAACAATCTAGATTTTTCTTTTTGTATGAAGCCGTTAAATGTCCAGTAGATCGAACAAAAATTGTATATATATATATATATATATATATATATATATATATAGAGAGAGAGAGAGAGAGAGAGAGAGAGAGAGAGAGATTTCGTCATCTCCTGGGTAGAAGGGTAATGTTGGACATTAAAAGAATTTTTTCAAAAATCGCGTCATGAGTACTACCTGAATAGCAGATTCTCCTTACGGGGAATCTGCTAAAATCTTCAATGTTTTCTATATAAATTCATTTAGTTTTATTATTTACATGTTTGTCTACAGGAAAATAATATACTATTCCCTATTTCAGCGAAGGGGAAAGGTGAAATAGCATCCATATTCCAATCTACAGTGACGGTACTATCATTCCTGGCGTTCGGCGGTTACCTACTCTGCCTCCTGGTTCAAGCTATCAAAACCGGGACGACGAACCAGAATCCCAACGTGGTGATGCCAACACAGATCCCTGCCGGCCTGATTGGGAAGAAGAGAAGGAAACGCAGTGCAGAGGAGAACATGTTGAACACACTCCACAGGATAGCAGAAGCCTACGCAGTCTATAGTCTCTCTAATGAAGATGACGACTGGCCGTAACTTATGATCTCTCTTGAATCGCATGAAGAAATAATAACCAACAGACTAATAGGAGTCGAGGAATCCTTTAAACCATATGTGGGTAAGGTATGATCCGGCCCGCGAGACACTTTGAAAAACCCAATCAAACAAACATATTACACTACTATCTCCAAATGAGGAAGATGAGGAGAGATTTGAGCGTTTGGCAGTACTTATAAATGCGAACAGTTCTTTTCAATGATGAAAATTAATAAATCAAGACATCGTGCAAGACGACTAACAATAATTTGGAAAATTCTTTTCGTCTTTGTATCAGTGGAACAAACATAGTTGGCTTAGTTTCCTAAATTCAAACTCATTGATTGTACCACGTTGTACCTATTTTTTTCATTTTGTTATTATATAAATAAATTGTAATATAATATACGACAACGTAATAAAAATATAATAAATTGTATTATAATTACATTGTCGCTATAATTTCATGTCTGATATCAATCGTTAAAAATTATGAACACTACTTTTAAACACGGGTTGTGAATGTATTTGCATGCTAAAGTTTGGCCCGCAACATGCCAAAGGTTGTCCATAACTGCTGTAAACCATTAACCATTAGACATCCAGCTAACGATTCTGTTTACGGAGTTGGATTTTGTGTTCTACGACTGCTAAGCCATCTAGCATTAAAAAAGTCCATCACGCAGGGGCTGCGTAAACTAGGCAGATTTCCCACGTGATGTTTTACAATAGAGAAATCCGCCTAATAACAGCTGTAGTAGGAAGGGATCTCTAAACCTATTCACGAGGGACGAATAGTTCTGGAAACGGCCACCAGAGCTCTCGGCGGAGATTCCGGAACATGGCGGGGTTCCGTCGACCACACACACTACACAAATGCAAATATCTCGGTTAATATTCAAGATACAGAATAAATGTATAGAACAATAATTATAGTAAATTTAATTTACAATAAGATTGATTCTATACAATTTTTCGATCCGACGCATAATAACGGAGATATTTTGAATTTTCAAAAATCCCCCCTCTAACCCCCCCCCCCCTCCCACTGGTCCGATTTCAGCCATTAACGAACTTGATCTCTCTTTTTACGTAAAACGCTTAAATATGAAGTTTGGTAACGATCAAACAAAAATTGCGACCGCTAGAGCGTTAACAGACAAATATATATATATATATTTATATATATATATATATATATATATATATATATATAATTTTGAACGGACCTCATTTTCGTCATCTCCTGGGTAGGATCGATGAATATTTGAGGAAATTTTTCAAAACTCGCGTAATGAGTATGACCTCAATAGCTGATTTCCCTTAAATCTGGGGGGAAATCTGCTGCCTTAAAAGGGAAATCTGCTAAAATATTAACCACATCAAGCAATCCTTCCATGTATCTAGCATAATAAAGGTCTCTTCAAAACAATATTTGGTATTTTGGTTGAGAATAAAATGGTCCCTGATTTTACAGTATCTTGTTAAGGTCACATAAGTGAGAGGGGGGGGGGTTTACCTATGTCTAAAAACCAAAAAAAAGTCCGTCACGCAGGGGCTGCGTAAACTAAGCAGATTTCCCACGTGAAGTTTTACAATAGAGAAATATGCATACTGGTAACACAATACCACCGTGATTAGATAATGAGAAATCTTTCAGTTAATTAAAATAAATTCCCAACCGAAAAGGCTTCTGAATTGTATGAATAATTTATATATTAATAACTAAAATTTTAGTAGTCCAAGAACTAAAGAAGGGGGGGGCGGATGAACAGAACGTATTTGCATAAATCTCACAAAGTTATGAAGGTAAGGTAAGGTTAGAAACGACAGGTTAGAAGAAGCTTCCGCCTGAGCCGAGAAATGACGAAGATGGCCGACGTAATCCGAACTATACCCGACCACAGACTTCATAAAAATGCAAATATCTCGGTTAATGTTGAAGATAGAGAATAAATGTATATAGAAATATTTATAGTAAATTTAATTTGCAATAAGATTGGTTCTATACAATTTTTCGATCCGATGCATAATAACGGAGATATTTTGAATTCCCCCCTCCCTCTGGTCCGATTTCAGCCATTAATGAACTTGATCTGTCTTTTTATATAAAACGGTTAATTATCGAGTTATTGATCGTAACGATCAAACAAAAATTGCGACCGCTAGAGCATTAACAGATATTTATATATAATTTTGAACGGACCTCATTTTAGTCATCCCTTGGGTAGGATCGATGGACATTTGAAGAAAATTTTCGAAAATCGCGTCATGGATAATCTGCTAAAACAAACAAAAAAAAAACAGTAAAATATCTCAGTTAACATTCATGATTGAGAAAATATGTATATAACAACATAGGTGACTTAATTTGCAATAAGATTGTTTATATACATTTTATCGATCCGATGTATAATAACGAAGATATTTTTCACTTTCTAAAATTCCCCGATTTATTTTGAACTGAACACATTTTTCTCATCTCCTAGGTAGACTCTTTCTGACGCTGCTGGTAACCTCAAGCAGAAGGCAAAGGGAAGCCACTGCATGCACTTGGACTTGCATCTCTTGTATAATCCGTAGAAAGTCCGTCACGCAGGGGCTGCGTAAACTAAGCAGATTTCCCACGTGAAGCTTTACAATAGAGAAATCCGCCTAATAACAGCTGTAGTAGGAAGGGAACTCTAAACCTATTCACGAAGGACGAATAGTTCTGGAAACGCCCACCCGCGCTCACGGAGAGTCCGTAAAATGGCGGGGTTCCGGCGACCATACACACAATACAAAGGCAAACATCCCGGTTACTAGTCAAGATACAGAATAAAGGTATGGCACAATATTTATAGTACATTTAATTTACAATAAGATTGATTCTATACAATTCTTCGATCCGACGCATAATAACGGTGATATTTTGAATTTTCAAATTTCTCCGCCTCTATACCCCCACTCCCACTTGTCCGATTTCAGCCATTAACAAACTTGATCTTTCTATTTAAGTAAAACGCTTAAATAATAAGTTTGGTAACGATCAAACAAAAATTGCGACCGCTAGAGCGTTAAAAGACAAATATATATATATATATATATATATATATATATATATATATATATATATATATATATATATATAATTTTGAATGGACCTCATTTTCGTCATCTCCTGGGTAGGATCGATGGACATTTGAGGAAATTTTTCAAAACTCGCGTCATGAGTACGACCTCAATAGCTGATTTCCCTTAAGGGAAATCTGCTAAAAGTTAGATACTTCTACACTCCAAAGTCCTAATATCTATCATTGTTGAAAGATCAGGAGTTAAAAATTAGGCACAACGTTAAAGGCAAGATGCCACCCTTATAGACGTCAAAACTTAAATTCTATCAATCATTTTGAGATGTACAGGGATAAGCAGTATTCATGACTTCAATATTTTTTTTTCAGAAATAGAAGCATATAATCTCAAATTGAAGTTCGTATAGAGTATCATTAATTGAACTATATGAATATATTTTACAAATAAATTTAAGGGTGTCACACATTTCAAGAAATGTATTTTTTTAATCTAAATTTTTCTTTATATAGAACAAGAAAACAAATGACTCAAATTTAATACATTGTGTTCCACTATTCTTATTTTTTCAAATAATGATTATTGTTGATTAATCATAATAAAGTTGAAATGAAACCTGTATATTTTATTTATCAATTTATTTTCTGTCTTTATTTGTTTATAATATTTACTCGTTTCCCACAAAATTAATAAAAGTGGGAAGATGTTCATAAAAAGATAAATAATCGCAACAATGATTATAATGTTTTGATCAGACGCATAATAACGGAGACATTTCGAAATAATGATTTCACCCCACTTTAAACACATCTTCAGGGTTCGATTTCAGACATTAATGGACATCTTCTTTACTGTTGTATGAAACGGATAAATATCGAGAATGGTATTGATGAAATAACCACTTTCGAGAATAGAAAACATTAATTGTTCACACATAGCATTTTTGGATGAGTCTCACATAATATAGTTCAACTGAAAATAATATGTTGTATTTCAGATTCGATTAAAAATTTTTATTTTACATTGGCATATTATTAACGTGAGATGAGTAGAAGAGAGTGTTTATTTGAGGCTGAAGAACAGAAACGGAAATAACTCTTTTAACATTTGTGGGAACAAAAAAGTGTATGGAATACTAAATATAGAAAATTAAAGATACATCAATTTTGATTACTCCTACCCCTGGCCAATATTCATTGATGAATTTTAAAAAAATCAGGAGTTACCAAACTTATCTACTAAAAGAAGAAAATCTATCTACAGAAATATAAATGTAAATGTGTGCATATATATCGTTATCGACATCTCCTTGGTAAGATTGATGGACATTTGAAGAAATTTTCCAGGAAGGAAATCTGCTGGGAGCCTATAAAACAGTTCCAATGCACACCGACAGATGGCAGAAGTTACAGGATTAGTGGTATCTAATGTCAGTATACCACCTTGCCTACAGAGAGCGCTGCGTCAAACGAGGAGTTTTAACCAACACTCCAATAGATAGTGCTCCTACTACAGCTCCAGCAATATTACCATTCTACCAATGGTTCCCCGTGTTGTTGTGGATATATTAGCAGATTTCCCTTAAGGGAGTTAACCCCTTATTGAGGTTGTACTCATGACGGAATTTTTGAAATTTTTCTTCAAATGTCCATCGATCCTACCTAGTAGATGACGAAAATGAGGTCCGTTCAAAAATTTATGTGTATATATATATATATATATATATATATATATATATATATATATATATATATATATATATATATATATATATTTGTCTGTTACCGCTCTAGCGGTCGCAATTATTGTTTAATCGTTACGAAACTCGATATTTAACCGTTTTATATAAAAATACAGATCAAGTTCGTTAATGGCTGAAATCGGACGAGAGTGAGGGGGGGGGGTTAAAGGGGGAAGTTTGAAAATTCAAAATATCTCCGTTATTATGCATCGGATCGAAAAACTGTATATAACCAATCTTATTACAAATTAAATTTTCTATAACTGTTGTTATATACATTTATTCTTTATCTTGAATATTAACCGAGATATTTGCATTTTTAAGTTTTCAGCAAACCGCCACTTCTACTCATGTTACGTAAACAATACTCTGCTACATAATAAATCACATTATTGGAAGTTTAAATACCAAAAATTGTATTCAAGAGACCTTTATTATCCGAGATACATGCAAATATGCCCTGGTGACCCCGCCCCCATCTTAAAGTTTTGAACTACTAAAATTTTATTGATTGAGATAACAATTATTCTGACTCATTATTAATTACACTAACTAACATCCCAACTTTTGACCAAATATCATTCTCAAATACACATAATCAAACCGAGGCTTTTGAAATGGTTTAGCAGAAACATTTGGTTGAACTTTAAAAGCTAGAAGTTTTAGTAACAACATCAGTCCTATTTTCATTACGTGTGATGACTGGAGAAATTCAATAGTAATCGCTTTACTCAATGTATGGAATGCATTTGAAGTTATAACTAAATAAATAAATTAATGAATCTGGTCTATCCTTGAATTGAATAGTTTTGAGTAGTTTTCCAAATATACAAGTCATGCGTACAAACTAACTAACTGGATATTAAATTACTCAGGGCCTTTTAATGATCTCCTTTATAACGGTTGTTAGTTAGTGGGTCGAGTCGTAATGGCGTTGCTAGGAGAACCTGGACTATATTTCACAAAGGACTAAATACACTGACAATGAAGACTGGAAGTCAAGGCTTAGTGAAATGGGATGGCAGACATGCTTAGACAGCCTGTGCAACGTGGCCCAGATAAACAAGACTCGTAGCAATGTAATAGAAATATATTCGATCTGAGTTCGGATTTTAGTAAACACATACTAGCTAATGCCTACCTTTCACCATTTTATGCAGATTTCTGCAGATACAGATAAGTTTAGATACAGACGTATCTCTAAACATTATGGTTATTTTGTATAGTTAATCGATCTCTTTTTAAGTTTAATTAAAAATTAATTAAACAACCAACTTTTTTATCAATCATAAATTTTAATGCATCACTGATTTTTGGGAAAATTTGGTAAAGAAATTGTGGTTATTTATTTACAGTTCGAAGAGATGTTAGAGATAGGAAACAATTAAAAATATTTCATGGATTCATAAGTTATTAATCATATTTTATTATTATTATTTATTAACGTCCACCTTTTGCAACTCAGGCTAATCAGGACGGGTTTTCTACAGGTTACCACCCTTTTCTAGCCAGGGTGGGATTTTAGGACGTTATTTAATGAATTTGGTCACTAAATAATTTCCTTTGCCCAGGCAAGAATCGAACTCGCCACTCTAGGTTTACCATGTGAGCTAAAGGTCAACGCTTTAACCCGCATGGCTAACCTGAACCCCAGATATTTATTAATTAATACTTTTAATCAAATATTATTATAAGAAGAGTTCGTTTAGATAACTGACTTGTTCACTCACTATTCTAATAATGCTTATTTAATTTTCCCCAGCTTCTACAATCAGCCTGAAGAAATAGATTAACTTAAAATAAGAATCATAATTGACTTTTCCAAAATTGAATTTATCAAAACAACTTACTGTGGGGGTGCCTTATCAATTTGGGTTCCTTTATCAGTGTTATTAGCCATTCCAGGTTATCAGCTCAAGTCTTCGAGCTGATCAAGTGCAGGCCTTTTATTACAGGTCAATAAACGTCAAAGAGACGCAGACATGGCCACACCTATTATTTTTTTCATTTCACCAGAAATCTGGAAAATGACAAGTTATTTGCTTAGGTGGCATTCCTTACATTTTCCTCATTTTGATTCCCCGTGCTATTCTTTTATTTCTTTATACATTCCTAACATATGGTTATAGAAAAGGGGTGGATGAAATATGATCTAAAATAATTAAAGACAATATGAAGATCCATAAATGAAATAACTAAAAAAAGAAAATTAATAAAACTCAGCTCTAAACATAAATTATTTCAAGTAATGAGGTACTCGTTTCCCCTAAATATCTGGATTTCATATCAGATTTCTGTTCAAGTAATCCGACTATTTTACACATATTAAAATTCGAATGTTCCTTTGATTTCCATCAGCTTTAAATTTTTCTTTCATTGTAAACCAGGGTTTTAATACAAAAAAAAAATATTATGATATGAAAAATAATATTTCACTTGAAGTAAGGATTAGTATTTATTCACATGGTTTTGGGTTGAATTAATTACAGTTAAGATCGTAGAGTTGAGGTTTCCAATTAAATATTAGTGGTCGCAAGAATGTTTTAGAATTTATACGTTCTAGTGGACGAAATTAAAGCTCAGGTACATAGACCATCGTCATCATATATAGGGAAATGTCATTCTATGTTCAACCAGCTGATTGATTTACAGTGGAAGAATATTCTATGTCACTATCAGCTGTTCAAGTTACTTTGAAATAACATTCTATGTTTAACAGAACCTCTCAGCTTTACGTACTTTGTTGTCAGTGATTGTGGGTTGTTTAAGTCAATTCATTGAATTTTAACTAATTATTAATAGTGGATAGTGATCAAAATGAGTGATAACGACGAAAATATTACTGCAATGTCTACTACTAAGAGGAAATATGGAAGAATATCAGACACAACGAAGAGAATCCGTGCCATGAGCTCTGAAACAATCAAAGAAAAGGAAAGAGACGAACTATTGAAACAATTTATTTTATTGGCGGACTACAATAAACAAATGGAACATTTAACCGGATTTATTAGTGTTTTACCGAAAGAATTCTCTTACGAATACAAGGTAAGGATTTTGACAGATGGGAAAGTCAATGAAATCACTTTCTGTCAAAAAACATTCATATCATTGCATGGAATTACAAACCAAACGATTAAAAAATCTTTGAATACCACTAGAAAAGCTCCAGTTGATCAACGAGGCAAACACAAAAACAGAAAACATTCTAAACCAAAAAAAACAGTGGATAAGGTCCACGAACATCTATCCTCTTTAAAGGGACTAAAATCCCACTACAGTTAAAAAAAAAAAACAAAAAAAAAACAGTAAAGTGTACCTCTCTGAAGATCTAAACATTAATAAACTTTATAAAATGTATTCTGAATTATATCCAAATAATCCAGTATCATACGAATTCTACAGAATTGTGTTCAACACCGAATATAATTTGGCCTTTGGATACCCAAGAAAAGATTTGTGCTCTAAATGTGATGAGGTCAAAGCTTGGAAGGAAAATTTTGAAATGGGAAATACAGACCAGGAACGTGATGAACTCAAAAACTTGACAACGCAGCACATGTTACCTCTTTAATCTTTAAATATTTACTTATATTCTTTGGCTTTTTTAATGTGTTTTTATGTAAAGTTTATAAATTCCCAATAACCTATGTATGAACATAGAATGTTATTTCCATGTTTCAACTGGCTTAGATTGTTTTTTCACTGTTTTTTATGACATTATGTTTGATTTTTTTTTTTTAAGAAATATAACATTTTTAAGAAATAAAAATTTTCATATGACGTTTCAAAGACTAATTTTCAATTTACTCAAAAGTAAGAAAAACTGACTTAGAATGTTCTTTGCCTGGAGTCTTCATATGGTTCTTTGTAACAATATGGAAAGTGTTCAGTAGGTTTAGTTCATTGTGTTTGTCGTATGTTAGTGTGTGCTCGTCTTTGGGCATGCGCTTTAGTTCGACCTGCGTTTGATTCCCGTCAAGGCCCGGTGAAATTTCCCTTTTCTTTGACAATTCCTATTGGTTCCGTAGATGCTATTACTTTTCTCACAGTTTGTAGATAAGAGGCCATTATTATGTCTAATCAGAGCCTAAACCAAGGAAGAGCCGGGGGAGTTAGGCAATGTCTCCATTGTTTCGCAGCTATGACAAAACCTTGAATCTTAGTAATTAACATGGCGGTCCATTATAATATACCGAGTAGTTTTGCTACAAAGGGGACAATGATTTATGTTCCGAACACATCCTGAATAGTCATTAACGTGGTTATGACTTGTTAAGTTTCATCACTTTCACAATTTAAATTGGAATGCCTATATAAGAAATATACAAATTGTATCCAAATCCAATTAATTGAATTTCCAAACTAAAACTCTTGTATAAAAAGAAAACGACTGCACGATTTACTTGCATAATTAGTTTTTATATAGGAACCTCATATAGCCGTGGGTTTGGCATTTTTAAATCGGTGAAATGGTTCTTTCAAGAAATTCGTCAATATGTGTGTTTTTATTTAATACATACACACACACACACACACACACACACACACACACACACACACACACACACACACACACATATATTTATATATATATACTAGCTCAGATACCCGGCTTCGCTCGGGAATTCATTTGAGGCTGAATGGTGATGGTATATTTTTGGCAAGGCTATACTTTGCACAATATTTTGACATTTACCCGTTCCAGTGTTTAGGGTTAATACCCGTTGTTGGCATTTGTTAATAATAAAATTATTTTTTTATGTAAGACTTCACTGTCCTGCATATTGTCATATTTCCCGTCTCCTGTGCATTATGTATAGATTTGAATTATTAAGGAGAAAATATTGACATACATTTGAATTGATTTTTTCAGGTGAGGTACCTGGTAGTTCATATTGAAAAAAATTGTTGAGCAAATTTCTCTAAATAACAAAATAAACAACTTTTGTTATGTGCATATTTGCCGAAACCCCAATAGGAAATCATTATTATTAATTTCAGGCCTCCCTTCTAACCCCCACTCCTGCCCGTCCCGAGAAATGTTAGTATGGCTTATTATAAGCAAGGCGTTAGTGCTAATACACATACCGAGTTTTATTTAGTTCGGTGGACTCTTTTGTGCCAAATAAAATTGTTGTCTCCCGCTATAATTTTTAGGGGATAACGCCTTTATACTTCGGTATACGATGATAGTGTATATAAAAAAAAGTTTCTCTAAATAACAAAATAAACAACTTTTGTTATGTGCATATTTGACGAAAATGCAATAGGAAACGAAATATCACTATTATTAATTTCAGGCCTTCCTTACAACCCCCACTCCTGCCCGTCCCTAGAAATGTTAGTACAGCTTATTATAATGAAGGCGTTAGTATTAATTCATATAGCGAGTTTGGTTTAGTTCGGTTGGGTCTTTTGTCCCAAATAAAATTGTGGACTCCCGCTATAGTTTTTAGCGTATAACTCATTTATACTTCCATATACGGCAAAAGTGCATATAACAAAAGTTACTTTAAATTACAAAATAAACAACTTTTATAATGTGCATATTTGCTGAAAAAGCAATAGGAAACGAAATATCGCTGTTTTTAATTTCAGGCCTCCCTTATAACCCCCACTCCTGTTCGTCTCAGAGAAAATTAATATAGCCTAAAGTCTAAGTTGGGTTAGTAGTAATATACATACCAAGCTTCATAAAATTCGGTTCAGCCGTTTATGCGTGAAAAGGTAACAAACAAACAAACAAACTTGGTTAAAAAATCTTAGTTTATTCCAATATTTCGAGATTATTTATTTTCTCTTCTAATGTAACCAGAAGCACAACAATAGTTTTAAGTATCTTTAGTCTTGCCCTGAAGGAAATAAAATAAATATTTTCGAAATATTGGAATAAACTAAGATTTTTTCACCAAAATTGACCAAAACTCTAAAAAACAACAACACCATATATATATTAATATATTCATTGTGAGAACTTCTGCTGTCTGCTCTAGCGGTTGGAGTTTTTGTTGTTCTCCAAATTTTCGATGAAAATCCGTCCATCTTCGTCAGGCTATAATTTTAATTTAATTTGGCTAGCTACTTCAATCTTATGGCTTGGATTCTATTTTAATGCGGTTTTCCATGTCTCAGAGAGAGTGACACCGTCCACGCCGTTTATTGTATTCGTTCTCTTGTTAATTTCTATAGCTTCTCGGACCAAAGATTGGTAATTCATAAATGTATGAATGGAAGTAAATTTTCTGTTTTACTATTTAGTACTTGGCTTAAAACCGCGAAAGAGGAAACAAATATTAAAGGATGGATAGAAATTTCAATTTTCAAGCTTATGTTTACATATTCTATTATTGAGATTTTTTTGAGTTAGCATAAGAAAAGCTGAAGGCATTTATCTTGCAAGAGGGAAGGAGCCTAAGTTTGGCAAATATATTAAAATATAATAAATATTAAAAATAAGACTACATTATTTGGGAAATTAAAA
Source organism: Riptortus pedestris (assembly GCA_019009955.1). Taxonomy (NCBI): domain Eukaryota; kingdom Metazoa; phylum Arthropoda; class Insecta; order Hemiptera; family Alydidae; genus Riptortus; species Riptortus pedestris. Next base: position 171,296,634 of record CM032229.1, on the reverse strand, counting down.
TATATTACGTCTATATAGTATTTTCATAATATAATAACGGAGAGAGTGGAGTTTATGGAGCAATTTTCCTATTCTGCCACCAAAATTGCATTCAGATATCTTGATTGTCGTTTTACAATAATTAGGAAGCAAAAATATATAGACCACTCTGGCATCAATCGGTTTTCTTTGAGGTACAAAGTTAATAAATGTGCGATGAACTTATATGAAGTGCTTTCAGCCTGACTGGAGTATAACTTTCCATAAGATATAATTCATGCAGTTAATTTGGTCTAATCGAGACAATACCAGTAAATAAACGGAACAAAAAGTAAAGATTGTCTCCTGTTAACATTAAACAAGCGTTCTCGATAAATCCAAGGGTCCTTGTTGGTCATGGATACACAATCCATAGGCAAAGTGCATTTTCCATGATAACGAAGTGCATCAGAACTCATCTGATATGAAATACTAAAGGTGAATAAGGTAAGATTCCGAACAGGACTGTCAAATTGAAATATAAATGCAACGAACTTATTGAGGTCTAACACATCGTATTTCATCTTCTTCATTTCATAAAGGAAATTAAGATGATGAAATACACTTTCGGCGTCTCTTTTAGAAGGCCTTGAAAGTATGCATCGCATGAACATCCAATGCTGAGCTGTTGTCAAGAGATTCTTTCGGTTTTAATGAGACTCATTTCGATAATTCTAAGATCGAAAAACACTCAACGTGTGGAAACGTTTAGGCCCCTCAAGATGATGCTTTCAGCTACGAAACATGTAGGATGAAATTTTAATATCGACTACTAAAAATAAAGAAGCTGTATTGTCTAAACCAGAAAAAATATTTTTTCTGGATAATACATTTCAGGATTATCAAGGTATTTTTGTACTGATTGTCTATTGACAATTTTCACCAATATTTAGTTAATCATTCACATAGCTTCTTCGGAGTACACCAGGAGATCTTATCCTGCTCAAATGCTCTGACGAAGTATGATGTATGATTAGCGAAACTTTGGTAAATATATCATTACATGGCCAAGACCAGAAGACCTCAAAAATCATGACATAAATCGTGAAAAAATGATACTTTCTGTAAGTATATATATATACAATCATGACCCAATGGCTACTCCTTGTAGTTACAACCATTGTGTTCTTTCTGAAGCTGTTCTGTTCATATTAATAAACTCTCCGAAATCTATAAGATGCTTGATGTCTTCAAAAAAGGATTTTCTAGGCATCTCTCTTCCCCTATATTCAAGATACATATACGTATATATATGAGGTGTACCATTTGATGATTAAGACCATCGCCTTAACTACAACGGCAAACCTGAGCCCCCGTTATTTATTTACTTGCACTTTATACAACTACGGCTGCTCGGGATAGTTTGCTTACAGTTGACCAACATTTTCCTAGTCCATGATGGGCCTAAGGATTTTATTTCATTAGCTCGTTACGAAATAAAAATTCCTCTTGCCCAGATGGGAATGTAGCACATGACTCTAGGTTCATTACTAAGTCCATTAAGACTCACTTGGCTAAATAATATAGTTTTAAAATTAACATTAACGTTATGTTACTATGACTAATTGTGGAAGTTTATCTACAGGTTACCACACTCTCCTATCCATGGCGAGACTAAGTATTTTATTTAGTGAATTCGTCTTATCGTCGTCGCGGAAATCGAACCCCCAACTCTAAGTTCACAATGCTCACTGTGACCTACGCCTTAACACACGCAACTGCTACCCAGAGCATTGAGGGGGGAAAGGTAACAGATTGAATGGTCTTCTGGTCATGCAATTGCAGTGGGAAGCATTTTCTGAATGGGACGTTGAAGGCTTTTACTTTTCCACGGTAGGAGAAGCGAGCATTCGAACGGCTATCATCCAATACAGACTATTTCCCTTGAAGTAAGCAGCAGTCATCCTTGAACACGCTGAACCTTCTTTAGAGTCGAGCAGTGCGATAGAAAGGACTCCAGAATTGTACCGATTCCGCGACCAAGCAGTTTTTCAATAGGAAACTTTATAAGAAGTACAAATGGATTTTTATCTAAAATGTTAGGACAATGCATGCTTGGAATTGCGGAAATTCCATAAGTTCTTCTGAGATAATGATGTAATAGATGGGCAAGATAAATTAAATTTTATTGAACCATAATATAAATACGTTTTACGTGCCATGAGTTAATATTGCATTTTATTTGCAATCTGGCATAGAAGAGAGGAAATATTAAATTATATATTAGGGGAAAAATCTGCCCATTCATATTTTGATTTAACATAATCATCTTATTTGGTCAAAGTTATTTATAAACATACGATTTTTGCTACTATGGTCAACTGGGACGGGTTACCTACGGTTCTAGCCAGGGTGGTACTAAGGATATTATTTAATGAGTCTGTCACTAAATAAATCCCTATCGCTAGGAGGGAATTGAACTCACAACTCCTGGTTTGAAATAAAAAAATAGCATGTGAAATCTGAAAAAAATTGACTCAAGATTCCAATTTATATTAATTCATTTGTAGCGTATAAGTGATAGCTATAATTAGATTAATTGCGTAATAAGTATGGGACCCCATGAAAAACTCTAAAGTACCCCTCTGCCAATTCTTTGCTATAACCATTTTTTTTATGCTCGAACATGCCATTAATAAAAATTAAGGGAAATCTGCTAATAGTTAGATATAAGATCAGAAGGTGAAGAAATAGTTACTTTGTTTAATTAAAGACAGAAGTCCACCACGCACCACGCAAGTTGTACGTAAAGTAGCAGATTTCTCGCATCCTGGTATCTCTTTCTAATTCTACAATAGTCAGACCCTATATATGTAGCTCAGGTTAGCCACGTGTGTTAAAGCGTTGCCTTTAATCTCACATGGTAATCCTAGAGTGGCGAGTTCGATTCTTGCCTGGTCAAAGGAAATTATTTAGTGACGAAATTCATTAAATAACATCCTAAATCCCACCCTGGCTAGAAAATGATGTTAACCTGTAGATAATCCGTCCCAATTAGCCTCTGTTGCAAAAAGTGGGCGTTAATAAATAATAATAAAATAACTATATAGGTAGGAATTAAAATTGTAGGTGTACATGAGATGTTTTGTCTCTGAGATACTAAAAGGTGGTGCTTACAAACGACTGGATCAAAAAAATACAAATAAATCGGTAACTATTCCAGCTAGAAAAAAACACGCATTTTAGTTGTAGAAAATTAAAATCTCAATAAGATTGGTTATATCAAATTAGTCGATCCGACTCAAATTAGCATAGATATTTTGATTTTAAATTCCTAATTGGGCAATAGAAATCTATTTGGCAATAACTTACTTGATAACAACCTTATTTCCAACCGGGCTAAAAAAGGGTGGTGGTATCTGTCAATAACCCATCATAACATCCTTAATGGCATAAAGTAATAATATTAAATACCTTTTAAATAATGTTCTCAAATAGATGATAACTGACCAGATTCAGCTTGTAGATGATAAGAACTTGCATAAGCGAAAATTAATATAATTTCCAAAAAATGATTAATCTACTGGCCCTGATGAAATTACTCGATTTTAACATGCCATAGTTTACGTCTGGAAAGAAGACTATACATTGGATGGATAAAATCGCTAAAATGTGCAGGAAAAAAATGATAATTCTGTCCAAGGCCGGTCCATTCTACAGGCAAACAAAGAGTCAATGAAATTAAATATGAAACACATAGATTGCCAACGAAAAGTTCCCCTTCTTCTCTAAAAATCTCGTTTGTTATCATGTCTATGAGGTAAATGGAAATAATAGCGCAGATTACCAGAGTGGAGTTCCTCCTGCTTCAAATAAGAGAAAGCATACATTTGAGGTCATTGACTTGGAGCCGGCATACGTCAGGATGGAGAGGACAAAGCTACTATAATACTTTCCAGGTCTTGGGTATATCTACTTAGGAAAATAAGTTATAAGTTATTTCATATTATTACTAAAGCATCTGTTTCATTGTTTATTAACGTCCACTTTTAGCAAATTCCCTGTATGGGAAATCAGCTATTGAGGTCGTACTCATGACGCAAATTTCGAAATTTGCGTCGTTCTCATGACGCAATTTTCGAAGTTTTTCTTCAAATGTCCATCAACCCTACCTAGTAGTTGACGAAAATGAGGTCCGTTCAAAACTATATTTTATATATATACATATATATATATATATATATATATATATATATATATATGTATATATATGTATATATATATATATATATATGTGTATATATATATATATATATATATATATATATATATATATATATATATATATATGTATATATGTCTGTTACCTATTTAGGAAAATAAGTTATAAGTTATTTCATATTATTACTAAAGCATCTGTTTCATTGTTTATTAACGTCCACTTTTAGCAAATTCCCTCAAGGGAAATCAGCTAATGAGGTCGTACTCATGACGCAAATTTCGAAATTTTTCTTCAAACGTCCATCGATCCTACCTAGTAGATGACGAAAATGAGGTCCGTTTAAAACTGTATTATATATATGTCTGTTACCGCTCTAGCGGTCGCAAGTTTTGTTTAATCGTTTCCAAATTCCAAAAATTCGTTAACCGCTGAAATCGGACCTGGGGGAGGTGCATGTGGGTAGACGGGTAGAATTATGAAAATTTGAAATATCTCCGTTAATATTAGTCGATCGAAAAAGTGTAAAGGATCAACCTTATTGAAAATTAAATTTACTATAAATATTGGTATATATACATTTATTAACTTAAATATTATCAGCAAACTCCCACTTCCTCTCAAGTTACAGAAACAATACTAGGTTATGTAATAAACCACATCATTCGAAGCTTAAATACAAACTATTGTTTTCAAGCGACATTTATTATACGAGATACATGCAAATATGTTCTTGTGAGGCTCCTCTTAAATTTTTGAACTGCTAAAATTTGATTGATTGAGATAAAATTTATTCTGATTCATTTTAAATTACAGTATTCTGATATGTTTGAGTTACTGTTTTCCTTTCCGGTGTCGGAATAACTGAGAGTCGTTGGCAGACCTGTTTGTTTACATTATTTGAGACGCTTCCCGTCGGCAGGGGAAAGATTTCTTATTTTCGTTTGTATGTATTTATTCACTTAATATTCACAGTGGTTTTGTGTTAGCAGTATGTAGATTTATCTTTTACTAAACTTCACGAGGGGAATCTGCTTAGTTTACGCAGCCCCTGTGTGACGGACGTTTTTGCTACTGCGACTAATTAGGGGGAAATATTAGGTATAGCATTATGCCTAAAACCTCTCTAGGCATTTCTTAAAAATTTTAGATCTAACAAGAGTTTTTAGTCATTCACACACCATGCCTTTGAGAATCATAACATAAGAACGAAAAATAATGTCAGAGTGTGTTGAACGGCATATTCGTACGCTGAAAATGTAAACATAGGGAAGAGCCAACTTTGGGTTGGCCGTTGCTTTTGAATTATAATAAGAAAGCACTAAATACTAATCATAAACTATCTGTAAAATCTCTGTATCTTTTAAATGAGCATAACTCTGGAATTATTTGGTTCAACTGATATAACACTTGTGTTCTTACTTTGATAAACAAGTAAATTAAAAATTAGCCATCTCTCAAGGAGGACTTCATCATTAATCTTCTTCACCTAGTCTTCATCAATAATTAATTCCTTTTACTTCTTCTGAACCCAACATTCTCTTTTATTCTTCATGGTTTAGTTTTATCCACAGTTGCCGCATATGTTTAGTGGCTTACATATCACCTCTTCGGGGACCATTCCTTTTCAACAAATAATACCATATATTTATTAAATTTAATGGCATATTCCATAGTTATAGTTTTGAAGTGCTCGTTTCCTCTTACATTCGTTGATATGATCCTTCAATCAGAATGGATGGAAGTAAAGAACCACCTCCGGAGTATCAAAAGTACTATTAAGGAGTGGCCATCGAGCCATAGGAGTACTAGACGGGAGGAAGTAGTTCTTGCCAGACTCAGGATCGGCCACACATACCTGACACATAGAAAACTTAATGACAAGGACTGATACCCCTATATGCAAATACTGCAACAAACACCTTACGACAAAACACATACTGACAGACAGCATCCAACGAAAAAACCTTCACATGCCCCACGATATAACAGAAATATTAACTGACAGCAGCCAATATATTCCACAAATACTAACATATTTAAAATACACCAACATTTACAAAAACATATAATACAAAATAGAATAGGTCAACAGCATACCTAAAAAGATTTAAAAGGGTTAGCTTTTATTATACTCTTTAGACAAAGCACGGATATGAGAAAGAATTAGATACTAAAGAAATATTTTCCATAATATAAAAGTACAAAAAAGGTAAGCACCTGAAGGAGTAAATATATCATCCTAATAATCCAAATCACCATCGCTGTGGGGCACAAAACTAAATAAATAAATAAAAAAATAATATAAATGTACTGCTATATAGGAATAACATAATTTTTTTATTAAAACCATTTTAAATTGTTGTCTTTATTACGATTCTAATGTTTATTAATTGCTTTTATTACTAGTATTTAACCCTTAACTGGCCAAGGTGTCTTTGAAGACACCGTTCATATTTAACTCTCCCAGAGAGCAAACTGCTTCTATTCTTACCCCTTTTGGGCCACAGTCCACACCCCTGTAACCTCCCAAGCATGGACATATGTGACAAAAGTCCATTTATTGTTATTGGAGATAATTACTAGCAGTATACTGAAGTAAATCATCATTGTTCACCACCCTACTTCCCACTAGTTGCCAGCGAAGTTTCTAATTCATAAAAATATACGTTATTCGATTTAAATAGGAACCAAAACGGGTGAATTAGTTGTAAAGGATTGTATTTAAGTTCCTGTGTGTTTCATTTTCCATTCAGGAGAGAAATAGAGTTTTAGCATGGATTTTAATTATGGTGTACTTAAATTCACCCTGGCCAAATACCAACAAATTTGCCCAAGGGGCATGATTTTATATTATTTCTTAAGTTTACCATTTTAATTAACAGATACGTATAAAAGTCGAGGTGAAACGATTTTTCTATTTGCTACCAAAATTTAGTATCACTTCTGATGAAGAAGAAAGCTACAATAAAGGAGAAAATGCACAGAGATGCCCCAAAATGGACGAAGGAAATTTTCAAATGGAAATGAATGAAGTTTTGAAACATTTCAATATTGAGGGTGAAAGAGGGAAGAGGATGCTGTGAAGAATACGTTGATAACAAAAAGGATATCAGCATTATTAAATGGTATGACAACTAAGTGTTGACCTTAGTGACATGTTCGTTGCACTTTATAGAACAGGTTACCGCTCCCACAAATATTACATGAACATTTTCAGCTAATAATTGGATTTGGTGGTTAATAACGTATTGCTATTGCACAAAAGGAACACCCTAAAAAAAAAATGACTTTAAAACAATTTCGAATACACATTGCAGAGGATATTCTGCTGGACCGGCGAGCTAAAAGGGCTAGACACCACCAATTGCAGCCAAGAACTGCTGCAGCTCTCATAGCCAATGCAGCAAGACTTGATGGGATGCACCATTGACAAGTATTCACTACAAAACGAAAAGTGCAGACTCTGTTACCAAAATCAAACGGTTGTTTTATGCTGAAAATGTAATGTGAAACTTTGTAACACCCGTAAAAGGCCCTGTTTTCTTGAATGAATGGAAGGTTTAATGATATTTTTGACGGATTTATATTTTGTTTACAATGTACTTATTTTTTATTTACAACACGTTTCTTTTATTACATAATAAATTATTTAATTACATTTTTAGAAACTATTTCAGTTTATTAACATAACTTACAGACACCACCATTGATTTACGGTGATTGGCCAGAGTGTACTTAAAGACACCACTAAGGTTTTAGGGTAACTGGCCAAGGTGTACTTAAAGACACCATGTAATATTTTTGTTTAGAAAAAAAAAAATAAGTAAAACCTTATATATTCTATTTATTAGGCCTGCAAATAATGTGTTTTTAAGAATTTTTTTCATTTCAAATCATTTTTTGAGTTCCTGTCCAATTAAGGGTTAATGATTATTTGTTGTATTTAATTTGTTATTCGTTATGTCAGTTTTAGGATTTTTCTATAATTTTGTTTTCATTTTACATTTTGAAACTTTATGCCAAATCGCCAAGATGGGGTGCTCCTGTATAAATAAATAAATAAAAAACGATCCTTCATCTCTGCGGGGGATGGGGTCGTTGGAACCCCAGATAGATTGATTTATGTTTATGTAATTTAATTTAATTACTCATTATTTTAGTAAATACTTATAAATGTGTTAATGTAGCAATATATTTTTATTCGGTTTTTAAAAAATTTCGTCACGCAGGAGCTGCGCGAACTAAGCAGAATTCCTACGTGAAGTTATACAATACAATAGAGAAATTTCACGAGAGTCGAGCAGTTAAGGAAACGGCCGAACTAGCTTTTGGCGGGAAAGTCACCCTTTGCGTCACCCCTTGGCGGGTTTGCCTTGCTAGGTTTTACAATAGATAAAACTACATACTGATTACACTTAACACCACCGTGAACATTAAATGAATACATACAAACGGGAATGAGATATCTTTCAGTAAATTTTAATAACTTCCCTACGGAAAGCTTCTGAATTATAAACAAACGTACCTCCCAACTTCTCAGATCTAAACAGATAGAAATATTCTTCACCGCAAAGAAAAAAAAATTACTGAAATATATCTAAATATAACATAATAATTTTATTGAAAACTATTTACTATATCTAGTACCGTAATTTATAATGAGTCAGAATAATTTTTATCTCAATCACTCAAATTTTAGTAAAAAAAAGAACTTAAAACGGGGGGGGGGAGTCATGATATGATTTTAACGAAAAACAAGGGTTCACTTTAAAACATTATTTTTAATAGCTCCATTCTGTAACACAACACTGAACTAAGTACTAACAAACAGCTGTTTATAATTCATTCATTAAAATAATGCCATATCTTCAACAGATCATATATGATACATGAAGAATATCATTAATTTAGTTACATGATTTCGAGAGTCAGAAGTTAACTGCAAGTTCATCAATAAAACAGAGTCGATATATCTCCGTTAAAATGAGTGCGGTCAAAAGATATAATTTAACATATTTTAATGCAAATTTAATTATTTATAATTGCTAGTCTATACTTTTTTCAAATCTCAAATCTTGGACGAGCTATTGGTATAATTTTCATTCATCAGTAAATATACTTTTCTACGCATTTGACGCTAACAATAAGCCAACATATCATCAAATCTTTTATTTTAGGCATCAATACCAAGTGCAGTTGTCATTGTACGTAATTATGAGATATGCCAGCAAATGTGTTCGACGCCACCATTTTGCGTCAGACTTTCTGGATAACCAACTCCATACTTGCTATTCAACCATTTTATTCAAAAATAAAAATCATATTCGGTAATAGCTGAAATCGGGAAATGATGAAGGGGGAAGATGAGTTAGTGGGTCGAATGGAAAAATACTAGCATTAATATTGCAAATCCATTTTTCAAACATTGCTCTCAGATATTTTCTCGAATATTAGCCATTTGTGTCTAGTTCTGGTTTCAGCATTCAGTTAACAACTACTACTAGCCATTGTAGTTTTACTTTGAGTAACTGTGTCCCTAAACATCAACAATTTCATTCCGGCTAACATAGGATTCTTACTAAGAGAGAAATAGCGAAAAAATGATCAGATGAGGTTTACAGTGTACTTCAGCAAGTTGGAAATCTGCTTTGGCAGCTCCTGTGGGATTGACTTTTTAGCAGATTTCCCTTAAAGAAATCAGCTATTGAGGTTGTACTCATGACGGAATTTTCGAAATTTTTCTTCAAATGTCCATCGATCCTACCTATTAGATGACGAAAATGAAGTCCGTTCAAAACTGTATATATATATATATATATATATATATATATATATATATATATATATATATATATATATTTCTCTGTTACCGCGGTCTAGCGGTCGCAATTTTTGTTTGATCGTTACCAAACTCGATATTTAATCGTTTTGTGTAAAAATAAAGATCAAGTTCGTTAACGGCTGAAATCGGACCAGTGGAAGGGGGGGTTTAAAGGAGAGGATTTTCAAAAATTCGAAATATCTCCATTATTATGCATCGGATCGAAACATTGTATATAACCAATCTTATTGCAAATTAAATTTTCTACAAATATTGTTATATACGTTTATTCTCTATCTTGAATTCTAACCGAGATATTTGCATTTTTCAGTTTTCAGCATACCGCCAAACAATACTCTGCTACATAATAAATCACATTATTGGAAGTTTAAATACAAAAAAATTTATTCAAGAGACCTTTATTATACGAGATACATGCAAATATTTTCTGGTGATCCCCTCCCCCCCATCTTAAAGTTTTGGACTACTAAAATTTTATTGATTGATATAACAATTATTCTGACTCATTATTAATTACAGTACTAGATATAGTAAATAGTTCTCAATAAAATTAATGTGTTATATTCTGATATATTTCAGTAATTGTTTTTCTTTCCGGTGAGGCGGCCGAACAGTTTGATTACATTTCTAACCTAACGCTTCCTGTCGACAGGTTATTGAAATTGGATGAAACATTTCTTATTTCCGATTGTATTTATTCACGGTGTTGTTGTGTTACCAGTATGTATATTTATCTATTACTGAACTTCACATGGGAAATCTGCTTAGTTTACGCAGCCCCTGCGTGACGGACTTTTTCTTTTTAACGTTCACCGTTTGCCAATAGGTTATCGGTTTGTACCCCAATGTTTTTTCTTGAAAATATACGGACTTGAAAGGCGTAAAAATATGCAAACTACTACGGCTTTTGAATTGAGAATTTCAATAGTAGAGGTACAATTGAATGTTATGAGCTGGCAGATTGAAATATAAAATAATACTGTTCCTTTGACGGCTAGAAACTTTGAACAGAGGACGTCAACCTTTGTGTAAGCCGGGTAACCTTTCAGTTCTTATCAGCCCGTGTCGAAACGGACTCTTGCAAAACACTCAATGCACTTCACATTTCCCCCAGCAAGGTCACACATCTACCCTTAGCCTATGTCTAAAACGAGTTACTCATATATATATATATATATATATATATATATATATATATATATATATATACCCCGGGAAATCATTGTTGACTGATTAATGATCGTATTTTTATAGTTTGACTTCTAAGTGTACAATTAAACTTCCCTCCCTGAAGTATTAATTTTCCGAAATAGCCAATCCTAAAAGGTAACATTCGGGGAAAATTAGAATAGAAATTTTAGTTTTGAAGAATAAATGAAAATGTGTTCCTAATCTATTCCTTTTCACTTTTTTGAGTAATTCACACCATAATCATGGATAGCATTTATTACAATTAAATATCATCTATAATGAACTTATTTTCTGCCAGAAACCAATCCGAGCACATATAGTTTAAGCATAGTCTTGTACGTAAGATTATATTTGTTATGGTAAATCTCAGTGGAAATCACTTCCAGTAATGCCATCATTTCACAGGAAATAGGTAAACTCAATTAACTGTATTAACCCCCGCCATCTTCCGCTCCCGTATGAGAATTATCAGCATTCTTCTTAAATTATTGATTCAAAACATCATTTTAATAATTTATCTGCCCTATGGGATTATTAAGCGCGTTACCCTTAAAATAATTTCATTTATATTCAAAAATCTATGAGGGGAAGAGATCATAGCCCTCCCTGCAACCTAAGTAATACTTTAAACAATCATATCGAGTTTAAACGCATATCGATTGATTTTGTCATAATAACATTACACCATAAAGTTTAATTGTGATGATAGTACATATTTGTTTCAATAACATCCATATATCGGAAATAAGATAATATATAACCAAAACCAAAGATTTTGATTTCCTACAACATCCGCTATCACTGCTTGTGCTAATTCAGCACGACTTTGTTTAAATAATACGTTATACAAATTAAATAATGGAAGTGCTTTTATAGTTTACATTTCTATTGGAAATAAATTATAGTTATTTTCTAGGAAAAATAAATACATGAGGAAAGGGCACGGAGATTTATAACCTCACTAATCCGAATCATACTTAGAACTATCATAGACGACTTAAAGATAACATCATTTGTCATAATATGCATTTATTAAAAAAGGCTTAATGAAATACTAACGCTATAGTTTTAGCTTATATCCCATGTTTAATTCATTTTACGACAAAAGTGAATGCAACAAAAGTTACTCTAAATAACAAAGTTAACAAATTTTGTCGTGTGCACGTTCGCCGAAAAACAAAAAGAAAATGAAAAAAACACGAATTTTTATTTCAGGCCTCCCTTATAACCCTCACCCCCGTTTGAACCTTAAAATTTCAATATAGCTTATAATCATGGAAGAATTAATGTTAATTCACATACCGAGTTTTGTTAAGTAGGTTTCGATCGTTAGTGCCCAATAAAATTGTTGGCTCCCGCTTTAGTTTTTAGTGTATATCTCGTTTATACTTTGTTATAAGACAAAAGTGATTTTAACAAAAGTTACTTGAAATGAAAAAATGAACTACTTGACTTGACTATCGGTAACACAGCACCACCTTGAATATTAAGTGATTAAATATTAACGATAATAAGAAACCTCCTGACGGAAAGCATCTGAAATGTAAACAAACAGTTCTGCCAACATCTTACCGGAAAGAAAACACAATTACTGTAATATATCTAAATATAACATATTAATTTGATTGAAAACTATTTACTATATCTAGAACTGCAATTTTTAATGAATCAGAAACTTAAGAAAGCAACAGAACACATTTGCATGTATCTCGTATAATAAATGTCTCTTGAAAACAATGTTTGGTAATTAAGCTTCGAATGATGTGGTTTACGTAACCAAGTATTGTTTATGCAACATGAGCAGAAGAGGAGGTTTGCTGAATGCTGAAAACTGAAAATGCAAATATCTCGGTTAAAATTCAAGATGGAGGACAAAGGTATATAAAAATTTTTCTAGTACATTTAATTTTCAATAAGATTAGTTCCATACCGTAAGGTCCGTTCAAAGTTATATATATATATATATATATATATATATATATATATATATTTGTCTGTTATCGCTCTAGAGGTAGGAATTTTTGTTTGATCGTTACCAAACTCGATATTTAAACGTTTTATGTAAAAAGACAGATTCGTTAATAATGAAAACTTCGTTAATGGCAGAAATCGGACCAATGGGAGGGGAGGGGATTAGAGGGGGGGGATTTTTGAAAATTCGAAATATCTGCGTTACTATACGTCGGATCAAAACATTGTATAGAACCAATCTTATTGAAAATAAAATGCACTATGATTGTAGTTATGTACGTTTATTCTCTACCTCGAATATTAACCGAGATATTTACATTTTTCGTTTTTCAGACTTCAGCAAACCCCCACTTCTACTCATGTTACATAAACAATACTCTGTTGTTTAATAAACCACATTATACGAAGCTTAAGTGCCATAAATTGTTTTCAAGAGACTTTTATTATACGAGATAAATGCAAATATGTTATGGGGATCCCCCCCCCTTCTTAAGTTCTTGGACTACTAAAATTTGATTTATTGAGATAAATATTATTCTGATCCATTACAAATTACTGTACTAGATATGTTAAATAGTTTTCAATAAAATTGATATGTTGTATTCTGATATATATCAGTAATTGTTTTTCTTTCCTGTGGAAATTTGGAATAACCGTTTGTTTTCCTTTCAGGTCGTTCCCGTCCGGAGGTTTCTTATTATCTTTTGTAGTTATTCACTTGATTTTGAAGGTGCTATTGTGTTACCAGTATGTAGATTTATCTATTTCTAAACATCACGAGGGAAATCCGCTTAGTTTACGCAGCCCCTGCGTGACGGACTTTTTTGTTCTTGTTATAACGATTGTATGCACATATTACATATGCATGCCAGTATAAGAGTGATACGTAACTAAGTCCATTTTATGATAAACGTACTTGTGTAGATGGGTTTTCGTATGGACTTCTTACGTTTTCCAAATCAGAGTACTGAATTAATTTCGATTGATTTATGCCTTAAGGTACTTATACTGACTTCCAATGTATTTGAACCCACTCCAGTTAAGGATTTCATGTGTGTAGGATTATTTTCTTATATTTCAAATTGAAGGTTTTTATTATAATCCTTAAAGCAAAAAGGGCATTTCAGAGGGCATTCCTACAAATTTAATATGTCCATTTTAAAAATTGAATACTCTTTCATTCCGTTACTAAAACTCCTTTAACCGTTGGCATTAAAACTGTTCATTGCGCCTAAACAATAACCCACTTCGTTTTACAAAATATACATTCCGTGTAAGATGAAATGATATAATTTCACACATGGCTTTCGTTAAGGAAGGCGTGAGAATGGTGGAAGAAAATATCCGCCATAGTCGTGATACGTTTCAAAACCCAAACAATTAACCTATGTCAGATTCCCACGATCCTCAGGAACGTTTTCCATTAGTTCTGGTCCCACCAGAATTGTGTCTTACTTCCGAATCAAATATGACTAATACATATTCAGCTTTCTCATATTCAATTTAATATTATATACATATTTCCCAGGTTATCTGATAACAAATATATTTAAGCATGCTTTTACATATAAAATACTGGAATTCTGTTGTATTGAAATCTATTCAAAGGCTAACTCGAAATGCAGTTACATGGCGTAGAGACACTTTCTCTAGACCTGCTTTGTCCGTTTTAGCAGATTTCCCTTAAGGCATATCAGTTGAGGTTGTACTTATGATGCGATTTTCGAAAACATGTTCAAATATCCATCGATCCTACCCAGGAGATGACGAAAATAAGGTCCATTCAAAACAGTATATATATACTAGCTAAGGTACCCGGCTTCGCCCAGGAATTCATTTTAGGCTGAAGAGAGATGGTATTTTTTTGGCAAGGCTTTACTTTGCACAATATTTTGACATTTACTCGTCACAGTTTTTAGGGTTTCCTTTTCACGCATGAACGACTGAACCGAATTTTATGAAACTTGGTATGTATATTACTACTAACCCAACTTAGACTTTAGGCTATATTAAAACTTTCTGAGATGATCAGGAGTGGGGGTTGAAGGGAGGCCTGAAATTAAAAATAGCGATATTTCGTTTCCTATTGCTTTTTCGGCAAGTATGAACATAAATGTTGTTTATTTTGTTATTTAGAGTAACTTTTGTTATATACACTTTTTTCTTATAACGTATTATAAACGAGATATACGCTAAAACCTATAGCGGAAGTGAGCAATTTTATTTGGCACAAAACACTCAACCGAACTAAATAAAACTCGGTATGTGTATTAGCACTAACACCTTCATTATAATAAGCCATACCAACATTTCTAGAGACGGGCAGGAGTGGGGGTTGTAAGGGAGGCCTGAATTTAAAAATAGCGGTATTTTGTTTTTTATTCGTTTTTCTGCAAATATGCCCATAACAAAAGTAGTTTATGTTGTCATTTAGAGTAACTTTTTTTACATACACTTTTTTCGTATAACGTATTATAAACGAGATATATGCTAAATACTAAAGCGGGAGTCAACAATTTTGTCAGGCATTAACGATTGAACCAAAATTAACAAAACTCGGTATGTGACTTAGCATTACTTCTTACATGATTATAAGCTATATTAAAATGTGTAGGTCCAAACGGGATTGGGCATTAAGAGGGAGGCCTGAAATAAAAACTCGTGATATTTCATAGTCTATTTGTTTTTCCATAAGAGTGCACAAATAAAAGTTGTTTACTTTGTTATTTAGAGTAACTTCTGTTTTTTATATTTTTTCGAGAACAATGTGCGGAGCAAGTAATTTGCGTAGAAATATTGATATGCTCAACAATTCATTCCAATTTGAACTATCAGGTACCTCACATGGAAAAATTAATTCAAAATCTACGTTAATATTTTGTCTTTAATAACTGAAATCTATGCATAATGCACAGGGGACGGGAAATGTAACAATATGGAGGACAGTGAAGTCTTACATATATAAAAAAAAAATATTATTAACAAATCCACAGTAACAACGATTATAAACCCTAAACATTGGGACGGGTAAATGTTAAAATATTGTGCAAAGTTAAGCCTTGCCAAAAAAATACCATCACCATTCAGCCTCAAATGAATTCCCGGGCGAAGCCGGGTTTCTGAGCAAGTATATATATATATATATATATATCTTTATTTTTTTTTCATTAAAATTATTTCTTAATTATTTTCATAAATCTTTAACTATTCCTAGTCATCGTTGGCCCAAAATAATCACTGAGCATATAATTGAAATACTGGCTAATTGGTTTACAAACCAGGAATGTATTAGTCAGGAATTCCTAGGAGTAGATGCAAGCTGGATTAAAAAAAAGGCATTAAGTACTAAGTTCTACTGTAACTACAGACATCTCAATTTAATAATAATTATGATTATGAAAGCAAAGAGAGAAATGCTGAACTTAAATTACTAGGAGTGTAAAACTGAAAATGTATGGGTATGCTCTCTATACAATATAACTGAGTTGGAGAATACATTTCATTTCATAGCCGTATGTTCAGTACATGAGGAATTCAGGAGGCAGTCTCTTGGTTCTCCAAAATTAAGTCACAATTATTCTATTCTATTTCTGAATGGAAAGATTGCTAGGCATTTTGTAAGTTTTTGTGTCTCCCAAAGGTACCAAAATTCCTAACTGATTAGTACAATTATTAAATAATCTCTGTTTTTGCACTTTGTAAATGTATACATGTATAAAACCATTAATGAATAGGCAGAACTCAATAGACAGACAAGTTGTGAATGTTTGTGCATATTTTAAAAACAAATGTTTTCTTTTATTATTTAAAAAACTTTTAAATTTGTAATTTATTTTGCTAATGTTCTAAATAAACATACTTGATTATATATATATATATATATATATATATATATATATATATATATATATATATATATATATATATATATATATATATATATAGATAAAAATTCGTTTGTTTACCCTCTGACGTTCGAAATTTGAGTTTGATCGTTACCAAACTCAGTATTTAATCGTTTTATATAAAACTAAAGATCTAGTTTGGTAAAGGCTGGATCGGACCAGTGGGAGAGGGGTTTAGTTGGAGGGATTTCGAACGTTAAAAATATATCCGTTGGATCGAAAAAGAATATAGATCTGAGTATGAACTTATTACAAATTTAATGTTGATCTATACACGTTTCCTTTATCTTAATAGTAAACAAGATTTTTGAATTTTATTTAATTTTCAACCTCACCTTCATTTTAATTTTCAAATCCTCACTTTTTTTCATCACACGTTAACAATAAGGGAATATATCATTAAACGTCTTATTTCACGTTTTCATTCCCAATAGTGGTTTCACCTGATCTTTACTTGATCAGTATAGAAATAGATATATAGAAATGTATTGTGTAATGACTTCATCCATTAAGATTTTATTGGCGCCCACTTCTATTAATAGGATTTTACCAGATTTCCCTTAAGGGAAATCAGCTATTGAGGTTGTACTCATGACGAAATTTTCGAAATTTTTCTTCAAATGTCCATCGATCCTACCTAGTAGATGACGAAAATGAGGTCCGTTCAAAACTGTATATATATATATATATATATATATATATATATATATATATATATATATATATATATATATTTGTCTGTTAGCGCTCTAGAGGTCGCAGTTTTTGTTTGATCGCTACCAAACTCGGAAAATCTGCTTAGTTTACGCAGCTTTTGAGTGACATCACTTTTAGCAGTAACTATCACTACTCCTGATGAGGCTTTGAAGTAAAGAACGAAAAACGTTTAGAGAATTAATAAAGTGAATGTTGGAGAAATAGAGTTTCTATAAATTCTGACAGTGTGCTAAGAGCAATATCAGAAATGAGGAGTTGGAACATTAGAGAATCATCGTTTGACGCACATGCTAACACAAGGCGTTTTAATCATGTATTTAATAATAATTCATTTTAGTATGATGAAATAAAGAAGTTGTATACTAATGAACATTAAAGTATTCAAATCCTGAAATGTATAAATGATTTTAAAAATGCAACCATTTAAACGGAAACATTGAAGTTAGCATATGATGATTAAGTCTCCTTTGCTACTCAGTGGATTTTTACTCAGAAATAAAGAATATATCTACAGTGTTGATCAGCTAACTCACATGTAAAAAAAAAATGACTTTTACAGGAGTCCTAAAAACTGATTAAATCATTCAGTAAATGAAAGTACTGATATATTTCTTTCAAATATTTCAAAGTACAGGTGAATAATATAAAATAATTTTTAATATAACCTTGGAACAGAACATCAATAACAGTACAATTAATATAAATAATAATTCATTATAGAACAATGAAAAAAAAATTGTATACTAATGAATATTAAAGTATTTAAACCATGAAATGTATAAATGATTTTAAAAATGCAACCATTTAAACAGAAACATTGAAGTTAGGATGATTTCCAATATATTTTTCCTTTCTTCCCTGGTAAAGGAACTATATATGAGGACACAGGTGATGTGGGTTATACGTTTGAGGTTCCAGCAAGACTTGTGACATTTTTCTTCTGCCCTACTTCCTTTTCCGTTGGGCATAGATAAGTCATCCCGTTGCATAATTTCATGCCTCAGGAATCTAAATCTCAGAGCTGAGAGGAAATATATATCTATGTTTCGTAATATATTTCTGTTTTCATCTTTATTTAAATAGATATCACACACGCAAAAAAACAAAAAACAACAACATTTGCAGTTTAATACCTTATTTTAGTATAAATATAGAAAAAAATGAATAGCTTTTTCTCCTGATAATTTTCGGATTACTTTGCCAGTTCTCTAGTAATTGGGATAAAAGTAAAGATGCAGAAATTTAACTATTTACAATAAACAAGTTTGAAAATAACAAATTTAAAATATTGTGTGGGATGTTCTTTCGTTTCTAAATTAAGTATCTTATTATTTTTTTTCTATAAATGATGACACTTCGGCCATCCAAGGTTCCAAGTTTGACATTAATAAAAGAGAATATTTTTTTTATTTTATTTCTGATGGCATTATACACCTTTAAGATCCTTAGCCGCTACCGGGCGAGATTCAAACCATTTGTGGCCAGTGTTTTTAATTACCACTGAATTTGATATCTCCCAAAACATCACAGATAATGTAAGCAATAAATGTGAATAGATTCGACGATAAACCATTTTTATTTCAAAGTCAACCTTTGTTCAACTCTCAATAACGATTAATAAGTCCGCCACGCAGGGGCTGCGCTAACTTAGCAGATTTCCCACGTGCTGGACTAACACTCTAGTCATCTCATTTCACAACATATTCTGTTTTTAGATCCGACTCATAACAACGAAGGTATTTCGAATTTTCGACCCTCTTTCTACCCCCGCACAGTGGTCCAAAATTCACAATAAGCGGAAAAAACCTATTAACTTTGAAACTACTTTAAAAAAAGCTTTGTAATATTTATAATATATGTTGACGTTGTTGAAAATGTTGTTTTGTAATAGAATTAAAAAAAAAAAACTAAACATGAATACGTTGCAAAACCTCTACTCGTTAAGGATAATGTAAAAATTTTCAGATATCGCTAAAATTATTACGAAATTGATTAATTATAATCAATCCAAGTAAAATTTACACAAAAATTTATTTCGAATGAAAAAATAAAAACATTCTTCCTTCAAATGAATATTTTATTTACATTTTTTTTTCAATTATTTTATTTATTGAAATTCATAATTCATAATAAATAAATAAATCAATAAATTATTTTATTTAAATTTGAATAAACATAATAAAAGAGGTATATAATACATTTTCAAATCAATTTACATAGTAGCATATCCTGCCCAAAGTGTTATAAAATATATGCAACAAAAAATGAACGAATAAAAATATTGAAAAAGAATAGGCATCTATTCACTATCAAAATGAAAAGATCAGGATGACATCAACGACATAAAAAGTGAAAGTTTTGAACTTTGACGTTGATTCTATCAAAGTTTTAAAAAATTCAATATTCTTTATCAATAATTATATTTTCTTCATTCTCAAGAAAAAATCATATTTCGCTGACCATCAATCAAAACCAACCGACAAAAAGACATATATATATATATATATATATATATATATATATATATATTCTTTTATATAATGCCTAATGCCCGGTATTTATTGTTGGTAAATTTTCTTTAAACCTCAATTTCTCACAAAAGTGGACGAAGGTGGATGAGATATTTATAAAATAGTTACTCATAGGCTTAATCTTGAAGAAAATATAAGTTAGAGCTTGGAGCTTTGTGGAGCTTTTTTTGAAACCTTATACGAAGAAAGAAATTTAGGAATTTATCTCTATTTTGTTAGAACTCGTTTTAAGGGCTTATACGTAACGGATTAAAAACAAATTAGAAACCAACAAAATAGTTGAAACACACGGTCTTAACGTTGCCTGTCAATAGACAGTCTTAAGGGTCAGAATTTATCTTTTAAATTTGGCTTTGAAGTCAGATTATTTTGTGAAAAACATGAATGCCGATTTAAATGTTATTCTATCGGCAATTGAAATTATATTAATTAAAAAGGCCACCCAAACACAAATGTACAACCACTAAACTATAAAGAAATCAAATTCTCAAAACCAAATTTCATCTTTTGCTGAAATAGGTTTTTGCCGGCTTCGCACCACTGTGCCCCGCCCCCCTATTCCTGGTCTGCTATCTGACAATAACAAATGTGATCTTTAGTGATGACTGAAACGCTTTAATATCGAATATGGTAGAGATCAAATGAACGTTTTCGAGGCAAGGACGTAAAGCCTTAAATGATGACGCCATAGCACAACGAATTTGGAGTATCTCCAAAAATAAAGAGTTTCATGTTATAACACCTTATTGTGAATATGGCATGAATAGGAATGGGGGTTTCTGACGGATGAAAACTAAAAGAATCCATATATCTCTCTCTGTTAATATGTACGATTATATACCAATATTTATAGGATTAAAATTTACAAAAAGATTTCTTCTATTCAATATTTCGGTCCGACTTAAAATAACGGAGATATTTCGAATTTCCAGAATTTCCCCATCTAAATCTCCCTTCCATTGTACGATTTCAGCCGTTAACGAACACAATCTTTAATTTTGCTCGAAACGCTTGTATATCGAGTTTGGTAACGAGAAAACAATAATTGAATAATGTTGGTAATATAAAATTTCTCGATCCGACATATATTTCAAATTTTCGAAAATCTTTCGTCTAACCCCTCTTCCCATTGGTCCAATTTTAGCTGTTAACGAACTTGATCATTTAAATATCGAGTTTGGTTACGACCAGACAAAAATTGCGACCGCTAGGCGTTAACAGACAAATATTTATTGTACACACACACACACACACACATATATATATATATATATATATATATATATATATATATATA